>QEPC01011033.1:785354-806198 GCA_003113815.1 Sphenodon punctatus | reverse complement strand
GGCCGTGCGGCCACATGTTGCGTGGCATGGCCCCGCCCCCTCCCAGATTCCCCGCCAGGATCCTCCCGGCACATCTGATACGGTGTGACAGGGTCATCCCGGCTGGGAATGGATAGAGTGTTTTCGGTACGGGGACAACGGGCCCCGTAATGTCTGAAAACACCCAAGGTTAGCTGGACCATGATCTGTAATTGGCCAACAGTAACATCTGTTACTTTGGCTGATTCCGGATCATGGCCCAGACCACGATGCGGGATCGGGAGCAGCAGCTGGATTGGTCGCTGCACCCACCCATCTCCTGGAGGGCAGGCGGCCGGGGAAGCGCGGGCGGTGGGGCTGTGCAGCCACATGTTGCACCACACAGCCCCTCCCCGATTCCCTGTAGGAATCTGCCGGCACGTCTAAAGGATGGCCGGGCAGGTTCCTGTCCTGGATCCAAAATGGATCCAGGACTGTGGTTCAGCGTGGTGGACTGAAGGGCCCATCACATCTGAAATTACCCATAGTCCTAATGAAGAGCACAAGAAAGAATATAAGCATTGCCCAATTAGATGTAAAATGTTAATAAGACAGACCAAGAGGGAATTTGAGGAGCGACTTACTAAAGATGCCAAAAATAATAAACCTTTTTTCAACTACATAAGAAGCAAAAAAGCCTACTAGAGAGATGGTTGAGCCATTAGTTGAGCAGGGTGTGAACGGGACACCCAGAGAAGATATGGATATTGCAGAGAAACTGAATTAATTATTCGCTTTGGTCTTCACTACTGAGGATGTTGGGGAGATACCCAATCCAGACCGAGTCTTTGTAGGTGAGGAATCAGAAGAAGCAGAAGAACTGTCACAAATAAATTTGACTTTGCAGCAAACTGACAAACTAAATAGTAAAAAAAAAAAATCACCACGACCAGATGGTATTCATCCCAGAGTTCTGAATGAACACAAATATGAAGTTACAGATTTCCTACTGTTCATTTGTAGCCTATTGCTAAAATCTGGCACTGTAGCAGAGGATTGGAGGGTACCAAATGTAACACCAATATTTAAAAAGGGCTCCAGAGGTGATCCTGGAAACTACAGACTGGTGAGCATGATGTGAGTGCTAGACAAACTGGTGGATACGGTTGTTAAGAACAGAATTACTCCGCATATTGATCAACAAGACTAAATGGTGAAGAGTCAACATGGATTTAGGAAAGGGAAGTTATGCCTCATTAATCTATTGGAATTTTTGAGTGTGTAAATAAGCATGTGGAAAATGGTGAGCAAGTCAATATAGTGTATCTGGATTTTCAGAAGGCATTTGGTAAGGTCCCTCATGAGAGACAGTTGAGGCAATGAAAGAGTCATGGGTTAAGAGACAGTGTCGTATCATGGATTGGGAATTAGTTTAAAGATTGGAAGCAAAGAGTAGGACTAATTGGTCTGTTTCCATAGTGGGGAGAAATAACAAATGGAGTGCCCCAGGGATCTGTACTGGGACCGGTGTTGTTTAATATATTCATTAATAATCTGGAAAAACAAGTAAAGAGTGAGGTGACCAAATTTGCAGATGACACAGTTATTCAAGGTAGTTAAAACACGAGCAGACTGTGAAGAATTGCAGGAGGATCCTGTGAGACTGTGTGACTGGGCATCCAAATGGCAGATGAAATTGAATGTGGACAAGTGCAAAGTGATGCACATAAGGAAAAATAATCCAAGCTATCCTTACACAATGCTGGGTTCTAAATTAGGAGTTACCACTCAGGAAAAGGATCCTGGAGTCATTGTGCACAATACATTGAAATTCTCAGCTCAGTGTGTGGCAGCGGTAAGAAAAAAGCAAACAGTATGTTAGGAGTTTGTTTATTGTTTTTTTATACGGCATTTAGCTTTCACCATAGCCGAAAACCAAGTACAACTTAAAATTCATATCAAATACATATTCAACATGCCATCATACTGCTTTCATCAACTCAAGTCAAATTTAGGTTACAAACCCCATCAACCGACCAAGCACGATGACAACACAAAATAATGATAAGTGGATAAGCCTAAAAACACAGCAAAAGGTATAAATATAGATCTCTATGGCCGCTCCCCAATCTCAAGCTGCTATACCAGTTCGGGGTCCATTTGATTGCCTGCTGACTCGCCCTGCCTGGTTTTGATGAAAACCCTTCTTTTAGTTGCCAATCTGACAAAAACCGCAGTAGCCAAAATGTTAGGAATCATTTGGAAAGGGATTGAGAATAAAACTAAAAATATCATAATGCCACTATAGAAATCTATGGTGCAACCACACGGAAAATATTGTGCACAGTTCTGGTTGCCCCATCTCAAAAAAGACATATTAGAACTAGAAAATGTACAGAAAAGAGGAACAAAAATAATCAAATTAGTGAAAGTCTTCCATATGAAAAGAGGCTTGATAGGCTTGGGGTCTTCAGTTTGGGGAAGAGGGGATATAACAGAAGTTTATAAAATCATGAGTGGTGTGGGACACGTAAATAGGGAACAGTTATTTACTCTCTCTAACAATATTAGGACAAGGGAATACTATGAAATTAACTGGCAGCAGATTTAAAACAAATAAGAGAAAGTATTTTGTTACTCAGTGCATAATTAACTTGTGGAATATACTGCCAGAGGTCAAAGCCGGTAGTGTAGCTACTTTTAAAAAGGGAATGAATAAGTTCTTGGAGGATAGGTCCATTAATGGATAATAGCCAAACACATTTTGGGGACGTAACTTCTTACTGTTGGGGGCTGAAACAACAGGGAGTGGATTGCCCATTGTGACCTGTTGAGTACTTCTCCCAGGAGAAAGGGATTGGCCACTGTTTGGCACAGAATACTGGGCTAGATGGACCATTGGTGTTTGGTCTAACCCAGTATAGTGTTATTTATGTTCTTATATTCTTATGTATCCGGCCAGCTTTGCACAGTTTAAACCCCAGGAACCTTGTTCTTGCTTTAGTTGGAAAAATAGATTGTCCTCAACAAAAAATGTAATAAAATAAAAATTGTATTCTCAACCAAATGGAAGCTGTTTCTGGGTATTTTCAAATGTGATGGCACCTTCACACTTTGATCCTGCCTGTTAGGATCGAGCCCATCCACTGAACAGATGTGCTGGGGCCTGGGCCGGGGAGGGGGTGGGGTGGGAAGAGGGTGGGGTGATGTGCAGACATGAGTCTTCATGGCCCCACCCCCACGCTGCTGATTGTGACCTGCTCTCCTCCCTGCTGAGCAGAGCAGCCAATGAGGCCGCAGCATGCACCTGAACATCCCTGGCCCCATACTGGGGATAGGTAGAGTGGGCCATCAAATGTGATGGCTTGTTTTAAAATGGGCCATGGCAGCACTTCGTTCATGCTAAGACTCGGCGATGGGCCCAAGTAACAGCCTGGGCTAAAAACTGCCACGGCCCATGGAAAAATCTGATCCAGCCTGGGGCAACATCTGGTGGGCTGGATCAAACGTGATGGTACCGTGGGTGACCACGTGGGTCAAAGCATGGTCTCCCATGGTACCATCACATCTGAAAATACCCTCTGTTGTAAGAAGAGTACTGGAGAGGCTGGGAAGGATTTTTTTCGAGCCTGTTGAATTGGCCATGGAAGTGAAGGAGTTTTTGTAGGGGTGGGCACAAGGCACATCATTCATTTTCATTTTTAATCACAAAAAAAAACCCTTTGCTTGGGGGGTGGGGGGGGGGGGGAAGAATGGTAAAGGACTCTACTGTTTTTGTTTATTTTTTCGTTTTATTTTTAAAAAAATAAGTTTGCATGCATGGCCCTTTTCCGAAATGGCACCAGCAGTTTTTTTTTAAATAATATTTTAAATAAAATAAAATAAAAACAAAAACAAATGAAATCAAACAAATATCATTTGCTTATTCATTCATTTCCACTACCTTAGTTACAAAAATGAATCAGACTGCATTTGTTTTTGTGATTAATTAAAATGATACAGATTGCACACCCCTTGGTTTTTTGTCTTGTAGTGGTTATCTGGAGCATCCGTTTGGCCGCCCACCTTGAGAAGAAGTAGTAGGATCTAGTTGAGCCTGGGGAGGGGATGATTTGTATTATTCTAATTGTTTGTTCAGTGCTGAGTCACAGCTTGCAGGTGTAACATCCAGAAAACCAGGTGGCTGTGTTAGTACTGTGCAGGACAGATGTTATCTCAGTCTCCATATGGGACAAATACTTGGGAGTGTCTTGACCAATGATTGCCTAGGAGTGACTCAGGCTGCCTATGAGCTTATGGATGAGACGTCTGACCTGCTGTGTTTGCCCAGTTGGGAAGTGGGAGAAAGCCTTGTCCAATATTTTTGTCTCCTTCCTTTGGGCGAGAGAAGAAGGTGGTGACTGTCCTAGTTTAGGGGAACCCAGTATGGTGGCTGATTTTTCTCAGTCGTGTCTTGGAACCCAGGAGTGCTCTCCCAACCATTTTTAAATCCGTGGCAGCTGCTAGTTCAGACAAACAAAATGTAATGGTACAGTACTGAGAAAATAAAGCCCACAATAATAATGGTTCTCACACCACCTTTTTTGTGGGCTATTTTTAAGAACAAACAAACTGGGAGACATCAAAAAATTTCAGCAAGCAGGCAGATTGATAGCCTCAACTGGCTCAAGACAGTTTGTAATACTATATATTCATAAATCACACCATTTGATGAACATATTTTTAATAGCATTCCCATTTCTGTATATTTGAAGTATGTCTTTCATTAAGCTGTTGTGGTTGCTTTTTCCTTCTTCTTCTTTGAACGATCATTGCATAAAAAATCTAGATATGTTCAGCAAAGAGTAAATAGATCATAGTCAGGGCTTGACTTATTCACGCTCATGGGATCAAAGGAATTGGGAATTAATCCCTAAGGCATACTAATGTGCCTTTTTGACAACTCTTATTAACTATAACAGATATTTAAATTGCAGATATCCAGCTGAGTGAATATTCAAAAGGCACTTGACAGCAAAACACCACCATTCCAGATGCTGTTTCTAGCAATAAGTGCATCCTCAGACCGTTTTAACATCAGGAGAGTTCGGTGTATAGGATACCACGAATCAAAACTGAAAGAAAAGCAAAAAAATTATATTCAAAGCAAAGCAGATTGTGTTAATTTGAGCAGCTGAACATTATATTGCACATATAAAAAAATCCATTCAAGAAAGAAATTTCATATCCATCTTAATACTTCTGCCATCTTTGCAAGAACATTGGAGATGAAGGCGGGTAGCGGCTAACATGGAAATTATTTTTTAAGTCTGTCACTTTATCTGTCATGAGTATAAGGTCTGATGTGAAGGTTTTCAATATCCAACAAGTAGAGTTACAATAAAATATTTATTAAAACATAAAANACCAAAAGTAGAGTATGCAAGAGATGGATAATGCAGATCATAGACAAGATTGTAATTACCAACTGTGTTAATTAAAATTTAACACCTATACTCTTAGGGGTATATTCACAACCTGCTGTGTAGGACTTTGGCTATATAATTTCTATTCATTTTAGTGTATTTCCTGAGTAAGTCATTTGCATCAAATTACATGGCTTGATCCACACTCCAAAATTCTTGCACCTCTTCCTTACCTGGCATGGGACAGTCATAGAACCAGATGTTGCAGCCGCCTGTTGTGTCACCCCAGTGATTTCCCCCAGTATGTCACCTGAGGTATGCTTTTAATTTTAATAGCCTCCTTTCCACTCTCAGTGGGCTAGTCTGATCTGTTGCTGAATTAGCAGCAGTATCTAACCTCATAGATTAATATTTTTTCTTTTTGCCTGGATTCTTATAGAAAGATATGCTGTTGGTTCCAAAATTTTTGCATGCCTTTGTTGCTGTCTCTGGCCACAGGATTATAATGAAGTCTCAAAATAGGTTTACATAGGCAAAGTATATCAGGCTGCATTCACACCTGACAGCGGTGCAACAGCAGTGACTCCCATGAGGCAAAGATGTGGCAGGGGAGGGGAGCCGGATGCTGGAAGCACCTCTGGTACCAACGGGGTTCTGCCATGACTTCACTTGTGATTGACAGGGCTGGATTTTGAGCCCTGTCATTTGCAAGTGAAGTTGCTTCTTTCCCCTGCCTCATCTTTGCCTCATGTGAGCACCACTGCTGCACTTCCATCAGGTGAGAATGCATCCTCAGTATCAGTCAAAATCAGTTCTCACTTTGGTTCATAACCCAGTTTGTGTGTGTGTGTTTATTAATATGTGTCTCCTAATAACGTTTAACCTTATAGGCCAGTACCTAATTTTGCTAAGGAGCAGAAGTAAGCATGTTCTCAAAACTTTTTAAAATAAAGATACTAATAAAAATAGGTATACTCATGAAATGGTCAGTACTTGACTCATTTCAATTTGATTGGACATTAAACAGTATCATTTAGTGCTCAATGTGTTATCCGAAATACGATTACCAAATTTCTGGTTTGTTGTTAATTTTTCCATTTTGCATCACTTACTGTCATCCCATAATGGCTAGGTACTCTCAGAAATGCACTAAAACAATTAGTCAATAAGTCAGAATAAGTTGGTGAAATGAAAAATCATTAATTTAAGTAGCAGTAATACCCAGTATTTCGGATATTCCGGTACCTCTTTAGGTAATCGGGTACCGATCGGCCACTCAAAAAGCGATTTAAAATTTGAGGGTATTACCTTCAAGTAAAAAATAGGCTACCCATTTCAGCTCTACAATAGGAACACCCACAGGAGAGTTGGAGATATGGTACTTTTCGTAGCTTGAAAAAAATCCCGCTGACCTACTCGGAGCATTACTTCTGCTCCCTTAGAAAACCAGGCTTTGCTAGTTCAGGTGAACAGAACAACTTGTTTACTCTATGATCATATGTGTACATTTCTGTACAAGAAGTGATTNCCACTTGTTTCTGGGAAGTCAGAAGCATCTGTTTAGGAAAGAGTCAATAGAAATTCTCTTATGTCCTCTGTCTCAGTGCTGCAGGATGTGATTGTGATGATAATTGGCCAGCCTGGATGTGTTTAAACTATGTCTCCTGACTTCTGGGATGCTATCTCAGAAGTCCCAGTTATGTTGCTTATGCCCGCCACAGGGCCGCCCCCTATGCCCACCTCGAAGTCACTACCAATTGGTTCTGTAAAGCTTGAAGCTTGCAGTAATGTGTTTGGCCATTGAATGTGTCTTTCAGTCTTTGGGGTTGCACCACATCCTTCCTCCTACAGTTTCTCTCCCCCTGCCATGCAGGGTGCCTGCCGCTGACTGGCACTGAATATGCTGATATTCATCTGAATAATGATCTTCACAGGGACAACATCAATTGCTTATATAATTGGGTCCCTTTATCAAATTCTGCTATACATTTGACAAAATAGTAGGAAAGGTATTTGATACATTCTTACAAAATATCCTGTAAACAGAATGGAATATCAAAATGTTACAGCTGGAAATGTATTTTCAGGTTAATGTCTTATATCCTTGGGACCCTTTATCCACTCTTTCCTAAAATTGGTAGAAATATTAAACATATGGAGGGATGCAATATGCACAAGTTTTATGAACATTGGATGCAAGATAAAGAAGTTGTAGCCATGAATGTGTATGGAGCTTTTCTTAAAATCACAGCATGCAATTGCTTCTGAAATAGGTTTTCTTAAATTAATCATTCCGAATTTTGGTACACCGAGTACCCTTCATTAAGGGTACAATCTCCATAAATTTCATCAAAAAGTAATAAGAAATAAAAAATGTATAGCCAGAAATATGGTTTTCAGTTTTTTCCTTTTATTTCAAAAACCAAATGTCATTTTCAATTTCTAATTGCACCAAACTAAAGACCGAACCAATCCCGACCGAACTCAATAAGAATCTGAACTCAAAATTCGATCTGAACCACCAAACATCTGAAAATCCAAACCAGACAAACTGAACACAGCCGAACCGAACGGACGAACCGAACGGACGAAATGAATGCAGCCGAACTGAACGGCTGAACCCGAACCACAATCTGTTTACCCATCCCTAAAAAGTAGCTGCTAGGGAGGGGTTGGGGCCTACACCCAGCACCCTCCCACATATAACGGACAACACTGCCATGGTACAGCACCAGCACACACGTGGCACATGCAACCCACAACAGGCCATCCAAGTCACCTAGGTGGTTGACAACAACACCACAGAGAATATCAGGGGGCTTCACAGAGAATGGGGCCCCCCACTGTGTCGCAGGACACCAGGTGGCCAATGACAGATCAAGGACAGTGCAATCAACAGGACGCATTGGGCCCCCACCACCACACAGGCCAAACCTATGATCCATTAGGTATCCCCCAGGGGAATGCATAATATGCCACAGGTTGCTATCTGACATCCCCAGTGATCCTGAACACAACACCCCCGGAAACTGATCACACAAACACACATACAGGAAAGGATGCAGATATGGGAAGAGCAATCAGAGCGGTACACTGTCACAAAAGCAGTATAGGATGTACAGTCACAGGCAAGGTCTCTGAAGGCAGCACCCCAGTGGTGGGCCCCGGTCATCTGCAAGTTTTTTCATACTATCCTGAGGGGAGACGGGGTCCCCCAATCTTGGGGCAAGAGCTGGATTGTACCTGTTTTTAAAAGAGGTGATTGCCATGATCCCTCCTGTTACAGACCAATAAGCTTGCTTCTGGTAGTAGGCAAACTATTTTCATCGGTCATCTGTCAGCATTTACAGGAATGGGCCAAAGAAAAGGAGATAGTACCCAAGGAACAATTTGGCTTTAGGGCCAATAGGTCAACCTTGAATTGCTCCTTTATCATGGCACACCTGATCATGAAATATACAAAGATCAAGTCGGGGAAATTGTATATTGCCTTTGTGGATTTCATCAAGGCCTTCGACTCTGTTCCTCGCCATCGACTCTGGAGCAAACTAAGAAATCATGGTATAAATCCTTCCCTCCTCAGAATATTGGTGGCTATCCATGAACAGAATGTGGCTAGTGTGAAGGGGAGCTCCCTAAGAGAAATAAGTGACCCAATTTCCATTCAAAGAGAGGTACGGCAGGGGCGCCCACTTGCCCCCCTTTTGTTTAATCTGTTTGTGGCAGACCTTATTGCCACAGTTGAGAACTGCAATCTTCATCCACCAAAGATACAGACATACCCTCTATACGCATTACAGTACACCGACGATCTGGCTCTTATGGCCCAGACGGAGAAGAGCCTGAGAGCTGCGATCAGAGGATTTCTGGACTGTTCTGCAATCAATGGATTAGAGGTTAATGCAAGCAAATCTATGATCTTGATAGCTTGGGGAAAGTTTAAGAAGAATGTTCAGTGGTTGATATCTGGTATGGCCATAGAGGTGGTGAATAAATTCTCGTACTTAAGTATGGTTTTCACCTCAAGGGGCACTTGGGCTCAGCATGTCCAAAATAGGGCCCGATTATCCCAGGCCACCACAAAGTCGCTACTAAGAGCTTATAATTCTTTGAGCGGCATATCTGTTGCCACGATATTAGAGGTCTTCCGGGCAAAAGTTGTCCCTATATTGACTTTCGGTGCTGAATGTATTACTTCCCCGGAACTGGTGACTCTGGAACGAGTTCGGAATCATTTTCTTCGTACGATACTTAGGGTGGGGGCTAGTACCCCAGGAGCGGTGGTTAGAGCTGAACTCAATATGCTTTCGATAGAGCACCAGGTGAGGGTAACCCTTATAAGATATTGGGTTAAGCTGTTGGCTTGTACACCTGATTCCCTACAAACCATGTGTTTGAGTGAGGAACTGCGGCATGAGGGAGCCAGAGCATATCCCTGGATTCGCTATGTCACAATCACATTGAATAAGTTGGGGTTTTCAGTTCTTTATCTGACTGATTATCCGTTAGCTTGAATTAAGTCACTTCTCCAACAAAGATCAAGGGATATAGCGATCCAGGAGGACCTGACTACCTTTAAAGACTGTAAGGTGGCTCCAAATTTAACTGTAAGTAGTGCTGATTTCAGGAGAGAACCCTATCTAGATAGTCTAAAGAATATGCAGCTGAGACGGCAGTATACCCTCCTACGGTTCAATTTGATTCAAACCTCGGTGCTAGAGGGCAGATTTGCAAATGTTCCTTATGAAGACCGTAAATGTTCATGCTCTCTTTCAGAAGTGGAAATAGTGGAGCATCAGATTTTTATTTGCCCATATTATACCCATCTTAGAGAGACTTGGCTGAATCCTTTACTGGAGGGTAAGAGATCTAATTGGGTGCAACTTCTTGTATTTCTGACTAATTTATCAGAGCCTAACGAGTTAAAGTCCATGGCAACATTTCTCATTCTTGTAGCTAACAGAGAGAAACAATTAGATCCCGTTTAAAGGGGCTACAATCAAAGCTGGTGTCCTAAGGCAAGCCCACCCGGCCTTCTTTCCACTAATAGCTCCCTAAGTTCAGTATTTGGTACAAATTTAGGAAGGGGAAGAAGAATCAGATTGTTGTAACTTCTATGTGTGTATTTTATACGGTATTTGTGTGTTATTTATTAACTTTCTGTGATATTATTTTAATTCAAATACTACTGTGCGGTTTGATATTTATTGTTGTATTTGTTTATGTATTGTATCATACTGGTTTCTAGGCCATGGCCAAAGTCCATGCCAATAAATTTTACTTACTTACTTACACAGGCAAGGTCTTTATTCGTGATGGGGAGAAAGGGGGGTATGGGCAAACAGACGCCGGTGAACGAATGATCATGGGCCCATGGGTGTTCCACGCAACCATCACCCTGTGGCATCTTTGTGTTGTGATATGATTTTGGCCCAACAAAGATGCCAATTTCCTTGCTACAATGTAACCAAAGCAGAAGTGCTTCTTCTGACACAAATGTGCCAGAACAGACATTGAATGTCATTGTAACTCATTCTTTGTTGAAATGTAACCAAAAGAATATTGTACACATCTGTAACTATTGAAAGGATGCTATGAGTTTCCTATATGCTTTATTTGCTTGCTATATGATTTATAGTAATTTTTAGCTTAGGAGCTATTAAAATGCATATTATAAGAAACAGGCTGGCAGGAGGAGAGAGAAATATGTTGACAGAAATACATTCTTCTCATCAACAAAAGGAAAGGCCCCAGTAAGAACAGAACTAGTAAAAACTGTCCGTTCCCAGAACAAGGTTGCAGATAAGAACCAAGAAATGCAATAAGGGAAAATGACTTGATCAGACAGAGAGACGCCTCAGAGAAGGGGTGTGTGGGAATCTATGGCCTAAGGTCATGTCTTTGTTCCGGAAGGAGGACAGGCAGTGTTTTGAATTAAAAAGATTTTTTTTACTGCTCCTCTCTACTTTGGGTGGATATCAATTTCTAACAGCAGGACCTAACCTGGTCATGCCAAACCCCAAACAGTGACCAACAGGGAAGGACCCCCAAACCTGAATAGCAAAGGGGAAGAACTTTCTTGATGTGGAACTGTTAGCCCCGTGCTCTGGATAACTCATAAGGAAAACCGCATAAAAGGCCAGTCCCTGGACAGAGAAGTTGCCTTTCATGATGCTTGTCTGCTAGCCTTTATCAGGGCACCGGCTAGTTTGATGATTGGTCCACTTTGGGACTCCTCTATCTAGGGAGTCCTACAACTGCTTCGTTTGGGCCCCCTTCCTGCCTCTCCTTCTGAAACCAGACCACGGACCTCTGATCACGTAAGAATACATGCTTTCTATGTGTTTTAAGTAGTCAGAGTAGGTGAGGGCTCATATGTTAAAGGTGCAAATGCTTTATTGATAATTGGTATGTTAAATTGTGTTGATCATTGAATAAAAGATCCATTTGATTGAACAAAGAGTCATTATTAGAAATAGCAGAGGAGTAATTCCCCACCCTCTCAAAACAGTAGTATTTTCACTCGGTCCCGAGAATTAAAAGGGATCTGCTTCACCCAGGGTGCAGAAAAGCAGCTGAAGTCCTTTTAGAAGAGGGCCTGCTTCACTAAGGTGCAGAAAGGCAGTAGAACCCCTTTTATTTTCTTTCATTTGCACCCACTCCAAGAGGGACGGAGGTGCTCGGTAATGCAACAGGGATGGAGGCGGGAGTATACAGAAGATGTGATGGGGTCTGTCAGATGGGGCTGCTGACTAAAGGGGCACACAATACAGAGGGGAGGAGCAGCACTGTCCAAGGGGAGGCAAGGCACAGCACAGTCATGGGGAACATGTTGCCACGGAGCAGGAGATTGGGACGCACAGCTCATGTAGAGGCCGGAGGGTGCTCGTGAAACAGCAGGCCCTGGACAAGACTCTCCCACACAAATAGACCCCTGCGGAACCACCGGGAATTCATATGTGCATTCACCATGAACTGGGGCAGGAGGTGGTTCTCCATGGCAGCTGCAGCCCTGACATCTGGTAGCTCAAGCACCAATCACAGTGCGCAGTGCAGCAGGGGTCCCAGTCAGTAGTGGTCCACCAACAAAGGGGGTTAGCAGGCCCATCTCCCCAAGAAGGGCCTGGCATTCTGATCGCGGACACAATACATTATGAGCATGCAGTAGAATGCTGGTGTAGTCGGTAGCAACAGGGGGACCCCCGGCCTGGAGGGCCAGTCCATACTCAGGTCGAGCAGCCACCAAGTGAACAGTCGTGATCTCCTGTGCGGTCCACGGCACAACAATGGCAGCTGGGTGCCCCCAAAGAGGTTGTTGCAGGAGGGTGAAACCAAGCTCCCCGGCACGCCTCTGGCATGCCTCTGCCCCTCAATGGATGGCCCATCACCCACATTTACCATGACAGGAGATTGAATTCATCTGTGGCTGACAGGGGGTTGCTCAGCAGCAGCTGGACATCGTGGCGCTGCCACAGCATTCCCAAAAGCATGTTGGCACAGGGCGACCACTCTTCCATGGCACTACCACTGGCCTCAGGGCCTGTCCCACACCGTGCCATTACCTTTTCAAGGGCTGGTCACTCGATTGCACAGGGGTTCGACAGAGAGCGGCTGTGAATGAGCGATGCGCGAGGAGCTGTGTGAGGAGCTGGAGTGTGACCTTACACAGCTGATAGTGGTCAGGCTGCTAGGCCCTGTGAATCCCTGACCCACGCACCGGACAAAAACATTCCAGCGCTAGAGATAACAGATGACCAAGGCCATGGCTGTTTCTAGCATGGTGCTAATTAGGCACTCCATGCAGCATATCGTGATTGTGTACAGCTGCACAATGTCATGGCCTTCACTCACTTTGACAGATACAGGATTGGTGTGGATGCATCCTGCACACTGAATGAACAGGGGCATGTCACGGGCACTGGGGGGGGGAGGTAGGCCCCCTTGGCCACAGTGCATCCCCGCTGTGGTCCTAGCCCCCAGGTGTTCAAACTATTTGTGCCGGTGGGGGGATGTGCTGGAGGCCGGGTGAGAGGGGATATCTACCAGATGCGCAGAACACACCCACAGTACTGCACCAATCGATGGGCACCAAGCATGGTCCACCAAAGTACATATGTGGGCTGGTTCCAGTGCCTGGGTGTGGCGTGTAGAGAGAGATGGTTGGGGTGTGGTGGGTGAGAGGTGATTGTGAAAGAGAGCAGAGCTTGTACAGAGGTGCTGCTGTCCATTACTGGGTGTAGGTGCAGAGTACGGGGGAGGAGGGTATGCTTAGCGGTCCGCTCGTGGCAGCAGTCCCCATTACCTTGGGACAGTCGTTTACTGACAGAGGGCATGTGAAGTACAGTGTGGGTGTGCTGTGTACACAGTGTGTGGGGGTTGGAGGCACAGGCCTGGGTGCTTGGTTAGTGCACAGACCAGTGATAGGCCAGGTGCATTAATGGCACACGGTTACAGTTGTGCAGGCCATGGGGCAAGTCACCTAGTCATGTAGAGGCTAGTAGGCTACCAGGGTTGTGACCCTGTTCCCTGGTGATGGGTTCCTACGGAGTGTGTGTTGGTGATACCATGCTGCCTGTTGATGAGTCTTCAGAGGCGAGAGCTGTCCATGGTACTGGTCGCTTGCAGGTTCGTGATCCTGACCCAGGTGTTCCAGCAATGGACTGAGCTACTCCTCCCAGGGCCCCGCCTCTACACACATGGAACATGGCGCAGGAGAATGGCCAACATGCGCTGAACAGCATCGGTGCGGTGGGTGAGGAGGATAGCTGCTTACTGACATGCCCTGCTTGGAACAGCAGTGTTCCAGCATGTGTGGCTTGTCCTTTCCCGGTGGCCCCATAACTTTTACAGCCGTCATGTGACTGTCCCAACTTGGAGGATGAATTGGATGTATTCAAGCACCAATGAATGGCAGGAGAATTTGTTGGCTACCTGAACAGACGAGGAATGGACGGACCACTTCCGCATGAACCGCTCCTTGTTGAGACGGCTCAGAGAGATCCTGAACCCATATCTCTGGAGGTGAGCTACCAACATGTAGTATCCACTGCTGCCAGGGATGTGATTGGCCATGGCTGTGTGGAGACTGGCTACCGCCGATTCCTGTTGGAGCACTGGGGAGCAGTTCGGAGTGGGGACCGTAACCGTTAATATGGTGCTCCATGACATGTGTGACCTGATAGTGGAGCTGCTACTCAAGCGGGTCATCCAGCACCAGGATCCTGAGGTAGTGAACCACGGATTTGAGGACATAGGCTTCCCACATTGGATTGAAGCAATAGACAGCACCCACATCCCTATCATCTGGCCCCCACATGCCAAGGTGGACTATCTGAACCAGAATCAGGTGTTCTCTATAAATCTCCAGGCCTTTGTGGATCACGGGTGCCTGTTCACTGATGTGTACATGGGCCAATCGGGCAGGAGTCATGATGCGCGCATTCTGTGGGCGTCCCCCTTCTATGCCCGTATGTTCGATGGTGAGATTGCCCCCAATGTGTACCGGGTGATTGAGGCGGTATCCATGGCTCTGGTGGTGTTTGGGGATCCCACCTACCCGCTGAGCCCGTGACTCATGAGGGCCTATCCCGTGGTTCATACACCAGAGTGCAGGCTCTTCAATGCGCGCCTATCGTCCACTCGGATCATGGTGGAGCGGACATTCAGGCAGCTCAAAATGCGTTGGTGCCTACTCATGAACAGGACCTAGTTCTATCTCGAGCATACCCTCATCCTTGTCCTGGAGACCTGAATTCTGCACAATATCTGCGAGACCAGAAGAGCTTCCCTTGACAACCCCCCATTTGTGCAGCGAGTGAGTCCCATGCCCCTGTACCAGCATGTCCAGGGTGTGGCATTCCAGCGCATATCGGAGGAGAATAGGGACGCTCTCTGTAGGCACATAGTTGCCCAGATGGAAGGCAACTAACCCTGGCATATGACTGCCCCCCCCCCTTCCACGGCCTGTGTTACGTGACATAATAAAGACAGAAATGGAATGACTACATACTCCATGTGTATTCTTGTTTAGGTACTAGGGGTTCCCCTGTCTTGTGTGACCTGTGTCCCGCGTAGTGGGGTCACCTACTTGCTTGCAGCCATGGCGTTAGTCAGCCTTCAGGCTTTGGTCCATCTCAAGATGGCGGTTAGCATAGGCAGTCCAAACATGCTATCTATGTACAGGCCTGTACCCTTTTATGGGTGGTCTGTTGTCTCTGCACTGCCTTCTGGCAGGCAGGAGCGGTATAGGTCCTGCACCTGTATTGTGCATGGCACGACCCTGTATGTCCATTGCCATATGGACCCTCCCCATGCATGAACTCCCCTTAACATAACGATTGACATAGAGGTACTGTATAACATTGGTTTATTGGGGTGTATTTACAAGCGGAGGGGTTCACTTTTTCCTGGGCCTTCCACATGCCCGCTTTGGCACACCACCGGGGCTTGACCCCCAGTGGGCACTTGATCCCGTCATCTGTTGCGAACGGCTGCCTGATGGCCTGGGCTCTCCATCGTCCACTCCACTCTGGGATGAGGTATTGGACCCTGTGATGTTGGAACATAAGGTAAGAGTTACAATAGTACCTAGGATGTAACCCCTGCACCACAGCCCTTTTCTTAGCCCTCTGGTGGTGCCATGGATCGCCATGCTGCATCCCCTCTGCCCATCCCTCTCCAGGTAGCGATGGGTCCCCCCGTCCCCATTTATGGGTAGATATGTGATCCGGATTACCAGAGCTGGTGGGGCGGCTGGTGTGGGCAGTTGGTCACCTGGGGGTTCCGGGATGTTCAGGGAAGGCTGTGGTTCCTGAAGGTGGTGTCTCAGAGGCAGCTGTGCAGGAAGCAGGAGGGGCATGGGCTGGAAGGGTGCCCCAAAGGCTGCTGCTGTGGGGTTATGTGAGGGAGGGGGACCCTGTGCATGAGACATGGGAAGGGGTGCTGCTGGGGAAACCAGGGTTGGCCAAAGTGCTGGGGAGGGGGAGCCTGCACCTGTGGAAGGACTCCATGGTGGTAATCAGCTGCCATCCCTCCATCTGGGCCTGGAGGGCCCATGTCACACCGTGGTTCTCTCTGCAGTAGTTCTCTCTGCAGACCTCCCCCATGAGGTCAAAGGCCCATGCGGATGTCTCCTCCGCCGTGACACGGGCCCTCACCTTCTCAACCCTGTCTAGGTGTATCTCGCGGTGGAGAGTGGCAGTCTGGCGCCTGTTCCACAGGTGTTCGGTGCGGGACTGGGTGAGCATTGCTGTCAGTATGTCCTGGTCCCTATCCCCCTCCCCTCTTTGCACCTCCCTAGTGAGGGAGAGCTCCTCTGAGTGCATCTTTGCTAACCTTCTGGTTTCCTCCAGCAGTTCCCTCCCCAGGTCCTCCCTCCTACTCCGATTCCTGGTCCACATCTCCCGATTCCTCTCAGCGCTGCTGGCAGCAGCACCCCTCGCAGGACCAGGTCGCTCATCTGTGGAAGACATGTTACCCCATGGATTGTGTTGCTTGCCATTTCTGTACCCTGTACCCCTAGAGGTGCAACTGTTTTGCCACAGGGACTGCCTGCACCCTTCCGTGTATGTCCCTGTGTTGATCGAGACTGACAGGGTTGGTTTCCCATATTCCCATACCCTGTATTGGACCACAGTGGTGGCCTCATGGGAGCACACGTTCTCCCAGGGCTGTGCTGTCCCAGCACCTCATTGTGGACATGTCTCATGGTCCCTTGTGCCCATGCATCTGCATTCCTGTCAGGGGATGTTGACCCATATAGATACGTTCCCCTACTGTGAAGGCCCCCAGCACTTCCCTGTCTTGCATGGCGGGTGTATTACCTCTGTGGTCTGTCTGCTACCCCATCGCCCTGGCACCACCCTCAACCCCTCCCTTGTCTGTGTTGGCCTACCATCATTGTCCTGTTAATTAGGTCTCGGGGGTACCGCCAATATCTCCTCGACCACCTCCTCCTCCGCGACCTCCTCCTCGTGAACCTCCAGGCACCCTTGATCTATAATGGGAATAGGGATCCATTAGTTTGTTGCATTATGATTGTATTCTCACCTGATAAAATGATTGTAAACTTGTTTTTTAGATTATTTTAATAACTGTCTACATCTCTTTGTAACAGTATCAGATTGAATATAGGTAGTGTTGAATATATGTGCTTATATTAGCCTAAGTAGAAATATGTTGGTTTATGTTGAAAAGCCAAGAACAAGACTAGTCAACCTAAGCCTAACCCAGAGTTCTCAGATCACAGTGGTGGGAAAACTGCTGAACCATGCAAGAGCGAGATGGGAGGAAGGAATGTTGATATAAAGCAAGAAATACTGCAATACAGGAGATAGCTTGCAACACTTAACACAACAAACAGCTTTTTATAATGCAGAGCAATGGGTATTGGCTAGCTAACAGCCTTGAGTGTGCCAGGGTAGGAAGAAAACTCTAGTCTCATCTTGAAGCACAGAAGGTTTGGCCTTGCCCAGAGAGATGGGGTCTGGATGTTTTGAATAGATAAAGATTGAGATGTGCATAAGAATGTGGTCAGCAGAAACCCACGAGATAGTGATGTGAGGCCCTGCACCAAGCATACCAGCATAACATTCACCAGCCCAGAGGACTATATAAGCAGAAGCCCAAACCATGGCAAAATTTTCTCCAGTGCTACTGGCCACTAGCTTTGCAGTGAGCCACTGTGCTGTTGATCCTTATCATCGCTCTCAAAAGATCCAGATACAAGGGGCACCTCTCCCGGGTATGGACCCCCAGACCCCCACCTGTACTAACCTCTCCAAACCAATGCTTGCCTCTGTGGTCTGTAGGACACATAAGAAACATGTAGTTTTAATGTGTTGAGTAAGCAGGGATAGATCTATCCAGTGGTGCTGATGGTATGTTATCTGTGTGGTTAAGAATAAAATTGTGTTGTACCAAATTAAAATGTCTGATTTGCAGTGTGTGTGGGGGGGGAGGGGGCTAAGATTCCAATTGGGAATTGTGCTTGGGAAGGAGACCAGGTAAATTACGATTTGACAAGTTGATCCCTGCTGTCTGGCCAGGGCTCCGGTCACTGTAGCCGGGGCCCTCCCCGGACTCTGGTTGTGTTCCTACCTGGATTGTATTCCTCTGCATCCTGAGAGGCATCCCTGGTGTCCGTCCACTCTGCGTGCACCCCCCGTCCCCATAATCTGTCACCCTGTGGGTTTTGTAGGTGCACGCGGAGGGTGATGTTTGTGTGAGCAGGTTCCTGGACCACCTCCTCCCCCTGTGTGATGGGTCTGTCCCCTCACGCATCCTGGTTGGCCTCGCCAGGGGCAGAGTTCTCTCCCTGATCCAGGGGGTCTGGCAGGGGTGTGTGTTGTTAGCGCCATCTTTCTGCCCCTGGTGAAGGTGGTGCCATGTATGTGGGAGGCAACTATATCCCCATCCATGCAGAAGAACCGGTCCAGCTCATCATGGAACTCCATTGTATGCATGGCATGGCCGGATTTGAGATTGTTGTCCTTGATATACTTATATTCATACCTCAAGCCCTTTGCCTGCTGCATGCACTGGGTGACATCCTTATTGTACCCCTGCCGCTGCATCTCCTGGATAATGTCTTCATGGACCTGTCTGGACTTGTAGCTGCGCACCAGGTTGTGCTGGACCTTTTCAGCCCCCAACCTGTTTATGAAGCCCCTAGTCTCCTGCCTCAACCAGGGCTCCCTCTTTTGGGTACCACGTGTGGGAGGCCATCCAGCTTGGCAGCTTGGGGCCCACCCAGTAGCTGTGGGGACAGTGCAGCTGGTCATCTGCTGTGGGGGGTATTTAATGGGGGTTAGCATATAGCCCCCCTTTGCTCCAGTTGGGAGCTCCTTCCCCTCTTCCTCTTGGGGGCACGGCAAGGTTACCTGACTGTCATGGAAGCCCTCCTCAGCCGTTTCCCCAGTGGTGCATTGCTCCTGTGTCTGGGTGCTCTCCTGGGGTGGGGGGGTGGAGTGTAACGGTTAGCTGTCAGCTGCCCACCCTGTATTCCATCAGGATGGGTTCTGGTATTGGGGTATGGTCCCCCCCACACCAGGTTGTTGGGGTACCCTCATTCTTATCTCACTGTCGGTTGTGCTCCCTTACCCATGCCCTGTGGCTGGGGGGGGATGCAGGTGGAGTGGGCGCTGTGGTATGCCCTCGGCCCTGTGACAGGACAGGTGTGCTGTGGTTAGCCATCTCCCCCCCCATGCCGTTGGGCCAGCCCCCTTCCCCTGGGCATCCTGGGGTCTCTTGCCTTACCCTGGCCCATCCTGTGCATGTCGAGCACTGATTCCCTTAATTTTATCCAGTGCTTTCCTTCCAGACATTTTGGGAGTCAGCACACTGCCATCATGTTTCTGTTCTCCTTTACGGGCTCCTGGCCAGGCATCCAGCATCTCCCCCAGTGGGTGTGTCTGCTTGGGGGCACCTGCGTGACCTCTCTAGCCATCTCTCCTTGGTATCGGTGGACCCATCCCCATTGGTGTGGGTGTTTTGTTTTTTACACAGACAGGTGGGTGTTGAACATGCGTCTCCCCCACCTCTAACCATCTCCACCCATGGAGAATGCCAGTTCCTTCTTGGTTGCTCTGTGGGTGTTGGTGGGTGGGTCATGAATGCATACCCACCCACTCGTGGACATTTACATGGACACTCTCACACCCATGTAATGGGTGTTTATGGGTGTTCGTGGGTGGGTGGTGTCCATGTAAAAAAGGCCTATAATCCCCAAACTTGGACTTGCATTGTAGGTATATGGAGGTGCCTCTGCTACTCAACTGATTTCCGGGGAGCAAGACTCACAGTCCCAGGGCAAAGCTGCCTCCAGAAGCCTATGATCCCAGATAAGAGGGGTAAAATCCACCCACTAACTCAATAATATCTGATTCTGAAGGCATTTTTTAAAAAGATGAAGAAAAATGTAATGAAAACATTACATGGGCACTGTCAATGTATCAGTACAATGGCATTTTCATATTTATTTATTTATTTATTATTTATTTAATAGATTTATACCCCGCCCCTCCTGCTAAAGCAGCCCGGGGCAGCTTCCAACAATTAAAACACAATAAAAACAATTTAACACATCCAATACAATAATATAAAAATATTAAAACAGGGCTAAATATAATAAATACATAATAAATAATAGGTAAGATGGGGGAGCTAAAAACCCCTCACCCTACCCTCCCACCCTCCCCAAAGGCCTGGGCGAACAGCCAGGTTTTACAACTTCACCGGAATGTCAACAGCCTGGGGGCCAGGCGAGCTTCCTCTGGAAGGGAGTTCCAAAGGCGTGGCCCGGCCACTGAGAATGCCCTCTCCATTGTGCCCCCCCGCTTAACACGGGGGACCTCCAAGAAGGCACCCCCGGCAGACAGCAGGAGCCACTCTGGGGCACGGAGGGTGAGGTGGTCCCTGAGGTATGAGGGGCCCAGACCGTGTAGGGCTTTATAGATCATCACCAAAACCTTGAACCTGGCTC
>QEPC01011033.1:711742-784357 GCA_003113815.1 Sphenodon punctatus | reverse complement strand
ATGCTATCCAGATGCGCCTGGAGCTGGAGTGCCATCGCCCGCTCAATAACCTTCCCTAAAAAGGGAAGGTTAGAGACAGGTCGGTAACTGGCGATCGCATCCACGTCCAAAGATGGTTTTTTCAGCAGGGGGCGCACCACAGCCTCCTTGAGGTAGGGCGACAACCTCCCCTGCTGCAAGGACGCGTTCACTACCCTCGCCAGCACCGTCCCCAATGTCTCCCTGGAAGCTTTTACTAACCAGGACGGGCACGGATCGAGTTCGCAAAATGTGGCCCTCACAGACACCAGGACATCGGCTGCATCAGCCGGCGTCACTTCCTGAAACTCCCCCCACAAAGCTGGACGGGACGGGGCCTCCATCACCTCGCGCTCTTCCCTTACTGCCCCTCATCCAGTGTCAAAGTTGGTTTGAATCCGAGCAATCTTGTCTGCGAAGTAGTTGACAAACTCCTCACAGCGGGCTCGGGACAAGTCACCATCGAGGTGGAGGGAGGCAGGACTAACCAGCCCCTCACCCTACCCTCCCACCCTCCCCAAAGGCCTGGGCGAAAGGCCTAAGATGTCTGCAGGTCAAGGCTGTGGACTTCTGATAGCCCTTAGAAAATTGTGTTTATCCCAAAACTGTATACATGTTGTGGTTACACAAGCTTTTCAAGATGTCAGATTTGAACAGACTTTGAATGTCATGAAGGGTTTTTTCCCAAGCCAATCTCTTGCATATAGGTGATGCCTGGGCAGAATAAATCCATGCATACAGATTCCTAAAATATGGAATTGGCTTCCAATCAGTCAGATGATGGGGGAGGATGAAGATCAGGTTAAGGGGGGTGCAGTACCAACAGTAGGCTCAAAAACTAGAGGGTCTACATAAGCAGTGATAGATGACCTTTTTCCAGGTCAGCTGATCTTCAAGCTCTAGATCCTCCTGTTCTTTCTCCAAGTGCTTCACCCAAACTGATCTGCTCTCTCCAGATCCCTAAGTACTAATTCTAAATTTAGAAGAGGACCCAGGTTCTTCTCTGACACAGCCATGCACTCTTTCTGTGGTGGCAAAGTCCACTCCTTACTTGAATAAGATTGCTCCCCTAATCTCAAAGGAAAAGGAATTAAATTGGGATGGGAAAACATTTCTGGCATTGATACAGAGGGAGATGATTGACTTTGCCCTTGTTGGTGGGATTTGCTGAGTTGTTGTGTGGAGTCAGAGGATGATGACTTGGAAGCTGAGGGAGATTTAGCTAATTTTGGCCAGGCAGCCTTGGGACCGGGGCTGATCTCACAGACTCAGTAATCCCTGAGAGAGATAACAGTAACTAAAGACTTAGCAGAACTTTGCATTTATAAAAATATAAACATTGGGCCCCTAGGAAATGCAGAATTATGGTTAAACAAATGCAAAGAGATGAAAGTACAGCTAAGTTTGCATGAATGACCTTAACAGTGACCCTGAAGTGACATGAAGTTCCCACATTCTTTTCTTTGTTCTTTTCATTACCACTTTGAAAGTTGTAATATAGGTAATGAAATTATATGCTCTGCATATGGAGGTTATGCGCTGAGGATGGTGGGCTGATCCCATGCCCTGCAGAGCACCTCGTGGAGCAGGCAAACCATGTGCTGACCCAGCATGGGGTCTATGGCACCCATGCGATTGTGCGCGGCTGTGCACATGGGACATGGGATCGGCCCCACTGTCCCGAGCACTGTTGGATGTTCAGTTCGAAATATTTCAACACTGATTCATAATCACCTGTTGTCAAGCTGGCACTGTTCCCGTGTTTTAGAAACTTTTATGAAATTCAGGGTTCATGTATTCAAAATTGCATGAATCTCTTTTAGGAGCAATTAGGAACCTGGGACCGGTCACTTCTATCCAAATTTCCATAGATGTTATTTGGATTAGTCCTGTTCTGTGGCAGCTGATTTGGTCATTTCATTCACAGTTGAGCTGCCTATTTTTGATCCTGACAGGGATGTATTTGTTCAATTAGTCTCGGTGCAGTCTTCTCTTATTTTTATTTATTTAAATTTATATACCACCCTTTCCCAGAGGCTCAGGGCAGCTCACAAATAATAAAAACATTAAAAACCAATACAACCCCCCTCCCACTCTTTGGAGCACTTACAGGGATACATTTACTGGGTCCATGAAGAGGTGCTTAATCTAGTGGTTTATCAGGAACAAGCACACACATGGGTAGCTCTGATATATCCTGTTGCTCTCGAAGAGGTCAGGAATATCTTTGCCATTGTAACTCCCTCAGTAATCCCTTTAGGATATGTGGGCAATTCAATGTTACTACCACTTGTAAGCTCTGTCTGGACAAAATGGAACTAGCGGAAAGAGAGAGTGGCTTACAGAGTAGGCAGATGGTATGACGTGATTACTAACAGGAAAGACTATAGGTATTTTCAGACGTTATGAGATCACAGTGAACCACGGTCAATACCCACATGGGGCCAAAGAGCCCTGAACATCTGTTTGGCGGCCGCCAGATGTTCATCATGGTCGATTACCACAAGGGGTCAATTTCAACCATGCTTCCGGGGCTCCCCATCGGACAATTGCCGCAAGGGTGGTCAAAGAGATTCCCGGCGGGAACCAACAAAAAGTAACATCTGGTCGGCAACCATGGCCCGGAATCCCTAATGGGATTCCGGGCCGTGGTCAAATCGGGCGGGCACTGCAGTCGCATTGGCTGCGGCACTCGCCCACCTCCCCAGAGGGCGGGCGGCAGAGGAACATGGGGGGGTGGAGCCATGTGGCCGCGCATTGCACCGCGTGGCCCCGCCCCCTCCCCGATTCTCCGCCGGGATCAGCCAGCATGTCTGTTGGACGTGCCGGAGTGATCCCGTTGGGGAATCATTTGGGTGATTCCGGGACAGGGCAAATGCCACCCCGTCTCTTCTGAAATCACCCTATCTCTATGGAGATGAGGAATGTCCTGTTCCTAAACCAAATTTCTGTTTTCAGGCAAGATTGGTGGCAAAGGTTGGAGAAATTACTCTAGTGTGATCCAGTGAGAACATTTTTGAGGGATGGAGGCATTCTTGTATTTCCATGAGTTTCAGGAGTTGATGAAGCAATCAACTCCAATTTTTGGAGCTCCACTCCCAGAGTTGAGTTTAAATTTGTTGCACGTGATAGAGTGAAAGGACACCCAAGTAATAGAAATACAGCATAATATGGTCACCATGCCACTCATGCTTCTCTTAATCAGATCTTGTCTGAACATGAGGAAATAATATATTCCCCAATTGGAGGTGAAGTTGAACTCCGGATGTGGCTCATTAGTCAGGGAACTGCTATAGCAATTGTTTTAGGTGTTCTAATCTACCTGTGTGGAAAGGTTTTTTTATTATAAAGATCTGCATTCTCTCCCAAAGAACTCACATAGTTCAGACTAATTGGGCTATTATGGCTGACCTCAAGGCTTCTTATGCTGGAGTTGCTGGTTGCTGAACAGTGTTTGGGATTTTATTGTGTAGTCACTTGGACAAGGAGGGAGAGTATGCAGGCTATTTTTCATGAATATATTACTTCTTTGCTGATTATTTGCTTATAAAAGTCACAGAGTTAATATAAAGGCTTTTTACACCTAGAGAATAATGGTCAACCTTGACCTGTATGGTATCAGTATTTTCATCATTAAGGTATTCAGTTTCTCTATAGCATGTGGTTAGTGGTTAAGAAATTTACCAGGTTTAGCCAATAGACATTTATATAAGCTTTTAATACCATATTTAGCTGAGTCCACTTAAGCTTATGAATAATTACAACTTAATTAAAAGTCCAAATCTGTGTTCCACTATCAGACACATTTATAAAAGTTACAGGTCTGAGCCCTAGTTTTTGCTTTTGCATAAAGCCGTCAATATCCCTACTCTGCAGGCTGAGGGTAACCCACCCCCAGCCCAGAGACATCTTCAGCAAAGAGAACAAGCTCCATTCTACCTTAACTTAGGTAAGAAAATCATTGCTTCAGTAGAACTGGCCATTCTACTGGAAGTAGCACCTTTTCCCTGTTATGTAGAACTTCCCTAATTTGTGAGTTAGAATTTTAAATTTTAAATTGAGTTAGAATTTTCATTTCTCTAAATAAACATAGGATTAAGTTAGCTGCCATATGTCTTTTTTTGAGTGCAATTTTAGTCTATTTATTACATCTGTATCATGTATGTTGTTAACCACAACCTCATATTTCCTCTGTGTGTGTGACCTAGCTTGCGTTTTCTTTAGAATAAATCCTCTTTACTGGAAGGTTTTTGTGTCCATGGTGAATTTCTGTTTAAATGGGATTAAAAGGGAAAAAGTTGGAACAACATTCTAGACATGCTGGTTTTCCACAAAGAGTAAATCTTATCTTTCACTATCTTCTCTCAAAGTATTATCAAAAAGTATGCAATTTTTACAAAATTCACTACAGAATATTTGACCCCATGTTTATAGCTTGTGCATATAGGACATTTCAGTATTGGTCAACTACTGTAAACCATCTTTTTTTTAAAGCTACGATTCCAGGCTCTTTTTGTGTATCCATAGAAGGTTTGGCATTATTTGATGTACATGGGAGCTGGCAGTAAATCTTCCATACAGTGGATTGTGTTTTCCTCAACTACCCCACAATAATTCCTCACCTACTCCACACCACATGACTACGTGGTTCCAGCCGCAACTGTGGTTCTAGTGTATTATTCATCTGTAATGCTGCATTCAAGTCTCTATGCAGCACCACCAAAAATATGGAGAATGGGACAAATAAGGGTGAACTCACATGTAGCTCTGCTAAACTCCAATGTCCACAGGGCCTCAGAAGCTGTATAAACAGCTCTGGATGATCCCTGGATCGCTGTTGCATGTGAGTGAGGTTCTCCAATTTCCAGCTCCGCTTCAAACTCTGATCTGATATTTACATCTGATATGTTTTCCAGATCCGAGTTAACTCTGCCACGATCCAGGGAAGCCATCCCCGGACCATGATAAAGTGGGCTGTCACATCTCATGGCCCACTCTACACTAACTCTGGCCGATTATATGACTAACGACTCCCACCCACAGTCCTGTATGGATGGGTGAACGCGGTTCGGAAGTTCGGAGTTCGGCCTGAACTTGGTCTGTTCGGACGACTGAACCGAACTGAACTGCCGAATATGAACTGGCCGAACTGAACTCAATCCAAACAGCGAAATGACCGAACACTTTGGTCAGTTTGGATTGCGTTCGGGTGAGTTCAGGTGGCAAAAAAAGGTTCACTGTAAGGTCAAACGTGACAGGGAGGGGTAGTACTAGTCACTGAGGAGCAGTCGTCCAGGCACCAGGGGTGGAGAAGCTTGCAAGAAATGAAACTATCTGCCTCCCCCCTTCCCAACACCTTCTGAGCTAGTCGCTGTTCCTGAACAGCAGGCGTTGAGAAGGATTATTAGATTGCTTTAAGTTTCATTTCAGTTTTGTACTGAAATGATACTTAAACCTTAAACTGAAATCTTGTGTTTGTGATTCCCTCCCATCCCATATATATAGAGATAGAAAGATATAGAGATAGAGAGAGATAGAGAAATAGGTTAGGGATAGTAGTTGTAGAAGCTAGCTTAGTGATAGAGATAGCATTAGTGATTTAGTTTTAGTGTTTGTAGGAGTAGGCCTGTGTACTTATTAGATAATCCATTTAGTTCATAGCATTTACAATAGTTAATAGCAGTTAGATTTAGTGCAGAAAGATATATATAATATTAGATTAAATTTTTTTAAAAAAAACCATATAAAAACAAAAAAAACCAATAAAAAACAAAAGAAAACCATATAAAACCCAATAAAAAACCAAAAAAACATATAAAAAACAAAAAAACCACCCATAACAACATTTCCCGAATGGCCGAACCGAACGGCCGAACCTAACGGCCGAACCCGAACCCGGCGAACTAACTGAACTGCTGAATCGAATGGACGAACCAAACGCAGCTGAACTGAACGGCCAAACCGAACAGCCGAACCGAACACAGCCGAACCAAACGGCCGAACCCGAATCGCGATCTGTTCGCTGATCCCTACAGTCCTGCCTTGGTTGAATACATGGCTTCCGGGGCCCTGTGGACATAAAAGTTAGCAGAGTTACATATGAGCTCACCCTAAGTGAACAGTTGGAAGATTTCTCTGCGACCTGAAACCTCCTATCTATTTTTTGTGTAAAACTCCTGCATTTGTTTCTCCAGTTACCAGGCTGATACAACTTCTTAAGAGCAGCTTGCTTTCTACCTTGTAACTTTTGGAGAGGGTTTGTAAATAGTACCCAACATTTACAAATGAAATGGGATGGGGAACTCTGTGTTTATGGTTGAAATTGAGTAGCTAGCATTAGTTTTGGAGACACCAAACATTATCAACACTTGGCTCAGCTACTTAGGCAAGTTTTTAGTTTTCCTCTAAATGCATAAACTTGTTTCCTTTCTTGTGACTTGGTCATATTCACACACACCCCTTTCCTAAAATTTAGTAATTTCTGAATATTTTTCCTATTTTTTTCTGTAGATTTCAACCATTTGCTCATTCAGTATTGTGCTTGCCTCCCCAGTGTATATAATTTCCCAATGTATATCTTGCATGTGTCTGCTTATCAGTGCGCATGACTCCATGCTCCCCCCTAGTGAATGATGACAAAGGGTTACGGTTTACCTACTGACTTTCCTCACTTTCCAATACCTTGTAGAAATATAAACTTTATAGAAACATACATATATATATATATTTTAAAAATCAGCATAAGTATCTATGATGCTTAAAACTGTCTTCCTTGGTTGAAAGCTATGGTGGGAACTTGCCAAAGGAATACATGAAACTGCTACTTCGTACAGTAATTGGGCAGTTTGAGTGAAGAGGGCAATTTCTATCTGTGGAAATGTAATTTACAACAGAACATCTGCCAGTGACATTATAATCTTGCAAACCTGCCTTTCAAATTCCCACCTCCCTGCCCATTGCCCAGAAAAAAGCATATTTCATGAAAGTCTGCTCTCATAAAATTCTACAGGAGTTACAATGTAAGGGCTGTTTTGTGTCTCATAATGGTCCAGAAGTATATTTATTTCATATACCATCACCTCGCTTGCAGCATTATTTATTTCAAGTTTACATGATGTTTAATGGTATGACTTTTTTCCCCCCTGAAGCAATCAAATTGCAAAAGTCAATTTATGGTGATGCGTTGTGAAAAGCAAAGCAATTTAGTGTTTCCACAATAAATTAAAATTACATTTCACATTCATGCAATAATTTTTTACACAAAGATTTCTCTTGTCTCCAGTCATTTATCAGTGTTGACAAACAAAGTATATTTTATAATAGGAAAGCCAGACTACTACGCAGACCTAGATATGGAAGCAATCATGAAACTCTCAGTAAGAAGCAACTGGATTCAACATTTTTGGTTGAGAAGCAGGAAATAATACCTGAAAATGAGAAAAGGGACTTTGATCTTTAAAGACCCTTTCTCAGTTAATTCAAGGAAAAATTCCCAGAGAGAAGAACATGTGTCCTGTCCTCTCAGTCAGAGAGTGTGATGGACAAGGGGTAATGGGACAGAAAAAAGGGGGAAGCACAGATACACCATATCCTTACACACACGGCAGATGGTCGTAACTTGCCTGAAAACGAGCCCTCAGGATCGTGGGTGGCTTCTGGGGTTAAGATTAGAACCCCAAACCTAGATCATCATCTGGTGGCAGAGGGCAGCGCAAGGCCTCAAAGCTCCACGATACACACACACTGGGACTGGGAAGGGAATAGGGAGGTGCAAGAGGATGATAGGAAAAGGGGGTGCAGTTCCCTGGGGTACGGGAGCAGGATAGGACAAGCACACTGGAAGAAATCAGGACATGTGGGGGAAGGGTTACACGAGAAAGAATCCTACACTCTCACTCCAAACAATCCACAGGCTACTCACCCTTACCGTGCATACACCAAACTCTCACCACAAACAGCTCTCAAAGGTAGTGCAAAGCAAACACCAAGCAACGAAGAGGGGGCCAGTCTCACAGACACAAAGCACTGATCACCGGCAAAGGCGGGGATGCAGGGAGCTGCTTTTATCCCCTGCTCCCTGTAAAGTGCACAGGCGCTCTGAGCATCACAGCTCTGAGGAAGGCGGCATGGTCACAGCAGGCGGTGACAGGGCGTCCCTGGCCATGCCTCCTGCCTCTGCTGATTGATGTGGCAGGGCTCCCGATGTCCCAGGAACCCCACCCACCATGTCCTGTGTTTCCACCAGTCCCGGCGGTGGCTCTGCTGGTGCCATGGACCCTGGAGGTGTCGCGGCCACATGTGGCACACCCCCGCTGCAGCCTGAAGACCCCTCCCAGGTGCATGTGAGCCCCTGGGATTGCCTAGCTCCCCTTCCCCCATACCTCTGACCCTGGTACAGGGGGCTGACAGAGAGTAGGTTGCAATGGCAGCATTTTACACAGAAGAAGAAAGTTGAGGAGTTTTTTTTAATGCGGATATGATGAAATGCTTCCCAGTAAGGAATAGTTGGGAGTAGCACAATCCCCATTGGGAAGTATAAGCAGGGGAAACAATATTATTTTTCTATAAAATAGCAGAGATCCACAAAGCACTTATTCCAAGGTATCCTGCAGGGGTTCAGGGTAAGAGGTTTATGGATCATGACCAATGTATAAAATATAAAATTCTTCTCATAAAATTGTTTCAATCCTGGAATTAAAGTTGACAATTCTGTAAGTTCAATATATCTAATAAGAACAAATTTCCAAAGAGGCCTCATTCCAGTTTCTACTTGTGCACTTCCAATCAGTTGCCAATCTTGGCTCTTTGACTGTATCTAGTAATTCAAAAGCTATGGTATTCATTCCCTGCATCAACAATGTGCAAAAATGTAACAAATCCCATTTAACGTATCCTTATTTCCTAATACAAGTGGGGCTCTGTAACTTAAACATCAAATCTTGCTTCACTTTGTGTCTCAGAACAACCCATTCCATTGCTTTTCCTTCAAGTAGTTGTTTCCTTTGAGAAGAGGTTGTTGAACCCATTCCATTGGGGATGGAGCAAGTACTTGTCTTGTATGTCCTACTACAGAGCTACAGGGGAAGATGGCAGGAAAACTCAGTGTGACAGAAACAGGAAGAATTTCTTTGTTTCAGAAGGTTTGTTATTTTATTGAGTAGCCTACATCAGAGCCAGCCTTAGAATTTGGAGGGCCCAGGGTGAAGATAAAGTGTGGTGATCATACACCTACAGAACGTGCCTACAGAGTGTGTCCCTGTTCTCCTCCCAGATGCATCTGAATACCCCACCCTGTGGGGGGTTATTGTGGGCAGCTCCACTGGTCTCGCATAAGTTGTGCAGAATCGAGGTCGCCAGGACAAGGATGTGGGTGTGCTCCAGATTAAACTTGCTCCTGTTCTTCAGAAGGTGCAAATGCATCTTCAGCTGGTCGAATGTCCGCTCCACCATGCTCCGAGCAGATGATAGGTGCTCGTTGAAGAGCCTGTGCTCAGGGGTGTGAGCCACAGGATAGGCCCTCATGGGCCATGGGTAGGCGGGGACCTCAATCACCACTGGAGCCATGGAAATACCCTCAATCACCCGGTACAGGTCTCACCATCAAACATTCGGGCATAGAAGGGTGATGCGCGTAGAATGCGTGTATCATGGCTCCTCCCTGACTGGCCAGTAAACACAAATACAAAAAAAGGGGGAATCAAACAGTATCCTACACACAGCCAAAAGATACAACAAAGATAAAGAACTGAAAATACTGATTAACCAAAGGAAAAGAATTGTAAAGTTAGCTAATCAAAACCTTTAAAGAATAGTAAAACCATCAAATGCCCAGTCCAAATGAAATAAACAAACTTCTTGAGATTTATTCTGTATGAATTCTTCACGAGGTATATAGTTCATAAATCGCCTTATAACTTCTTGATAGTTATTCTGTGTGAATTCTTCACAAGGAAATGTAGTTCATGGAACGCCAACATGTTTCGGCCACAAGGTCTTCTTCAGGGCTTATTTACATCCACAACTTGATACCAATGCTGGGAGTCCTTCTAATGACAAAATAAAAATCAACATACCAACCATTTCAAAAATAACTTATTACCAAATTCTATTACTTGAATGGTAGCCTTCTTGGGGAGCTGGGCTTGCTACTCCCCAATGTTGGTAGCCCCCTACAGACCGGGACCCCTACCACATTGGAGCTGGGAGCCCTGCAAGTGGTGCTGAACCGATCAGATGTCAGGACTGCAGCTGCCACAGAAAACTACCTCCTGCCCCGCTTCATGGTGGATGACAATATGCGTTCCCTGGGATTTTGCAGGGGCCTCTTTGCCTGGGAGGGTCTTGTCCAAGGGCCAATATTTTCAGAGCATTCTCCGGAAGTTCCCTGATCCGGTTGTCCCATCCTCCTGCTCCAGGGATACGTGTTCCCTGTGACTGGGCTGTTCCTACTCTCCCCGTGGACAGTGCTGCTCCTCCCCATGTACTGTTCAATCCCTTTGGTCCCTTTTCCCATCTGCCGGACCCCATCACCACTTCTGTAGCATCCCATGTCCATCCCGGTTATGTAATTGACCATCTCTGTCCCTAATTGAGCAGGTACATCGGTGCCCCTATCTGATGGTTGGGTGGCACACCCACAGGCCTTTGATCACTCGTTGCCTGGCCTCTATGGGCCCGTCTCCCCCCACCCTTCCCCTTCTCAAATAAAGACCTTGGTTTGGACTGTAACTCCTACTGTACTTGTGTGACTGTGTACCGTTCTGGGCACCCCTCACAGGGCTGCATCCGTCTCCGTGTGTGTGGTTGTGTGGTCTGGATCCAGGGGTGTGCCTATCCAGGTGCTCCAGAGGTTGCTGGTCCCATACTGATAACACTTTGGGGGCATGCGCTCACTACTGCTGTTGTGGTACTGTGAGTCAGTGTGCTAGGGTTCACAGTTGTAGCCCCAGCATACAGGGGCATGGGTTCTGCTGTGATGTGTGGCCGGGCCTGGGGGTTTTGCATTTGGGATCAATGAGGTTGTCAGGTAGCAACTTGTGCTGAGTTGCACATTCCCCTGGGGGCTCCCCCATGGATCGTGGGTTCCTGTGGGGCTCGGGGTGTAGGGGGCGAGCCCCACGGGGAGGGAACCACAGCAGGCCACTAGCGCTCGTGCCCCACTTCGCCCACCAACAGGCGGGTCCTGGGTAGGAAAAGGCAATGCCTGAAAAAGGACCCCTCAGGTTAGTGTGGTGGTGGTATGGAGGGCTTAGCCTCTCCCCACCGATATCATCATTGGGGTGCAGGCCAAGCCACTTCCCAACCGGGGAAGGCCACAATACACAAGCTCCACGCAGGGACCAGGACCAGCACTGGGGGTGAAGGGATGGCGTGAGGCAGGGCCAGGTGCAGCACTCCCGGGTAGGGGACGGAAGGGAGGGGAGAGGCGTTCGAACAGGCCCAGGGCACCACATGATAGACTCAGGGGGAAAACACTTACTCTCAGGCACTCTCGCGGTCACACTCGCACGCACTCAGTCAATCGCTCACAGTCACGCTGGTTTGGGCTCTCTCAGTCTCTGTCACAAATCACCAAAGGGCCAGTCTCGCAGGGCAAGGCTCTGTTCACCGGCGACGCAGCCCTGTCTGCCTCCTCCTTATAAGGGCTGCGTCTGGGCTTTCAGCTGTAGCCGCGCTGAGCGCCGCCGGGCGGGTCCCGGGGGCGTGGCTAGGGGCGGCGGCGTCGCCGGGGTTGGGTCCGGCCTTACAACATCCCCAGCGTGGTGTTGTAACACGCTGGGGTGTGTGGTCAGCGGCGGCGGCGGCGCCGAGGGTGGGACTAGCCCTGGAATCTCTCCAGCGTGTGGTTGGGGCACGCTGGGGGGCATGGCTAAGCGCCGTGGTGCTGGGGTTGGGGCCGCTCCTTCTGTAGGCTGCAGCGGCGGGGTTTTGGGTAAGTCAGGGGGGCCTCTCGTCACGGGGTGTTTCCATTGGTGCCCCTTCTTGCCCCACCTCCTCAGGCCCCATGGCCTGACAGTACCCCCCCCTCTAGGCGGGCTCCAAAGGTGAGGCGATGGCTTGTGGGGGTATCGGTTATGAAAACGACGAAGAAGCTGTAGGGCATGCACATTAGTCGCGGGTTCCCAAGAGTTCTCAGAAGCATCGTACCCTTTCCAGTGGATTAAGTATTGCAGGCGGCCGTGTCTGCGTCGCGCATCGAGAATCTTTTGTACTTCGTACTCTGGTTCATCTGTTCTGCGGATGAGGATCGGTTCTGGCGGCGGGGAGGTCTGTCGATTCCCAGCAGGTTTCAATAGGGAGACGTGGAACGTTGGATGGATGCGGTAGTGGGAGGGCAAGGTCACCGTATAGGCCACGTCATTTACCTTCCTGCTAATGGGAAAGGGGCCCATAAACCGATAGTCTAGTTTTGGTGATGGCCTGGTAGACGGGTAATGTCTTCGGTCGACCCACACGTAGTCACCAACTTGAAATTGCGGGGCTTGTTGACGACGTAAATCGGCATAGTACTTATAGCGCTGCCGTGCCTTGTGCAGTAAGGTTCGTGCCGCTTCCTGTGCTCTATGAATTTGGGTGACTAAGGCCCCTGCAGCTGGTACAGGAGAAAGGCCCACCCTGGGCGCACATAGACGGGGATGGAACCCGTAGGTAATAAAAAAGGGGGAGGACCCTAGGGAGGCACTCAGAGTGTTATTGTAGACGAACTCTGCAAGTGGCAATAACTCGTACCAATTGTCCTGCAAGTGGTCTACATAGCACCGCAATATTGTTCCAAAGTTTGATTGGTTCGTTCCACCTGTCCATTAGCCTGAGGGTGGTATGCCGTGGTTAAGTTTATGCGGACCTGCAAGGTTTGCAAGAGGTTTTTCCACAATCGGGACGTAAACTGTGTGCCCCGATCCGAGACAATATCAAGAGGAATCCCGTGGAGGTGAATTACATTTTGCAATAATAGAAACGCAGTTTGTTGCGCGGTAGGGAGGCCTGGGCAAGCGGCAAAGTGTGCCAATTTCGTGAAGTGGTCAATGACGACAAAAATGGTTGTGTGCTGTTGGGACGGGGGTAGCTCCACAATGAAATCTATCCCGATGCGTTGCCATGGGCCTTGTGGCATAGGTGCCAGCTGTAACAACCCTATGGGTTTCCTTCGAGGGATCTTAGTTTTGGCGCAGATTACGCAGTTTTGAACATAACGTGTTGTATCGGTTCTCATGGACGGCCACCAGCAGTGTCGTTGGAGGAGCTCGTACGTTCGTTTAGTTCCAGGGTGTCCCGCCAAAGGGGCATCATGGTGGCTCCACAAGGCATGTTTGCGAGCCTTCTGGGGAATCAGGATTTTGCCCCGATGGAGATATCCCCTGGGGCACGCTAGAATTCCCTCGGTCTGGATCAACTGTTGGTCTGATGGTGATAGCTGTTGCAGTTGCGCGGGGGAGAGACTAGTTGCTACCCCTACGCAGGGTTGCAAGACGGGTTCCCCCTGATTGCAAATCATGTTTTTTTCCTCCAAGGATCTGGAGAGTGCATCTGCTAATACGTTTTGTTTTCCGGGCCGATATTGAATCTGGAAGGTGAACCGGGAGAAGAAGAGGGCCCAGCGGCCATGTCGCGCGTTGGCGATCTTCACCGACTGGAGATACACTAGGTTGCGATGGTCCGTAATGACCGTCACTGGGTGCCGGGCACCTTCCAGATAATGTCGCCAGGTGGTAAATGCCGCTTTAATGGCAAGAAGTTCTCGATCGAGGATGGTGTAGTTGGTTTCAGCGCTAGTCAGTTGTCGAGAATAGTAGGCACAGGGGAGAAGGGTCTTCGTCTGGTTTTCCTCTTGAAGAAGGACCGCCCCCAGGGCGCTATTCGATGCGTCGGTTTCTACCGTAAACGCTTTATCAAAGTCAGGGAACTGGAGTAGAGGGGCCCGGGTAAATGCGGTTTTCAGGGCTAGAAAGGCTTGTTGGTGCATGTCCGTCCAGTGGTAGGATACCCCTTTTCGTAGGAGCTTTGTAAGGGGCTCCGTCGCGGCGGCATACCGGGGAATGTACTGGCGATAGTAATTTATTGTCCCCAAAAAACGTTGTAGGGCTTTGACTGACGTGGGGGGTATCCAGGTTCGGATAGCTTCTACCTTGCTCTCCTCCATTTTTAACCCTTCAGGGGAAATAATAAATCCCAAGAAGGCTATTGTTGTGGTGTGGAAGGCACATTTGGATAGCTTGCAGAAAAGGCGATGGGAGCGAAGTTTTGCCAACACGGTTTGGACGTGGGCCACATGCTCTGCTTCCGAGGCAGAATAGATCAAAATGTCATCAAGATAGGCGATCACATAAACGTCCAGGACTTCTCGTAACACATCATTAATAAAATGCTGGAACGTAGCGGGCGCGTTGGCAAGGCCAAAGGGCTTTCCCAGGTACTCAAAATGCCCATACCTGGTTCGGAAAGCGGTTTTCCATTCGTCCCCGGCCCGAATGCGTACCAAGTTATAAGCCCCGCGAAGGTCTAGCTTGGTGAAAAGCCGTGCCCCCTGTAGACGGTTTAACAACTCCGGGATAAGTGGAAGCGGGTAGCGGTTCTTCACCGTGATGGCATTCAGTTCCCGATAGTCGATACAGGGCTGCAACCCTCCATCTTTTTTAGGGACAAAGAAGAGTGGAGCCCTTGCCGGGGAGATGGAGGGACGAATAAATCCCTTTTGCAGATTTTCATCGATGTAGTGTTTCAGGGACTGTAGTTCCGGCCTTGAGAGGGCATAGATGCGTCCATACGAAGGTTGAGTGTCTGGGAAAAGGTCAATCGGGCAGTCGTAAGGTCTGTGAGGGGGTAGCATAGCAGCTTCCTGCTCGTCGAATACATCAGCGTAGTCCTTATACCTTTGAGGTAATTCCAGGGTCCTGGTTTCCATGATGGTGGCCCCCAGTTGTTGGGGTACCCTTGGTGTAGTGAGTGGCTTCTTACTCGAACCGGGCACGTGCCACTCCAGGGTTTGCCAATTGATCACGGGATTCCACTGATGTAACCACGGCAGTCCTAGCACGATAGGGAAAATCGGAGTACAGACGACGTCCAGCTGCAAGAGCTTGGTAATCCCCTGCACCATCAAGGGTAAAGGTTTTGTCTGCAACGTAATTGGCCCGGAAACCAGAGGGGAGCCGTCTATGGAGTGGATCGCTTCGGTGGGAACTCGGGGTTGTTGTGGAACATGGTGTTGCCGCAGATATCTCTCGTCAATGAAGTTCCCGGACGCCCCGGAATCAACAAGAGCCCAGGATACCAAGGTTCGACGGGGGCTAATCCCTAGCATCACAGGGATCCGCAGATGCAGGCGTCTTCCAGCCCGGCCACAGGCCGAGGGACTCACATGGTCTAGGGGCGAAGGGTCGGAGCTCAGGATGCCCCCTATACATCCCGAGCAGCCGCATTTCCCTGGTCGCGTTGGTTGGATGGGAGGGCCGGACAATTCCGGGCAAAGTGCGTTGATCCCCCACAATAGTAACACAACCGAGAGATCCGCCTCCACTCTCTCTCGTCGCTTGTCAAGGGGCCCCGTGAGGCGCCTACCTGCATGGGCTCGGGATCCTCCTTACGGGGCGTATCGCTACGTAGCGCCCCTCCCAATGGCACTCGGGGTAACGACCCACGGGGAGCCTCAGAACGGCGTTCCCGTCGCCGCTCGTTGAGCCGTTCCTCAATCTGTAACACGAGGGTAACCAGTTTCCCCCAGGTCTCAGGTGGGCTGGTCAGGGCTAACTGGTCCTTCAACTCATCGTTCAAGCCCCGACGGAACATGACCCGGAGCACGTTATCTGGCCATTTCAACTCGACCGCTACCTGCTGGAATCTGGTAACATAGTCCAACAGGGTTCCTTTCCCCTGTCTTAAGGTCGTAATTTGGGTCTCTGTGTCCTGGAGCCTGTGGGGGTAGTCATACAGGAATTTGAATTCCTGTATGAACTCCTCATAGTTCTCAAGCAAAGGGCTATTGCTAGTAAGGAGGGGCGTAGCCCAAATTAGGGCCGGCCCGTCAAGCAGCCCTATCACAAAGGCGACCTTTCGAGCATCTGTGTTGTAGGTGCGGGGCTGAGTCTTAAACGTCAGCTGGCACAGGGCCAGAAACCCCTGAAACTGTCGCCGATCCCCCATAAACTTAGAAATGGTAGGCCCCTTTGGTTCGCGAGGCAACGTATTGCCCAGGTCTAGTGGTACCGGTGGTGCGGCTACCACCGGTGGGGGGGCCTGTTGGCTTTGTTGCTCCTTCAGATCCTTGACCTCCATGGCCAAGGATTGCACCGCGTGACCTAGCCGCTGTACCTCTGCTAGTAACTGCTCCATGGCTATGACAAGTAGGGCTTTTGAGCCGGTGAAACTGTGGGGCTCGGGGTGTAGGGGGCGAGCCCCACGGGGAGGGAACCACAGCAGGCCACTAGCGCTCGTGCCCCACTTCGCCCACCAACAGGCGGGTCCTGGGTAGGAAAAGGCAATGCCTGAAAAAGGACCCCTCAGGTTAGTGTGGTGGTGGTATGGAGGGCTTAGCCTCTCCCCACCGATATCATCATTGGGGTGCAGGCCAAGCCACTTCCCAACCGGGGAAGGCCACAATACACAAGCTCCACACAGGGACCAGGACCAGCACTGGGGGTGAAGGGGTGGCGTGAGGCAGGGCCCGGTGCAGTACTCCCGGGTAGGGGACGGAAGGGAGGGGAGAGGCGCTCAAACGGGCCCAGGGCACCACGTGATAGACTCGGGGGGAAAACACTTACTCTCAGGCACTCTCGCGGTCACACTCACACGCACTCGGTCAATCGCTCACAGTCACATTGGTTTGGGCTCTCTCAGTCTCAGTCACAATCACCAAAGGGCCAGTCTCGCAGGGCAAGGCTCTGTTCACCGGCGACACAGCCCTGTCTGCCTCCTCCTTATAAGGGCTGCGTCTGGGCTTTCAGCTGTAGCCGCGCTGAGCGCCGCCGGGCGGGTCCCGGGGGCGTGGCTAGGGGCGGCGGCGTTGCCGGGGTTGGGTCCGGCCTTACACTATCCCCAGCGTGGTGTTGTAACACGCTGGGGGGCGTGGTCAGCGGCGGCGGCGGTGCCGAGGGTGGGACTAGCCCTGGAGTCTCTCCAGCGTGTTGTTGGGGCACGCTGGGGGGCGTGGCTAAGCGCCGTGATGCTGGGGTTGGGGCCGCTCCTTCTGTAGGCTGCAGCGGCGGGGTTTTGAGTAAGTCAGGGGGACCTCTCGTCACGGGGTGTCTCCCTCGGTGCCCCTTCTTGCCCCACCTCCTCAGGCCCCATGGCCTGACAGTTCCAGATGTTTGGTGGTGGGGGCCCATCACTTCCTGGTGACTGCACAGTACTTGATCTGTCAGTTCCCTTCTGGTGGCATGCGTCCCTGTGTGTGCCCCCTGCCTCTGTGCAGCCCCAAGATATTCGCGCGGTGTGGTTGTCACCCACCGTGAGCTCATGGCTGGCCTGTTGTGCATGTATTGTCTCTGACACGGCTGTGATGAGGCTGTCTCATGGTAGTGCTCTCCGTAGTGCACCTGTGTGTGAGCCGGTGATGGGTGCTGGCCCCAACACCTCCCTGCCGGCTTTTGTTGCCCTGCAGGCCTTGGCACATGCTACCCTTCATGTCCAGTGGTCACTTCCAATTGGTTTGACTCCTAACAGGAACTGCCCAGGCTACCACTGCTCTCGGATCACCTGTTGGTTCCCACACTGTTGGCTATGGATGGGCGACAGGAGAGATGGGCTGCTGACCATGAGTCCAGCCTGTTTCTGGCCCACCAGTTCACCACCTGTGTTCTCGCTTGATCCCTGTCGGTGAGGTGATGGCATCGGTGACCCAGCGTTCATGCTTGGGGTGTGAGCGCTGTGTGCTGATTTCCCCCTGATAACCCTCAATGGTTCCTTTCCCCCTTTCCCCTTATCCCTCTTCATTCTCCCTTCTAGCTACTCTGGTTGTGTTCCTTGCCATGCTTTGCCTGGGGCAGATGGCTGGACAGCTCCAATGTGTGGCCTCAGAGCTCCGTGCTGGGGCACAGATGTACAAGGAGATCAGTGAGTGTACTGAGTCTGTCCAGGGCCCTCCCCCCTGATATCTGTGTGGGGTTCTTTGTTGTTGGGGCTGTTGGACCATCCTAATGGCTTGCTCCCTCCCCCTCTCTCCCTTAGTGCAGGTGATGATAGCTGAGTGGACCAGGGAGCAGGAGGAGGTTCTCCAGCTACTCCTGCACCTCCTACAGGGGGTGCACCAGCTCAACCGCACCCAGGTGGATCGCTGGAGCCGGGTATGGGGTCGGTGTACCTATTGAGGGTGGGTATTCACCCCACTAACCAGCTCCCTTGTCCCTGTTCAGTGCTCTGATCTGTTTCCCCTTGTTATTAAAGTAGTTTTGCTCCCTTCTCCAGTTGTGTATCTTCTAATTCCCTTTGTGCTGTTCTATTATGTGGGTGCCTTATGGTGGTTGTGCCATGTTTGCTTGGGAGGAACTGGGTATCTTAAGCCCCCCCCCCTCCCAGTGGTTGTGCTGTAGCTTTGACAGACATCTTGGGGTTTACCCTCCATTCCCATTCCTGCGGGTTGTGGCCTCTTGGCTGCATGTATTGTCTTCCTTTTGGCCCCCTCCAGCCCTGTCACACTGCCCCTCCTTCTCTGTGGTCCCTTGGGCCAGGGGCCCATCCCCTTGTCTGTTGTCCTTGTGGCATTCTCCCTCCCTGTCTTGTTGTTGGTCTCCACCTTGGCCACGCGCATCCGTGCTTGGTGTTTGGTAGGCAGCTGCGACTTCATTGCCAGTTGGTGTGTTCTGGGGTTACCTCCCCCCTAATGTTCCCTACCAACCCAGCTGTGGTGCGCGCTTCCATGCCTGCCACCTTGACTGCATATGTCCCGTTCCTGGCTCGTTGTATCGGGGCCTTGGGATTGTGTGTGCAGGGGCTTTGCCAGGGGTGTGTGTTCGTGTTGGGGTCCCCTGCTGCTTTGGGGCTCAGCCTTTCCCCCAGTACCCTTTCCTGTCCTGCACCCCCGCCCCCACGTTGACCTTCCCCCCTGCCTCCTGGAGCATGCTGCCGTTCCCTGTGTGGTTGTGTTCATGGTTGTGTGTGGGAGAGTTCTGGTTTGTGGGGGTCCATGTTGACCAGCTGTCTGGACTCTGTCTCGGGGCTGGCCAGGGGCCATTACTTTGTGTCTCCTGTCATCCCTGCTCCCTCCAACCCCACCCACCCGCCCGCAGCCTCATTTTCCCTCAGTCAGCCATGTTGTCTTGTCACTTTGCTGGGCGGGGATTCCCCTCTGGTCAGTGTCTCAGCTGTTTGTGTAAACGTCTTGGGTGTTTGCTCAGTGTTACCCAGGGTGGGTGTTTTCCCGATTGGGGTGTGCCGGCCCCTCCCCTTCCATCCCCCCCCAGCTCTGTTCATGTAAATGTCTCCCGGCTTTGCGCCTCTGGGTGTTCTCTGGGTGTTTTCACCCACCCATCTTCACTCATCTCCACCCAGTTCCATCCACCGGGGTGGTTGCGGCGTCCGTGTAAAAAAGGCCTTATACTACAATATCCAGCCAGTCAGCATGCGAAAGCCTGTTAGAGTATTGTTAGAGAATGCAACAGTACAGAAGAGAGTAATTTGAAGAAGGCTTGACCAAAATTTGTCTAGTGAGAAGCACACTGTGGATGAAGTAGACATTTGTTTGAGACTTTTACTACAATACCCAGCCAAGGTGAATGAAGGAGATATTGGCCTGAGATTTACGTTTTAACTTAAGGCGACTTCTATTGGAGTTTTGAAGAAGTGCACACAAAACGAGGATAACAACCGGGGACTCGTAACATTACATTCCTTTGTTTGGATTTCCTTGTTATTGACTTCTTTGTGTATCACCATTTGGACTTTGAACTTTTCTTGAGTATTTCTGGCTTTAGAAGATCTTATGCATTTCTCACAATTGTCAGTGTTTGTATTGTTTTACTAGAAATGTAGCCATGTTAGTCTATAGTTATAACAAGAACAGAGAGTCCAGTGGCACTTTAAAGACTAACAAATATGTATTAGTGCATGAGCTTTGGTCAGCACAAGCTGACTTCCTCAGATGCATGCATCTGATGCATTCCACGCATCTGAGAAAGTCAGCTTGTGCTGACAAAAGTTCATGCACTAATAAATATTTGTTAGTCTTTAAAGTGCCACTGGATTCTCTGTTCTTGTATTGTTTTAGAACATGTTATCATATTATACCAGGGTATTCAGTATAATATAATTTCTGTTTTATACTTAGCTCTGTGTTTGGTCCCTTGGGTACCTTTGGTAAACATATTTGTGGGGACCGTCCTCTTTTTTTTGTCTTTTCAAATCCTACCTTTGCCAAGAACTCGCTGGATGGATTTGAGCAAGTCAGCCTCAGCTATCTCAATTCCTCATCTATATAATGAGGATAATAATAATCTATCTCCTGGTGATTATTGTTATGGGTAAAATAATCACCTACCTCATGGTTGTGAAATAGAAATAGACAAGGATTGTAAAGCACATTGAACACAGAAAATGGTATAAAATTGGTGTTTTCAAACATGATGCTATCACGGGTGGCCACGCTTACCCCAGTGTGGCCACCCATGGTGATGTCACATTTGTTCCTGTCCAGCAGATGTTTGCTGCAGGCAGGAACAAACATACCCCAGACCATGCCAGGATTAACTCTGGGTTGTGCGGTGGGTTCCCTCCCAGCGTAAATCTAGGAGTTAGCCTTGCCACGGTCCAAGGAAGCTATCCCCAGAGCGGGCCGTCACATCTGATGGTTTGCACTACTGAACTCTGGTCAGTGGCTGGAGCTTTTCCAGGCAGGCATGGTGGGCTATGAGGCCACCGCACCTACCCATCAGGGAGGGGGCTGAGATGCACTGAGCAGCATGAGGGGCGGGGTCATGTGGACCACTTGTGCATGTTCCCCCCACACTCTCCCTGCCCCTTCCCCAACCCCAGCCGTTGTCATTGTTTTTTTGGAAGCTGGGCCAGTTACTGCTTGGAGTGAGGGCTCTCACCCTGGGCAGGATCAAAGTGTGTCATTGATCAGCACCATCACATATGAAACTATCCAATGATAAATAATAATCAATCCTGAATATTTCCTGATTCATTGGTCAAGAATGAGGCCCTGATTTGTAGAAAATTCTGTACCTGCCAATGATGGTTTGACATAACTCAAAATTATTTCCTCATCCAGGTTCTCATCCAGTCACTTAAAGCATTTCCACTAGCAAAAAGCTTCAGATGCCTACATTACTAGTTAGCTGCTCTGTGTAACCAAAAGTGAGGGCTCATGATATTATTTTCCAGTCATATTAAAGGAACAATAATCAGGTTGACTTAGCAACAAAACAGGAAATGTCAAGAAAAAGACATCCCTGAACTTTAACACACAATGTTGCAAAAAAAATAAAATTAAAAAAACCCTGCTTTTCATCCTTCTTCTGCTCTGATACACAGATGTCATTACCACATGCAGAAACAAAATTATCTGTGCCTTGCAGATATAATAAATCTAGATATTGTCATTAGTCTGTCTTTTTATTCCATTCTGGCAGCTTGACTAATCAGAAGAATGAAATGTGTTCAAATATGAGAAGACCCAACTGCTAGGGGTTTTTCAGGGACAATGAAATGGGATAGCTTTCAGTGTTATCAATCTAACCAATGATATGCCTGAGCTATTTGTATCCATAGTCTTCAATGAGCTGATCAGTATTCTCCCCTTGCTGAATTTTCCTATTTTCACTAATTATAATTAATGTTGGAAAGTGACATGGTATCGAAATTAATTAAGTTTAAGCCATGTGTTCAGTTTCTTCATCTCACAAACAACTTTTAATTGAAGAGAGAATAGGGTATTGTTAAATATTTAATTGCAATTATGAGCACTGAGGAAAAATCATTTAACATATATTGAATTTTTCGGAGATATGGCAAGAGTTTTGTGAATCGATTCAAAGATATGAGCTGGTTATATTCACATGGAAATGAGAAATAATATTTCAATGGAAAGCAGGCACAATGAAGTCCACACACCAAGCCTGCATCAGGTTTCATTCGATAAGGGCCTGGCTGCAGGGATTTTTTTCTTCCTTATTTGAAGATAGATTTATTTATCACTATGGATAATGTGGTCAGGGTTTGATGTTGTGTAACAAAGTCATTGCACAGAAAGGAGTGGGAGGGTAAATTTTGGTTGGGCAAAGGTGAAACGGTGACTGGATTTTATATTCATGACTATTTTTTATATTTAGTTGCCCAAATATTTGAACAATATTTTCAACTGGAATGCATATTTACACAAACACTTTTTTTGGGTATTCCATTTGAGTTGTTTTTCTTATTTTGTATTTCATTTATTCAGGTTGGTCATTTTTATTACTCTGTTTTGGCATGATTAGCGTTATTGTGTATGTTAAAGTAGTTGAAACAAATTGACTGAAATACCAAAATTACTGATTCAAAATATTGAAATGGATTAAAATATTGAAATGGATTAAAAGAGACATCTGATGATGGGGCAATGAATAGCAATTCATATTTTTTTTAACAGAACTGAATCAAAGTGGGTAGTAGTAATAATAATAATAATAATAATAATAATACATTAAAAATCCATGCCTACTGTATTCAACATAAATATTCATTGTGGGTTGACAAAGTAAACTTGAATATGGTTTATGATAAAGCCAGGGCACAGATTCTATACCCTTTTGCCTACATGACCACAGAAAATAAAGGCATGATATCGAATATTAGCCAGGGTCATGACCTCATTTGTAGGTGAGACCCCATCTGTAGATTAACGTCTAATTGATACCTTACAGGGGATTTTAAAATGTGTATTTACTTTATTTATTTCTATTTTTTTTCTGTTTTAATGGTAATTTTACATTAATTGCAGCCAAAGATGACTGACATAAATTTTTTTTAAAAACCCAATATTATTTAATCAAAGTATATTTGAGTCATCTGTTTACATGAAATGCAAAACCATGTCGAAGTGTGCATTGTTAGAAACTTCAACTTAGACCACAAAATAGAAATTAGGGACCAGACCCTTACTTAATGTGAATGAATGGGGCTTTATTGGCCTCAGGAGGGTTAGAGTAGTATTACTCATTTGTGAGTTCTCACCTCTAAACTTCAGATAAGGGTAATTACATGCTCCCGGGTCACCACAGTGGATTCCCAATCATGGTGAGCCAGCTAACCCCCTCCCATGGACCAGGAAAGCCCCGAAAAGACATGTCGGGAGCGGGACCATGACAAGGAAATGGATAGATGGACCACGGCCAGGGCAGTGTAACAGACGTTATGCCAATTCTGGACTGTGGTCAGAACACTCAGAAGACAAGGGGGTGGGGCGGGAGGCAGACATGGCCGACAGAGAGAAAACGAAGTCAAAAGCGCCAAAAGGCAATGCCTACACAAGGGAAATGAGAAAGGAGGGGGAGGAGGGAGAAGAGCAGCTGAGGCAGCACACACAACAGGCACAGGGAAGCCAAAGACACTGCAGAACACAAAACACACACACATCCAGGCGCAAACACACCCGAACGGGAAAGGAAGGAAGGAAGGAAGGAAGGAAGGAAGGAAGGAAGGAAGGAAGGAAGGAAGGAAGGGGGGAGCACACCAGGAAGGCCAATACACACAGCACCATGGACATGGAGGGGTGGAACCCCGGGCCAAGGAAGCAGAAGGGATAGGGCTGGGGACATACCAGGACATGGTGAAAGTCACCCAGAATCCCAAGGACAGCACAGGCAGCATGGGCCACCCAACAGAAACACAGGGAGCCCAAGTCACAGGAGTGCCCATGGGGATGGAGCACTGTAACAGGGGGAAGGCAACCAAGCCAGGGAACGCACCGGAGTGGTCCGAGGCAGTTCCAGATGGCAGGGATCTCCCGTGCTGAAGAAAAGGCATGGCTGGGGATGGAGGCAAGCTGGAATCAGCGTGCAGCACATGCAGCAATCCACCCACCCCCCAGAGGAACCTGATAGGCATAGTCCAGGTGTCCCAGACCCACACAGTCACAGAGGCACCCGGGGGTGGGGAGGTCATGGACACAGGTGAGCGAGCAGCCGGGTAAGGGAGGACAACACCACGGGGAGAGCTAATAGCGGGGTCAGGCAGCAAGAACAAGCCAATGGGGGGGGGGGCATGGAGAAGAACACCACAGGCAGCAAAGGCCAGGGGGTGCCCGTGTAGGGGGCACAGCAACACAGGTGAGGGGAACGGAGGCAAGTGACCCAACCAGAACAGCAACGAGGCCAGAACAGCAAGGACTGAGTGGCCAGTGCCCTGAGCAGGCAGGGAGGCACAGGGAACACACGGAAGGGCTGTCATCCAGGGCACTGAAGACACAGGGGGCTCACAGTCAGCTGCACGGGGTCATGAAGGGGGATGGGATGGGGTGGCCCACCAGATGTGCATAGTGGGGCCACTGAAGCATGCTCTGGCAGTAGCCTAGACCCTCCATGTGGTGGGCAACGAGGTAGTAGGCCTCAAATGAATCCGACCCGGTGAGCCCCACCTGAACATCAGCATGGGACCACACAGCACCGCCAGCTCTGCTCCGGTGGTCTTCGACATGCCATAGTGAGCATCAGGGGGCCAAGGCAAGTGCCCTAGCTCCAACAAGTGGTAATACGCCACCCCACGCAACCGCTGGTAGCCACGGGCTCCGTGGATGCAGTCAAAGAAGGAAACAGCCAGGGCAGGACCCCCCTCCTCCAGACAGGTCATGAAACACAGTCAGGCTACACACAGAGAGGGCAAACACCGTCTCTGCCGGGGACCATGCCGCATGCGAGCACCGCATCTCTGGAATGTGCCCATCAGAAAAGGGACGGAGGCCCAGCGCCTCCACATGGAGCCAGCACTCGTGAGCGCTGGCCTCATAGCCAAAAAAGCGAAGGCCAGAGCTCAGACTCCCATAGGCACCAGAGAGGGTATCCGGGCAACACAGGAGTAGTTGCATGGCTGGGGAATGCCACAGGTCACACAGGGTCATGGTCTCCCAGAAGGTCCAGCTATGGGGGGTGCCAGGCGATCCAGGACACGGGACCCCCGGGGCAGCACACCCGGCCATAGTCCAGCAGGCAGAGGGTCTGAATAACAAGGACAGAGGGATCCCATGTTCTCATGTGGACTGGGGAGGGAAGCAGGGGAGCTCCAAGGACACACGATAAGCCCACAGGCTGCAACATAGGATGCCTAATGAGCGATGCGTGGGGAATGGACCCAGCACAGCTGAAGGAACCGAGCGCACAGACAGTCCAGCAAACACAGATAGCAAGGAGGTGATGACAAAAGGCAACCAGCTGAGGACTGCACTGGCGGGTGCATGCAGGTCTGGGGCATGATTCCCCATGACGGGAGCGCAGGTTCACCCAGCAGGGGTGCCCTCAGAAGCCACACACTAGCCTCCGGCCAGCTGGCAGTGGGGCGGGCAGGCAAGGGTTGGCAACACGGGTGTGCAGGGGCCTTACCCACAGGTTCAATGGCAGGGTTCGGAGCAGAGGCAGGCCCGGGACATGGGCATGAGAGCCATGGGCATGCTCCTTCATGGCCATGGGCCAGAGAAGTGCATATTGGATGCACCTGGCCCTATGTGCGGAGTGCTTCCGAGTGCACACCAACTGCATGAGCCTCACCACTGACCTGCTCCACCCGGGCTCCTGCATCCGGGGGTGCCTGGCCAGGAACTCGGCAGTCGCCCGGCACACCCACCATGGTGTGGGTGTGCCGGGCTAGGCTCAGAGCCCTGCGGATGGCTGGGGCATACCAATGGGCCCTGCGCCTTGCCTGAGGGCGCCCAGCTGCTCTTTGGGAGGCAGCCAGCCAACACCTCTGGCACTGGGTGGCCATGGGATGGACTTCCATGCTCGCCATGCCCACACAAAGGCATCTCTGAGTCACGTAGCAGGCACAGGATTGGTGGGCCGGGGCCCTGGCTCGGTGGGATGATGCAGCATGGAGGCCATACTTCCACATGAATAGGTGGTGCCTCCTGCACCTTGCTAAGATGTTGGCACCCTGGCTGGAGTGGCTATGCACCCCCATGTGCACCTCCATACCCATGGTCCAGGGCATGGCCATAGCTGTCTAGGCACTGGCAACACCTGATTCCTGCCGGTCCATGGTGCAGCACTTTGGTGTGGGAGTGAGCACAGTCATGGGCATCCTCTGTGACTTCTGCAAGGCTGTGCTCCTGGACCACATGATCCAGCTCATGGACCAGGAGGCCATAATGACCGGCTTCGAGGCTGGCAGCTTTCCCAACTGTCTGGGTGCAGTGGATGGCACCCATGTTGAGACCCTCCTCTCCTCTAATGGGGAGGCTGTGGAATACATCAACTGGCACTGGTACCACTCCCTGCAGCTCCAAGTGGTTGTGGACCACCAGGGCCGGTTCATAGACATCTTCACCTTTTGCCCCCACTGCCCCCATTGCCCCCCACATCTCCAATGTGTGCCCTCCTCCTCCTCCTCCTGATCCTCCACCTCCTCTGCTTCCCCTCCACCAGTCTCCTCTGAGGGCTCTGGCTCCCGAACCCATTTCTGGGTCTATGGGTTGTACAGGGGGGTTAGGTGCCTCTGTCCTTCTGACCCGCGAGCCACCTCCCTCCTGCCCTCCCACCAGGAACCCCCCTTCCATGCCCCTCTGCCACTGTGTGGGATCCCCCTCACTCTCCTTACCCGTTTCTGGGGTGCCTCTGTCCCCTGGCCGGGTGTTCCCTCTGGGGCAGCCTTGCCCCGGCTGCAGCTGTTGCTCCACCACCTCCTCCTCCTCCCTTTCTTGCTTGCCCTCCGCTCTCCTCTCCCTTCTGCCTTGCTCCATCCCGCCACATTCCCCTGCTCCTGTGTGCCCTCTAAATCTCCCTCCCCAGTCTGGTTGTTACTCTTTGCCTGGCAGCGATGCTGCGTGCTTTCGCCATGCCTGGGGATCATTTTGTTTGATCCCGCCTGGTGGTTGCCAGGAGGGATCATTACTTTTTGCAGTTTGTTGTTTCTTTTTGCAGTTTCCCAGTGGGAATCTCTTTGACCATGATTCTGGGGATGGTCCCATCCTGACCTCCGGAACCATGGTTGGCTTTGACCCCTATGGGTGATTGACTGTGGTGAACATCTGGATGCCGACGATCAGACTTCAGGGCTCTTTGGCCATGCCACGGGATTCACTGTGGTTCCTGTGGTTGACTGTGATCTCATAACATCTGAAACCTCAGATATAGGGTTCAAGCCTGCTTCCAGATTACGCCGGTGTAAGGTACAAGATATAACTTGGTGGTGCTCACTCAGGCGTGTATGTGCCGTGTGCGTGAAGCAAGCTGCATGGGGCAACGGCTCGCCCCCTCCAATGCGACCCCACCAACTCCACACAAACTGCAGCCTGGGGGGTGGAACAGGAGTTGTGCCTCCTCCATCCCTGGGCTGCGGTGGGTGTGGGCTCATGTATGGTCACATCGGGGGGGGCGCCGTTGCCCCTCATGGCTTTCTGCGTACATGGGGCACGTGCACACATGAACAAGCACGTTCACTGCTTGTGGTGCAAGTACGGGCCAGTGTAAGTGACACATAGGAATGCACCCATTATATTTACTGAAGGTGGAAGAGAATAATGGGAACAGTTATTCCTGGAGCTCTGAAATCTGATCTTTATTTCTGAATAAAATTAAATATTCCTGCCATTTTTATTAGTTTAGAGGTTAGCTGAATAAGAGATATCTTATTACTATGTGTGAAAATGGTGGATTTTTGAGCAATTGCATTTCTGGCAATATAACAGTTGAGTATACATTTAATTTTCACTTTTCAATTTCACTTACTGATTTACAACCTTAGACGTAGAGTATTTTCAGACGTGATGGGGCGAAGCCGCCCTGTCATGGAACCAACCCCGAGATTCCCCGCCAGGACCACTCCAGCACGGCCAACAGACGGCCGCACGGCCCCGCCCCCCCCTTCGCTCCCCCACCGCCTGCCTTCTGGGGAGATGGGCGGGCGCTGCAGCCAATGAGGCCACAGCGCCCACCCGAAATGACCATAGCCTGGAATCCCGGTGGGGATTCCGGGCCGTGATCGCCATCCAGACGTGATGGGCCCCTTCATCCCCGCTGGGTATCTTATTCACCACGCAACCGGCCCCGGCCCCACGGGTTCAGCCGATCGTGTGGTGAATGTGATTCCCGGCAGAGATTGAGCATGGCTAACATCTGGGGGGAACTTCCGGTTCCTCAACAGATGTTACGGGACCATTCCCCACCACAGGGAATTGACTGTGGTTGAGCGTGATCTCGTAACATCTGAAAATACCCGTAGTTACTGTTACTGTCAAAGTATTGTACAAGTTATTGTTATGTCACATTCTGTACCTGAGTAGTTATGTTAAACATATTGAGAGAAGGTGTTGCCAATAATTTTACAATTTCATGTGAGAATTTAGGTAATGGCACACTATACAGCTTTTATTTCGTTAGAGGCATTATAACATTTGATATATAATGTCTTATAGGCACTGGAAAAACTTAGCCCATTTTCACACAACGACGTTGTTGGGGGGATGGATGTGTGCAGTGGGTGGAGGTGGGTGTACTCCGTTTCCTATGGGTGTACACCCATCTCCACCCACCTCCACCCATGGAGTCTCCTCCATTTTGTCAGATGGCTCCATGGGTGGGTGATGGGTGGAGATGGGTGTGCACCGGGAGCGCACACCCACCTCCACCCACCACCTGTTGTGTTTCCATGGGCGGACACTCATCCCCCCACCCACCGGCATGGGCTGGGGATAGGGCCAGAGGCTCTATCATATTCATGTATGGCTCCTGGACAGGATCACTGTGGAACAGAGGCCATTTTCACACAAGACACTCATCTCCACCTACCCACCCACTATACATGTTGCAGGGCTGCAGTGTTGCCCTAAGGATGCCCTGTAACACGTATAGTTGTTGGAAGGTGGTGGGTAGTGGGTGGAGAGTGTCTTGTGTGAAAACACCCAGAGTCTAGGAGTGATCTTATGTCACTGGCCACCTTTCACAGGCCCAATTATGCTTCTGGCAGCCAGCAACCATGGCTCCTGGGTCCATGCCCTGCCAATGTGTTCAGTTCCTCAGCCCAACCCATGGCATGGGGGCAATGTGTCAGCTATATGGGAGGCAGCGTGTGTGTACTGCTCTTGGCACTGGCCCAATGGGTGGTGGCTGCATTGTTACTTTATAGGATGGGCAGGGATCCAGCTGGCTGATGTCTCATAGGTCTTCACCAATGGAGGTGGCAATAAGGTGGCAAGTGCTCCCTGTCTCCTGTACTCAGAGGGGTACATTTTCCCTCCATAACCTCATGTTTATATACATGGACAGACAGCAGTAAAGGAGTCAAAATCTTCCTTTCCACTCTGCTGCAACGAAATGTCCTAATTCTTTCAAACTTAATCGATATACTTGCTACAAATTCCTCATAATAACGAACCTCCTTCCATTCTTACAACATATACGCACATAGTATTGCTTTGTTATCCCTCAGCAAGGACCAGTTTTCGTACATGTATTTTAATTCTCTGGGAGTGATAGGGTTTATAGCTACCTTGGCTACTTTTAGGAGTGAATTACAGATATGTCAACCAGTAGCCAGGCAAAGTCTGTTATACAGACATAAATCTCAGCTGTGAAGTAAATTTACAGGGATGGAGAAATGTTGGCTTTTCGGTCAAATGTGCCCTGTGGCCAATTTTTATTTGGCCTCTTTCCATTTCATAGATCTTGACCATAAATCCAGTGCCAACCTTCAAGTACTGATGCAGTGCACTCAGTGGGTTGGAGCATAGTTGAGGCCATACACTTCAGGATAGGAGATGTATCTACAGTTCTACAGGTGGTTCTTTTCCTTCCCTTTCCACATTATGAGGTTCCCTAAGGTTTCTGTCCCAGAATTCTTTTTTGGTCCACAGAGTTTGTATTATTTTTCATATCAGACACTGGGAAAAAATGGTTTCCCATTCCTGATTTAGTTGAATGTGAAGGCAATGTTACATCACAACTCGAAGTCACTAGAATTTAAGATTTCACTAACAGTTGTAAGTAGCTGTCTGCATGCACAGGTTCTTACTTGAATAGTAGGACAAATTCAAGGTTTGGACTCCAGTATTCAGAAATAATTAGGTCCAAACCTTGAATTTATTTATTTATTTATTTATTTATTTGGTAGATTTTTATACCGCCCCATCCTGCACAGCAGCTCGGGGCGGTTTACAAAATAAAATCCATTTAAAACATTTAAAATACAATTATAAAACATATCGATAAAACAGGGTGGTATAAAAATAAATATACAGGTGGGGGATTAAAAATCACCCCCCCCTCCCTCCCAAAGGCCTGGGCAAACAGCCAGGTCTTACAGTTCCGCCGAAATGTCAAAAGGCTTGGGGCCAGGCGAGCTTCCTCCGGAAGGGAGTTCCACAGCCGCGGCCCTACCACCGAGAATGCCCGCTCCATCGTGGCCCCCCGCTTAACACGGGGGACCTCCAGGAGGGCACCCCCGGCAGACCGCAGGAGTCGTTCCGGGGCGCGAAGGGCGAGGCGGTCCCTAAGGTAAGAGGGGCCAAGGCCGTATAGGGCTTTATAGATCCTAGTATTCAAGTAAGAACCTGTGCATGCTGACAACAACTTACGATTGTTGCTTAGATGGGTCCTTTTTGAATATTGCCAACACGTGTTTGTTAGTTTCACAATCTTCATTTTCTTTCATAGAGGTTATGAATAGATGGGGGAAGATCAGTATCTATGGGTGTTTTTAGACACCCACCTCCCCACCCATTACCCACCAATCATCACCCACCCATCATGCATGTTGCAGGGCTGCACAGGGTGCCAATGCAGCTCTGCAATATGCATGATGGGTGGGTGATGATTGGTGGGTAATGGGTGAAGAAGCGCTTGTCTAAAAACACCTTAGCTAAGCTAGAGTTTCCTAAATTGTGGGTCAGGGTCCCAGATGAGATCGCACCATCTGCTGAAGGGAGTCATAAACCTGATTGATATTCAATAGTATTTGCATGTCTTATTGCTGTCTGGGGTTGCAGAATTATATTTCAGTCTCAAAATGAGATTCCACAGGCAAACAAGATTGGGAACCACAAATCTAACCACACAAGTTGAAATACATAATAAGATTTACCTTCAACCATTATTAAGAGTGCGGTTTTCTTATTGAAATGTAGTCAGGAGATTCTATATATGATGACTATTCTGTAAAGGAGAACTATGAAGACAAAATAATTCATATGAGTATTTTCTATTTGTCCAACTTCTTTCGATGACAGAATAAAAACCTTTGGACCACACAAAGCCCTTCCTCAGGCATGTAAAGAGGAAAAACCAACATGCCAACCACACTCTCTCTAGACTACGACAGGAGAAACCAGCCAGCCTCTATGGAATTTCCCATATTTAGGATTATTTTGCAGTGCCTGTCTAAAGGACGGAAATTATACCTGTCTAAAATGGTCTTTAAACATTTCCATTTTGATATGGTCTGGTAATGTTTCACATACATATGGAATAAATGATGACAGAAGGCACTGAAGAATAAAGCTCCTTATTACTGCTCAATGCTATGTGACTTTAAGAAGAACATTCCTTTCCTATTGTTTATAATACAAGGGACCAACTTTGAAATCTTAAAAAAATGACTTGGATTTTCCTCTTAGAAGAAGCCAGAAAAGGAAGCTATGTAATGTATCATTTTCAAGGGAAAGGTACTACTAAAAGTGGAAGGTAGAAGAGTGCTGAAAATACATCAGAGGAAAAGAGTTTGAAAATGATTTGGCAAGAGATGCAAACATCTCCCACCAGATGTGTTTCACTCTGTAGAGCAAGGGGAAAGTTAGAGCCAGTCAAGCAAGATATAGAACAAACGGAAACAAGTGCCACAACAAACTAGGTAATCAGATATTTTTTATTTCAGTATCTGTTGAAAATGTTCCTTGGAGAATCCCCTGTGACATTCTATGTGAAACTATAAACTGCCAAAAAAAGTGAGAGAATTATTCGTTCAGGAGTATTTATTTGAAGTATTGAAGTTACTAGGTAGGCACCTCTGGACACTGGACAAGGAGGGTTTTTAATTATTATTTTGTTAGGGTTGGGCTGTCTCTAGTCTTGCCCCTAAATGTAAGCAAAGGGTTTAGATCAGTTTCCTTGTGAATTCATTTTCTGACACCTCTTTAGAGGAGAGGAAGTTCCTAAAAGGATGGCCAGGGAGAGGGTGTAAGTCCCACTCCCTTGGCCAGCCCCCTAGAATATTTGTCCTTTCCTTGCTCCCATGTAACCATTCCTGCATCAGGTAAGTGGATACCCCCAACCCTGTAGCATGGTGCTGGGTGCCCACTTACCTGCTTGCAACCTTGCTGGCTGAGTGTGCAAGTTAGGGAACAGGAAGGACTTGAAGGACCCCCACTGTGGGGGAGGGGTCAAGTCTCCTGGACCTCATTCACTGTGGATAATTTCATACATGACAGGCCCGAAGGCCCGCCATGCTGAACCCTGGACAGGGATCGGTCTTGGATCCAGGTCCGTGATCAGGCCGGTCGTCCTTTAGATGTGCCAGCCTGATTCCAGAGGGGGATCGGGGAGGGGGCGGGGCTGTGAGGGGAGGGGTGGGGCTGCACGGTGCGATGTGTGGCTGCTCGGCCCTGCCCCCCTGTGCTCCCTCGGCTGTCCACCCATGGGGCAATGGGCAGGCACAGCAGCCAATAAGACTGCTGCGCCCGACTCTGTGGGTCGGGGCCTGATTCTGGGATGGGACTGGCGAGCAGACATGCAGTGTTGCCATCGCCAGCCCCGGCCCGGATCGTGGCCACTCTAACTACAGTTCTCGACCTCCAGCCAGCCAGAGGTCGAGAACCATGGTCAAGCTTGATCCCGGCTGGGCGTTCACCGTGGTGAACATCTGGCCGGGACCAAAGAGACGTCCTGGAAACGCCACCACCACAGGGAATCGACTGGGGTTCACTGTGGTGAAAGGCATTTTTGTAACATCTGAAATTACCCTGTGTCACTGCTCTTGAGTCCGCTAGTTGAAATGGCAGTTCATGGGTGTAAAAAACATGATTCTACCCACTCACTATTAATAGGAAATGTAATGTTGGGTGTTTTCAGACGTGATGGGGCGGCATTCGCCTCGTCACAGAAACAACCCTTAGATTCCCTGTCAGGATCACTCCAGCATGGTCAACACAGACGTGCCGGGGGATCCTGGCGGGGAATCGGGGAGGGGGCGGGGCCATGTGGCGCAATGTGCAGCTGCATGGCCCTGCCCCCACCATGCTCCCTCGCCTCCCGCCCTCTGGGGAAATGGGCGGGCACCGTGGCCAATGCAGCTGCAGTGCCTGCCCGAAATGACCACGGGCCGGAATCCCGGCAGGGATTCCGGACCGTGATCGCCATCCAGACATGACGGGCCCCTTCATCCCCATCGGGAATCTCCTTCACCACACGATCGGCGCTGGCCCCATGGATTCAGTCAATCGCATGGTGAATGTGATTCCTGGCGTGGGTTGAGCGTGGTGAACATCTGGGGGGGAGCTTCCAATTCCCCAATAGGCGTTACGGAACCATTCCCCACCACAGGGTATTGACTGTGGTTGAGCGTGATCTCGTGACGTCTGAAAATACCTGTTATCACATTTCTTAGGTAGCAGGATTTTTGAAGTGAGTAGCAGCTACATAGTGTAGAACACACTTGGACACTTCTCCCAAGCTGACATCCTGGAGAGAAATCATGGGATGATAAAGATCATAGTGAACTTCCTAAATTGTTCTTAAGAAGCTAGAAGGGAATGTCCTAATGGAAAAGAAATGATGCTATTATTGTACAGAACAGAAATAATTAAAATTTAAAATTGCAAAATAGAATCAATCATCATCTTCAAGCCGAAGAATATTGACAATTAATGGAAAATAGATGTGCCTTTTAAAAGTTTAGGTTTGTGACTTTTGTTTGGAGGGAGTGATATGCTAACATGAAGCACTCCCATAAGGAAGAGTTTTCAATAGTAAGAAAACTACGGTCCTTAAAGAACAAATTAAATACCACCCTGGAGGGAAATTCACCTTGGATAATAGCTTCTTATGTTCCAATTGTTGTGCCTAGCCTAGAGTATTCTTCCTTTCTTAGCCACTGAGCTTCTTCTGTCACAAAGAAGGCAGGACAGTTTTAACAGCTTCTAATAAAAGTCTAGCTGGAAATGGTAATGCATGGATGAATGGTAATGTATGGATATTTAATGTTTCTACAATGAAATGAGAATCGATTTTCTCAATATTGTGAATTCAATTGCTTAGGTTTTCTGTGGAATTATAAAACCCTAAATTTGACTAGATAAGCATATGAATTTCAAAACAAGAATGTTTCTTTTTGCCACTATGTAGGATATTTTTTGCTATTCCTGCTCCACTTATCCACTGATAATATAGGTTGAGCCAGATCCTCAAGCTGTACAAACCTACATGGCTCCACTGAAATCAACAGAGCAATGCTGAGGATGTGATTCATAGCTTTGACAACCTGGGCATCTGGGTGCCTAGGTATTGTGTCCTGGTTTGAGGTGGTAAAGTCAATCTGTCATGAGAAGAAAGTGAGTAAATGTATTTTTGCTCGGTCCACAGTCAGATAGCCTCAATTCCACTCTCTCAGCGGTGGGGAACCTCAGACTCATGGATCAAATATACCACTTTGACTTTTGTTATACTGGCTTTTTGCCAGCTCATAGATCCAGACTAAGTGTGCAGAGGGTAGCACACCTACCCACAGGTAATACCTGAATTCTCAGGCACCCTCTGTGGCCATTTGATGGGTTTACCCGTCCCCCAATCCGATGGATTTGCCCAGCCCCCACTGGGTGCCTGGATGCCTGAAAATGTGAGTCTCTTTGGGATTTTCCAGGAGACCTTGGGAAGCTCTTGCCCCCGCATGTCCCCAGGTAAACTCACATGACCGGCTGTGCCACTGCTCCTCTAGCCACTTCTCCCACTGCTCCTGCTGCCACTGCTACCACTGCTCCTCCAAGCCCATCCTGCTGCTCAGCTGACCCAAGCAATGTGCCACGGTCCCCATAGTGCCTCAGACCTTTTCTGGCTCATGCAACTCACACACAACCTGCATGCATCCCCACGATGGGGACTGTGGATTGCTTCCTGGCTCAGCTGAGCAGCAGGATGAGCAAGGAGGAGTACTGGGAGCAGTGGTCGGAGGAGTACCGGGAGTAGCAGTGCAGCTGTGTGGGTTTGTCAGCTGGGGGAGCAACCTCGGAAGCTCTTGCCCTTGCATACTACCCAGACTGACCCACCTGCCTGGCTACGTCTATGTTATTACTTTGTAAAGTGCCAGGTACACTGCTGGCGCTATATAAATGTTTGTTAATAAATAATAATCAATCAATCATCATCATCATCATCATCACTGGTCTAACTGCTCCTCCAGCACCATGCGCACCCCCTTTATGAGGACTGTGCTGCAACACCCAGCTCAGCTGAGCAGCAGCCCCAGCCAGGAGGACCACCAGGAGCAGTTGTGCGGCCAGGTGGGTGATTCAGTCTAGGTAACATGGAGAAGAGGTGAAGGTGCTTTCTGGGCTCTCCCCCAGGGTGCTTCCCAGGCTAACTCATCACCTACCCATCTGCCTCGCTGCTCTTGGTGCTCCTTCAGCCACTGGTCGGACCAGCCTGCCACTCAGCTGAACAAGGTGGTGTGCTGCAGTTTCCATAGCAGAGGTGCACATTGGTTCAGGGGAGCAGGGGTACCGCCAGGCAGGTGATTCAATCTGGGGAGCAGTCCTGGATGCCCCAGAAGCTCTATTCCAGCACCCCAAATTTAACAGGGTGCCTGTTTTTCTGGGTACCCCCTTTCTGTTTTAATCCAGTTCTCTGATCCAATATGCACCTGGGCACTTCCCCATCTCAGTGCATACCGTAATTTCTTCCTTACCTTGAGTGTGCTCCTTCAGCCTCTCCAATCTTTTTCCCTTCCCCTGCACAGATCTCTACAGATAACCCCCTCAGCCCTTTTCTAAATACAAAAGTGGCTATGGGGGGGGGGGGAATTAAAGCACACACAACCCCCCCTCCCCTCCCACTCCCCAAATGGAGGAGGATTAGATCTTTTGTGTATTGATGCTATTTGGTATTGTCTATGGGTGATTTCAGACGTGACGAGATCACGCTGAACCACACTGAACCACGGTGAACCCTTTGGCGGGGCGAAAGGCCCCTGAACGTCTGCACAGCGTGCGCCAGATGTTGGCCACGCTGAATCTGCAGATGGGGTCAATTTGAACCACGCTTCCTGGGCTAGCCGGGGGAAGGTCCCGGGAAGCGTGGTCAAATGGACCGCGGGCCGTGGCCAACAAAAAGTAACGCCGGGCCGTGGCACGATCGGCCAGACGCGGCGGCCGCATTGGCCCCGCCGCCCACCCGTCTCCTCGGAGGGCGGGCGGCGGGGTGCGTGGAGGGGGCGGGGCCGTGCGGCCGCACGTTGCGCCGCGCGGCCCCGGCCCCTCCCACTTTCCCCGCCGGGATCCCCCCGGCACGTCTGTTGGGCCGTGCAGGGGTGACCCCGGCGGGGAACGAAGACGTTCGTTATGGTACGGGGCCAAAGGGCCCCGTAACGTCTGAAAATACCCTATTTCAGTGTTGTACATTTATAATTTTCATTGTGCAAGATTTAAATATTTTAGACCAGGGTGGGGAACCTCAGACCCGGGGGTCAAATGCAGCCCATGGCATGTTTTTATAGGGACCCTTTCCAGTTCCTTAATCTGGCCCTCGGATACATTTCCCACCTCGAATCACTGAAAAACTAGGGACATGCACTTCATTTTCATTTTCTGTTACTAAACCAAATGGAGTCCCATTCGATTTAGTAACTAAAGGTATGTAAATGAATGAATAAGCGAACAATTGTTATTTTGCTTTAATCTGTGTTTGATTTTAAAAAATAAATTTTTTTTTTTAAATTACTGTGCATTCAAAAAATAACCACCGGGGCTGTTGTGTGCATGCACACCCTTTTCCAAAATGGCACTGGTAGCAAGAGCACAAGTTTGGAAAAGGGAAGAGCACAGATTGGAATAGCGCAGCTGGACCTGCATGTGCAGACCTACATGTACAGATGGGCAGCCACTTTCCAAAATGGTGTCAATGCTACTGGTGCCATTTTGAAAAAGGGTGTATATGCTCAGAATGACCCACCAATCATTTATATATTTTTTTAAAAAATCACTGTACATGCACAAAATGACTGCCAGACTGTTCTGCACTTGCATGCCCTTTTCCAAAATGGCACCAGCATAATTGGCATCATTTTTGAAAGCTCAGTCAATCTGCACATGCACTGTGGCTATTTTGTGCATGTGCAGACCGAATGCCCTTTTCCATAATGGTGTCAATGCTTCCGGCACCATTTTGGGAAAGGGTACACATGCACAGAATTGTCTGGTGGCTGTTTGTGTATGCCCAGTGATTTGTTTTTATTTTATTTTTTAATATTTTAATAAAATGAACCCTGCCCCCTGCCTCCAAAAGTACACAGGTTGTTTATGAAACCCCCTGAAAGAGAAGGTTTTTTTTGTAAATGAAAATTAAAACAGAACTGAAAATGAATGGGGTGCCTTCTGCACACCCCAATGAAAAACTGAGCTCAGGATAAGAGAGCAACAATAAGGACTCAGGACACGCACACAAAAATAGGTGACAGATCCATAGTCCAAATCCATGATCTAAGTCCTCCTTTTCTTGAGTACCCTAACCCACAACTTGTATGTGACCCTCAGAGCGTGTACTAATTGTCAAAGTAACTCCCAGGACAGAAAAGATTCTTCACCCCTGTTCTCCACCCCTGTTCTCCACCCCTCCATCCCTGAACTCACTGAAGTTAATGGCAAAACTCCCATTGACTTTAATGAGTGAAAATTTCACTCTTAGTATATAAAAGTTTGAATATAAATTGTGTTGATATAAAGATCTTTCTAAATAAAGTGTGGTGACAGCTTATTATTTTAGTATTGCTATTAGTAGTTCCTGTCCTTGGAGGAGATTTATTCTAATCCTGTTTCAGATTACTTTATCTTACATTATACCTCTAGGAGTTTTGGCACTGGCATCAGCAGATCTGCTTTATTATTGCCCACAACGAAACATATATTGTTTTTAGCATTAAGAAAAACTAAGAAATAAACAATTTGTAAAAGGTGAAAGTTAGCTTTATAATAATAAAATATAAGTGAAAGTACTTTTTTAAAAAAACCTTATATAATTATGTAAATGTTTGTAGTTTCACATATTGGGCTTTTAAAGGGACATACTTTTGCTTCTTCCAAAAGGGTCTCATGTGGCCATAGGAAATAAAGGAAGAAGTCTTCCCCTCCTCCCACCCCACAACTGACAAATGTGTAAATGCCTTCAATGTGGATTTTGCTTGGACCTGTTTAAAGAAAAAATACCCTCCGCCGCAAATCCAGGCGGTGGGGGGTTGTCTCGCCCCATCTCCTACCTACCTCCCTCCTGGCCGATTATGTTTGGAGGATGCAGCTGCTGCTTGCAGTGCCTGCAAGCAGATTGAGCTGCACTGTTTTGCCGGTTTGCAGGGGTTGCCTGGCAACCCCTTGCAAACCGCACGAAAGAATAGAGCTGCTGATTGGCCCCTGGAAATCACGTGGGGCAGTCAGCGGCATCGGAGGCTCTCCCCGCTCACTCTAGGAGGAGCGGGGAAAGAAGAAGCAGGCCGCGCAGTCCTGGGGTGTTGAGAAAGAGAATCGGCTCGGCCTGGAGCAAGAGGAGTCCTGAGGAAGTGATTGGAGCTGGGGGGATAGGAGTGGAGTGAGAGAGAGGCAAGTGGCATGGCGCGGGGGCGCAAATGTGGCCCCAGGGATGGGGCTGAGGCCAGGGCCCGGAAGGCCCAGAAAACAAAGGTAGCACAGAAAGGGGTGAAGAAAGGGGGGAATGTAAAGGGGGCAAAAGCCTCCGCGAGTGGTGCCCCTAAAAAAGGGGGTAAAACGAGTAACAGGGTCCAGGAGGGGGCGGGCCTGCCCCTCCCCCCGCAGTTAGATCCTGAGCCCCCTGCCCATGCAGGGTCAGCCTGGGAGCGATTAGCGGCCTGTGAGGCGGCTGTGTTTGGTGGGGGAATGCCCCCACTAGGAGAGCGGCCTAGTCAGGCAGGCCAGGGCCAAAGCACGCTGGATAGCAGGCCAGGACCATCGGGGGCAGGCGTCCCTAGGTTGGTAGTAGAGGCGTTGAGTAGAGCCCTGTCCCCAGAGGCCCTCAGTGGGGCTCAGCAGAGCGCAGGGGCAGATATCATCCCCCACATGGCAGGAAGTGGGCTCCGGAGGAGTGTCCACCAGGCTGGCCCTCCCACCCGGTTTGCGGAAGGAGAGTTCGGAGGGCAAGTGGGGGGCAGGGTGCCAAGGGTCCCCCAAAGGGGGTCCCAGGTCGAGCTAGAGGAAGAGGAAGGTGAAGGGTGCACTGGGGGAGAAACAGAGGTTGAGGATTTGGAGCAGGATGAGGGGCCTTCACCCCCTGTGCAAGACTTTTCCAGGCACCAGCAAGAAGCTCAGGGCAGCAGGGAGGACCCTTGATTGCTAGCCCGGATTGAGGCCCTGGAGCGGGTGATTGCAGAGAGGGATCGAGACAGTCGTGGGACACAACACTACACTGCACCAGTGGAAGGTATGCAGATGGGGGGGACGAGGGGACCCATGGTCCAGAGAAGTATCCCCCCTCCAGTAGCAGGTCCAGGAATTTATGGCCCCAACAGCCCAGGTCCAATTGTGGAAGGAGGGCCATGTGCCCAGAACATAGGTTTAGGCCGCCCCGCCCCCTCTGGAAGAAAACAACTGCAATATTTGTGGTGGAACGGGGGTTGGGTGCAGGTCTCATCCCCCGCCCCTCGGTTTACAACTGCACAAGGGGCACCACAAGAGAGTTGGGGTTATGGGGGGCCGCCCTCTGTTACCAGGCAAACCCAGGCACAACAGGCCCTACAGGTTTGGGCTCCTGCCTCTCAGGGGACGGCCGCCATGACAGTTGGGCATCCCAGTTGGTATGGGGGCGAGATAGTACCCGATGGTGGGCAGTGGGACCCTCTTAATCAACCAAGGGGCACGCCCAGGTCACAGCATGAGCAGGGCAATGGGGATGGTTATCAACATGGGGGGCAGGTGCAAGGAATATGCACGACACAAGGGTGGCCGGCTATAGCCATGCAAGGGGGGGTCCCCCCCGAGCAGGCACTCCCAAGGCAGTGGGCTCCGCAGTACTCTGGAGCTGGGTTGCCGCGCCAGCTCCCACCCACGGGGGGAAGTTTCGTAGATTTATCGGACCCCATAGGGGAACATTTATTACCTGCCACCAGGGAAAAGATTTGGAGGGGAGAATACGTGGATATTTTCGCCCTCCTCTTTAGCGACCCGATAATTGAACCTGGGGAGGAGGATGAAAAAAAGGAGAAGGAGTGGTACAAGCGCCCAAAAGCCGATAGAAACTGGGCCAACTGGACGGCTGCCTACGCCATATACCATGGCGTACAGTTGGAAATGTTCCCAGAGAAAGGGGCAGTACTTCTCAAATATGCCGAGATTATTCGACGGGCATACGAAACCGGGCCATCAGGGGCGTGGCTCCGGTATGATGAGGCATTCAGACACCGGGCGTCATTTAAGCCAGGGCTCCGATGGGACATCCATGCGCAAGACTTGTGGTTGACGTGCATGAGTGACTCCAAAGGGGCACCTAAGACTGATAGTGGCCACCTCTTGGCTAAAGGGAGTGTGGCCCCCCTGAATGACCCAGGTAGGGCAGGGGGCAGGCAGGGAAATCCGGTCAGCGTGGGACAATGCTGGGAATTTTCCCGGTCAGGGGCATGTACACGTCCCTCGTGTAGGTTTCGGCATACCTGCCCCTCCTGTGGAGGGTTTCACCCGGCGGCTTCCTGCCCCCGGCCCAAACCTTGGGCAAAAGGGAAGTCCGTGGCTGCGGGCGCTTCAAGAGGGGTACAAGGGAACCCCGGGGGTGGAGGAACAGGAAAGCCCACCAACGCCAGTGAGAGTCGATAGGCTGGCAGTAGCCTTGCTTTTGCACCCGGATAAGGATGAGGTGAGCTATGTTGTGAGAGGGTTCAAAGAGGGTTTTAGGATTCCAGTAGGGGAGGTGCCAATAGGTAGAGTGCCTCACAATTTGAAATCAGTAGTGGGCATGGAGGATGTGGTGGCAGACAAGATACGGAAAGAAGTAACGGAGGGTCGTGTGGCTGGCCCCTTTGATGTGCCTCCGTTGAAGGGAATGGTCTTTTCCCCGTTGGGAGTGGTACCTAAGAAAGCCCCGGGCCAGTTCCGTCTAATCCATCACCTTTCGTATCCTCGAGGCCGCTCGGTGAATGACGGGATACCCAAAGACCTGACGACAGTACACTATGCGTCATTTGACGCGGCTGTTGAACTGATCAAGCAGTATGGCACCGGGGCCTTGATGGCAAAATGCGATGTTAAGTCAGCCTTTCGTCTTTTGCCAGTTCACCCGGACAGTTATCACTTATTGGGCTTCCAGTTTCAAGGAAAATATTACTACGACAAGGCCATGCCAATGGGGTGCTCTATATCGTGCTCGGCATTCGAGCGCTTCAGCTCCCTGCTGGCATGGATTGTACGTCAGGAGGCAAGTGGTGGAGGTATGACCAAATACCTCGATGACTTCCTCTTCGTCGGTCAATGTGACGGGCTTGACTGCTCGAACCTGGTCGCCCTATTTGAACGCATCACTGCACATTTGGGTATCCCTTTAGCTCCTGAGAAGACAGAGGGCCCTTCCTCGGTACTCACATATTTGGGGATCGAGTTAGACTCGACCCTCGGAGTTTCCCGTCTGCCGATGGATAAGGTAATAGCACTGAGGCAGAAGATTGGGGAATGTGTCTTGGCTAACAAGGTCACGGTTAGGCAGCTTCAGTCACTCCTCGGGAGCTTAAACTTCGCATGCAGGGTAGTTGCACCAGGCAGGGCATTTTTGTCCCGTTTGTATGGGCGGTTAGCTGGGGACTTATCGCCTCATTATCACATCAGGGTAACCAAAGAAATTAAGGAGGATTTGAGGGTATGGCTATCATTTCTGGAGCAGTACAATGGGGTATCTGTTTGGAGAGGACATGTTATGTTGGATGCGGAACTGCAGGTCCACTCGGATGCCGCCGGTGCATTTGGATTTGGGGTCTTTTTCCAGCAGCGGTGGTGTGCGGCTGCTTGGCCGGCCGAGTGGGCTCAGGCTGGCATCACCAGAGATCTGACATTCCTCGAATTGTTCCCCATTGTGGTGGCTGTCAGATTATGGCACAGTAAATTGGCCAACAAAGTGGTGCTCTTTTGGTGTGATAATCAGGCAGTGGTTCAAATAATTAATTCCTTGTCATCTCGTTCTCAGAGGGTCATGGGTTTGGTTAGGCACTTGGTGCTGCTGTGCCTTCAGCACAACATTCTGTTTCGAGCGAGGCACGTCCCTGGACTCGAGAATGAGATTGCAGATGCTCTCTCTCGTTTCCAGATGGAGCGTTTTCGCGTGCTCGCTCCGGAGGCCAGCGAGAACCCAGAACCTATGCCGTCCGATCTGTGGAACCTTGGATCCTGGAGTTAAGTTCCTCGGTTCAGGCCTCATTGGCGGAACGTACCAGGGCGGCTTACCAGGCTGCCTTCCAGGCTTTTCAGTTGTTCCGGTCAAACCGGGGATGGAGCACGGGTTTTCCCATCCCCGAGGCTGAAGTATTGCAGTTCGCCATGTCATTAAGGAATGACGGGCTTGCTGCTAGTACTATTTCAGGTAGATTGTCTGCCCTGGGGTTCATGAGCCAATTGGCTGGGCACCCGCCACCTGGTGGAGGATTTCTGACACGCAAGTTGCTGGAGTCGTGGGCACGGGAAAGAACAGTTCCTGTGCATACCAGGTTGCCTATTACTCCCCCCCTACTGGTCAGAATAGTAAACACATTGAGGTTAGTGTGTTTTAATAGATTTGAAGAAATTTTATTTGCCACCCTGTTTAAAGTGGCATTCTTTGGAGCCTTTCGGGTAAGCGAGATGGTAGCAGAGTCAGCTGGGGATAGGTCAGGTAGGGCAATAGGGTATCGTGATATACAGTGGGACAGTAGGCAGGTGAAAATTAGATTAAGGTTATCCAAGACTGACCAGCGGGGAAAAGGTAAGATGATCACACTAGCCAGGGCTGGGGATCCCGGATTGTGCCCGGTTTTGGCAGTCCAAGCTTATTTGGCCATTCGCCCCCCGGCGGGGGACCCCCTGTTTTGCCATCTGAATGGTAAACCAGTTACCAGGTACCAATTCACGTCCGTACTTAGGGCCACACTGGTAAAACTGAACATCCCGCCCCGGGATTATGGTTCCCATTCATTCCGCATAGGTGCAGCCACATTTGCGGCGCAAATGGGAATGTCGGGCCCTGAGATTCAGGCTGTCGGCCGTTGGCGTTCGGCAGCATACCGCGCCTATGTACGTCATTAACATGGATATGTCGATTTAACCATGCCATCTCCTTCCATTGACAGATCGGATGGTGTCCAGACGGACTAGGATTTGGATATGCGGGCACAGCTTGGTGCGCTGGGCAGCGAAGGCGGCGCGAGAATCCCCAGTTGGTGCCCAGATGGGGCTCTCAGAAATGGCTATAATCAACTGGCATGGGAGGAGTGGTATGAGGTGACGCCAACTGCTGCCCATGTTAAGGGAGCTTGGAAGATGGCACAGACCAGATATTTTAGTTATTCACCTTGGGGAAAACAATTTACCAGGACTAAAAGGGGTACAGTTGATACGGGATATTAAGAACGATTTGTTAGAGGTGCAGCGATATTTTCAAGGGGTTAGAATAATTTGGACGCAGTTAGTGACCAGATTACGCTGGGTGATTCGACCAAAAGAATAGATAAGACACGTAAGACAATTAATAGGGAAATTAAGAAATGGTTAGGTTCAATTGGATTTGGGACAATCAGTCACACGCAAATTACATATAAGGCAGTGGGTTATTTTAGGGCAGATGGGGTACATTTGTCCCCAGCTGGTAATGCTATTTATCTTGGAGCTCTCAAGGCAGGTTTAGAATTAGTTTTGCGATAGGTGTGGGGGCCTGGATCCGCCGGAGTTTTGTTGGATCCTGGGTGGCGGGGGTCCAGCATCGTTTAAGTAGGATAAGGAAATTAGGAGGCATCTCCTTAAGGGATGGGGAAGCCACATGTACCGCGGGGCAGGGTATGGCACGTGGGGTGTTGGTTTCCCTGGGAGAAGCGTGTCAATGAAGGTGGCAGGGCATTGTAAGGCCTCCCACTGACAGACACCTCAATCCTTACTCATGTCCGGACGGACAATGTCTCCTTTGGCCGCGCCCTCAGTGCTGGATGAAGGGGAGACGTTTTTTACTGTTGAAGAGGCTGGCGAAGGTATTTCGCAGCCCCTTCTGTTGAAATTGCTAGTTATGGTTGATGCTGGACCCGTATCGCAATAGGCGATGTCACCCCCTCACCTATTCGGCTGTTTGTAATTGGATAATAAAGGGTGCGGCCATGTAAATCCAACATTGTGTCCTGTCTTCTTGGAGGGGAGGGAGGCTGGTGCGACGACAATGCATATTATAACATCCTGATGTACTGTAAATACAATGTGACATACTTGGGTTCCTTTGTGTTTGTTTAGTATTAATTATTATTATTATTTTATTTATATACCACCCCCTGCCTTACATGGTACTCAGGGCACATCACAAAAAATTAAAAACCATATGAACATATTTAAAATGATTTCAAAAAGTGGGTGGTTCCTGAGCACAGCTAACCACCAGTGTGAGGTTCCAGAAGTAGATTTCAAATATAGCCAGGGTATAAACCATTCAGACCCTAAAAAAACCCTGTATATGCTGGTATTTCAGCATTTTGCTAATTTAGGGTATTTTCAGATGTGACGGGCCTCTGTTTTGACACAGTCTGTGGTCACATCTACACTCCCAAGCAGAATCAGGCCGGCCAGGCAACAGACGTGCCGGTCTGATTCCGCTCAGTGATCGGAGAGGGGGCGGGCACGGGGGGCGCAACGTGCAGCCACACAGCCCCGCCCCCCACACTCCTCCGGCCACCTACCCTCCTGGAGACGGGTGGCTGCAGTGGCCAATCCAGCCGCTGTGCCCAATCCTGGCCCATGGCCCGATCCTGGCCGGGACCACGGCTGGGAACCGGCGGTGGTAACAGACGTTACCAGCCGCCAATTCCCGGCCGTGATCAGAGTAACCACGGTTCCAGGGTTGAGGCCTGGTTCAAGGGATTCCCGCCGGGTGTTCACTGTGGTGAACATCTGACGTGACCCCCTTCAGATGTTACGGGCTCTCCGCCACGACGGATGGTTCACCGTGCCAAAACAGAGGCCCGTAACATCTGAAAATACCCTTAGTTGGTACTTCATTCACTTCAGTGATACTATTTACAGCTAAATAGTACCTCCAAAGTGAGCAACATAATGAATACTGAAATACTGTAGTAACTGAATAAACAAACACAAAATACCAAATAAATGAAGTAACGGAACAAACAAACACTAAATGACCAAATAAAGTTTTTAATTTTGCAACAGTGATGAGGATGAATTCAGATATTCAATCATATTCTTTAGAGAATTTTTTTTTTTATCAAAACAAAGTAGAAATAACATCATTATGAGGTCAAATGCAATCTACTCTAAAACAGCAGAATAAAATGGTTCAATTTTATTGAATCCACATATAAAACAACAATAAAAATATATGAAGAAAAAAAGAAACCTTATTATGTTCTCTATAAAATGCCTGCAAATCCAGGACCATTGTGTTTCCTACTTACATGATCTGTATCATCAATACTTAGGGTTGCCATCTTTGGCAATGTAACATGGGAGTCTCAGGGTCAAATTGCAAAATGTTGCAACCCTATCAATACTGGGTGTTAACAAAAGAGACATGGCCCTGTTCACCTACTCTGGCCCACCTGGGCCACACATCTGTTCCATGCCTGCCATATGAAGGCCCAGTTCAAACCCCAGCATGGCTGGCAGTCAGGATGGAAACATGGGCCCAGAACAAACTGGGGCCCATGGTCTGGCCCCATGAGCTGCCCAGGTGGGCAAAAGTGGGGCAAACCAGACTGGGGTGTCTGTTTTCGTGCCTGTAGATCCCAGCATGGGGGGTCACCATGGTAGTCAGCCATGGCTGCCTGTTATTGGAAGTCATGGGGTGTTTTCAGATGTTACAGGTTCCGGATTCACCACAGTGGATCCCCAGCGGTGGTGAACCAAACAACCACCCCCTGTGCTCAAGGAGAGCCCTAAACAGACATGACGGGATCGGGACCACGGCAGGGAATCGGGCTGCCAGATCACGGCCCGGGGCAGCGCAACAGACGTGATGCCGATTCCCGGCCATGGTTAAAACACCCACAAGGAGTAGGGGAGGGGCAGGACACAGACATTGCTGGCTGAGGATAAATGAAGCCAAAAGCACCAAAAGGGAACTCCCATGTAAGGGAAATGGGAAGGGAGGTGGGAGAGGGAGAGGAGCCGCCGAGATACCACACACAACAGGCACAGAGACATCGAGGGCACAGTGGAACACACAGCACAAACACATGCCCGGGTGCACTCACACCCGCATAGGAAAGGAAGGGAAGGGGGGACACAGCAGGACAGACAACACACATGGCACAATGGGCACATGGGTGAAGGGGGGAATGGGGCAGGAGTAGGACCAGGCATGGGGAACGGCAGTCAGACCCCCCAACAACAGCACAGCCCACACGGGCACCCCCACAGCTACACAGTCAGTCCAGGAATGGGGGGAACCTGAAAGGTCGGGGTACAGGCACAGCGGGAGGCCACACGGAACAGGTAGTGATCCGGGCATGGTCCAGGAGGCACACATGGACCCCGAGCGCTGGCAAGGGTGTGATGGAGGGGAGACAGGAGAGCCAGAGCCATGCAGCTGGTCCAAAGGAACAAACACACACACACCCTGGGAGGACACTGGGAGGTGCAGACCAGGGGCCCCAGAACCCTGAGGTCACACAGGCACCCAAGGGTTGGGTGCCCTGGGGTGCTGGAGGGAGTGCAGGCAGACGAGGACAGACAGCAGCATCAAAGGGAGCTGGGGGCTGGTTCAGAGAGCAGGACACGGACACTGGAGACAGCAGCCATGGAGGGGAACACTGGTTGAAGAGGCAGACAGGGGGGATGCCGGAGGGGACCCGGAGCCACAGGTAGGGGCAGCGATACCCCGGAAATCTGGCAGCACAGCAGCACGGCTGGCACATCAAGGAGGGAGCAGGAAATGGACCACAGCAGCTGGATGGAGTCAGGAGCTCACAGCGGGGCCAGCAACCGGGGGCCCGGAAGCCACAGGGGGACTCACAGCCAGTGTCTGGGGGCCACTAAGGGGCCAAGGGCTGGGTGGCCTGCCAGGTGAATGAAGTGCGGCCAATGGAGCATGTCCCGGTGGTACCCCAGCACGGACATGTGGTGGGCGACCAGTTAGTACGGCTCAAACGGATCCTGCATGGAGAGCCCGAACTGCACATCGGAATGGGACCACACACCTGCCAGCACCGCCAGCTCCACCGCAGAGGGATCTGACAAACAGGAGTCAGCAGCAGGGTTCCACAGGAGGTGACCCAGCTCCAACAGCCGGTGATACACCACACCCACAAGAGCGCTAGTACCCACCGGCCCCGTGAACACAGCCAAAGTAGGACACGATGAGGGCAGGCCCCTCCTCCACCAGGCAGACCATGTAGGTGGCCAGGCTGCACACAGAGAGGGCAGACCTGGTCTCCGCTGAAGACCACCCCACATGCGAGCACCTCATCTCCAGAATGCGCCCATCGGGAAAGGGAAGCAGTCCCAGCATCTCAGCATGCATCTGGCATGAGCATGCAGCTGAGGAGCAATTTCACGGCTGGAGTATGCCACAGGTCACACAGGGCCATGGTCCAGTGGAAGGTCCACATATGGGGGGCCCCATGGGGACCAGGACCCGGGAGCCTGGTGGAAGCACAGCCAGCCATGGTCCAGCAAGCCAGGAATACTGACAACACAAATAGGGGGGCCCACATTCCCCATAGGGGTGGGAGGGGACATGGGGGAACCCCAAGGCCAAGCAATAAGGCCACAGGCCGCACCAAGGCATGGCAACAGAGTGAGGCATGGGCCGCAGGCCCTGCACAGCTGCAGCAACTGAGCACACAGACAGGACATCCGACACACTAATCATGCAGGAAAGGACACAATGTTGCCAGCACAGAGGGGTGGAACGTGATGACAGAAGGAATGCACCAGCATGCCTGGGTGCACGCTGGTCCATGCACAAGGCCCCATGCAGGGATAGCAGGTGCACCCAATCGGATGCACCCGGCCCACCTGCCCTTCTGGAGGCGACCGGGCTAGCTGGGAGGCGGCCACCCCAGGGCTACACAGGTGCCCCCGCCAGGCTGCTGGGTCACAACCCGGGGGAGGGGCACCATGTGTCCCAAGCTATAACGGGGCTGGCTGCACCCCACCCGGGGAAGAAGGCACCATGCAGTGAAACAGGTTGGACGCCTGTGGGATGCACCAAGTGCTCTGTGCTGAGTGGTACAGTTCGCACACCGATCAGCTGCGCCTCCTGACTGCAGACTTGCACCTGGGCGTCCGCCTGTGGGTTAGCTTGGCCTGGAGCGCTGCAAGGGCCCGGGGAGTCAACCATGGCCTCAGGTGCTCCCTGTCCCGGCTCAGGGCTCAGCAGGTGTCGGGGGCAGACAGGCAGGCCCTGGTCCACGGCCAGAACAGGGCTGCAGTGCTCCGTGAAGTGGCCAGGAACCTCCAATGGCAGAGGTAGACAATGTGGCGTGGTGCCCTGCTTGCTATGCCCATTGCCTGGCAGGTATGGGTCACAGAGCAGGCACGGGGGTGGTGGTCCCGGGCACTGGCTCAATGGGACGAGGCCGCCTGGAAGGTGCACTTTTGGATGGACAAGCTCACCCTACTGCACCTTGCAGAGCTGCTGATGCCCTGGCTGGAGCAGCAGCACACCGCCATGAGGACCCATATCTCCATGGTTCAGCAAGTGGCCATCGGGGTCCAGGCCCTCGCAATGCCTGACTCCTGCTGGTCAGTCTCCCAGCACTTCAGTGTTGGAGTGAGCACCTTTGCCTGTATTCTCCGGGATGTATGTGAGGCTGTGGAGGGCGTGCTCCTGGACCAAGCGATCCAGCTGGTGGACCAGGCGGCCATGATGGCCAGCTTCATGACCGGAGGGTTCCCCAACTGCATGGGTGCCCTGGATGGCACCCACATAGAGATCCTTTGCCCCAATGCTGGGGAGGCAGTGGAGTATGTCAACAGGCATGGTTACCACTTCCTGCAGCTGCAGGCTATCGTGGAGTCATGGACCACCGGGGATGCTTCATAGACATCTTCACGGGCAACTCTGGGCACAGCCATGATGCCCGGATGATGACCATCTCCCAGATGTACCACGGGAACTTTGCGGGCATGGGGATGACCCAGATCAAGGTGGTGCTAATGCCCCCCTGTATCCTGGGGGACCCGGCCTATCCCCTCACCCGGTGGCTGATGAAGGTGTACCCAGATGCCCGGACCCCAGTGCGGTGCTGTACAATTCCCACCTCTGTGCAAGCCAGACCGTGGTCGAGCAGGCTTTCGGGGCCCTCCAGCAGCACTGGAGGAGCCTCACTGGCCAGCTAGACTACACGGTGGAGACCTTGGTGATAGGTGCCTGCTGTGTGCTGCACAACGTGTGCGAGACCAATGGGGCTGGCCTCGAATAGCCGATGCCCCGGTGCCTTCCCAGCCCTGTGCCCCTGTATGTGAATGCAGAGAACCCATGGGAGTACTGATACACCAAGCGCATCCATGCTGGTGCATCCATGTCGGGCATATCAGCTGGGAGGCCGAGGCGTGAGGGCGCTCAACACAGACCCCACCACCCTGGGGCCCCCACCTGGGCGAATCCCTCTATGGCCATCAGTCCATCCCCACCCTGGGCTCATGAACAGACTGAAGGAGGCAGTAGTGATGCCCTGACATTTATTCCCTCACCCAAGTACATGTGCCCCCTATACCGCCACAGCCACTGCCACTGCCACCACCACCACCACCACCACCACCACCACCACCACCACCACCGTGCAGGTTCCGTGCCTGCTCTCAGACTGTCCTACCCCTTCCCCCCATCTCCCCATCCCCCGCGTCTCCGGGGCCTCCCCCTCGCCCGCCCTGTGGGTGCCGCAGAGCTCTGGGAGCTCCCCTCCCACCCACTGTCTATGTCCCAAACGGTGCCCTGGGAGGCCTTGGTATCCGGCGGGGCAGGTGGTGGTGGGTGGGAGGGAGGACCCAGAACCTGAGGCCCCCCAGGGCTGCTGCTCCCTCCGAAGGCCTACAGGAACCAGGAGGTGATGTGCGGACCCAGGTGGCGGGGCAGTAGTTGGGGAGGTAATGGGGGCGCCGGGGGGCCATCATGGGGCCCTGGACAGTCAGGGTGCCTGGTGGGGCAGCTGCCATCACATAGGCATGCATGGTGCCAGCGTGCAGGAGCAGGGAAGTCCTGATGTCATGGGACCTATCCATTTTAGTGAAATGCTCCTGCACCATCCCCTCGATGGCCTTTTCCAGCAACCCAAATGCCTCTACATGACTTCTGTGGTCCCAGCATTCCCGCCTCCATTCCAGACACAGCTCCACCTGGACCCTCTGGTCCATTGCCTCTGCCTATTGCACGGATCACTCTGTGGCTGCCTCCATGTGATCCACGGCTGCTATCATCTGCTCCCCCTGTTCCATGTTGGTGCGGACGATGTCCTTTGCCTGGCCCTCCCTCCGGCGCCGTGCCCGTTCCTGGTGCTCCCTCATCCATTGTGCTGGGGGCACAGGTTGCTGGGGCCCCTTGGGCTGGCCTATAGAGTACACAGCAGTTATTGGGTGGCTGCACTGGCCAGCCGCACCCTAGGCGGGGGCATGGCTTAGGAGATAGCCAGCTCCCCATCGGTGGCCAGTGCCCTCCCCCTCTCCCCCATCGCCTTGGCCCCACCCCCCTGCCCTGCATGACCCATGTCCCACTCCTGGCCTCCTTGGGCCCCCACCCCTCATTGCCGGTGTGCCTCACCTGGGGCCTCCAGCTGCTGCAGGGGCTTCTCCCTCCAGCCTCCTTGCCCGCCTGACTCAGGTGCTGGGACATGCTGTGCCCTGTGGGGATATGGGTGGTGGTGGTCATCAGAGGGCTGTAGGTATGCCTGGGTAGCCCCCCGGACACCCGGGCCTTGGGCTGGGATATCGGGGGTGGACGGGGTCACCCCCTGCCTGGGGCTCCCTCCCCCCCTTGTCCCTGGTCCATCTCCCCTCCCATCTGCCTGTTTACACTCAATGTCTGTCTCCGCTCCCTCTGAGGCCGGCCCCTCAGTGTAGCTGTGGATCCCCAGCGACCACTGGCTGAGAGTGATCAGTGTTCTCGCCTCAGAGTCAGCCTGTCTGGCTGGGGGGTGGGGGCTCTCCGGGCTGGTGTTGGGGGGGCTGCTGGTCTGGGAGGTCCCTGGACATTCCTCCAGGGGGCTTGGAGCTGGTTCCTTCTTGTGGGGTGGCGAGGGGAGGGGGTATCTCATTCTGTTCCCTGGCCTGGACCATGGCGCTCCCCATGAGGCATGGGGCTACTATCGATCCCTTCATATGGAGGATGTGGTCCAGGACATCACAGTAGGGGGCGGTTCTGACTCCGTGTCCGGACCGGCTGTTGTTGTCCCAGATGGCCTTGTACCCCCTCTTTAACTCCTTGGCCTTCAAGCAGCACTGAGCCATGGTCCTGGGATGCCCCACCACATCCATGTCCCACACTATCTCCTGGAACTTGCTGATTGAGCATGAGCTCCAGTTGATGCTCCAGGGTCCCCCTCTTCTGGTGCCCCCATTGCCCCCTCTGTGGTAGGGCCATCTTCCCCGTGGTCCTTCTGGGTCCTCCTGCTCCTGCTCCTCCTCCTCCTGCTCCTCCTCCGCCGGGGCTGTGCCTGTCTCCTCCAGGGGCTCGGATGTCTGGGCCCATTTCTGTGTCTGCGGGATGTGGGTGTGTGTGATTGGTTGCCGTGCTGCCCCTGTCCCATGGATCGTCCCCTTCTCCTCTCCTGCCAGTCGGCCAGCCACCCGGCCCCCTTGGTGCCCCTGTGCTGCTGGGTCCGCTCCCCCTTAGGTCCCCTTACCTGTTACCGGGGTGCCTCCTTCCCTGGCCCAGTCGTTGTCCCTGGGGAAGCCTATCCCGGCTGCTGCTGCTGCTGCTGCTATTCCTGTCCCTCCACCTCCTCCATGTGCAGCATGACCACCTCCTCCTCTGCCTGCGCCTCCACCGCCTCCTCCTGCCTCGCTCTCTCACCCGCCACTCTCCTCTCCGTTCCGCCTCACTCCATCCCGCCACATCCCCCTGCTGCTGTGTGCCCTTTAAATCTCCCTCCCTGGTCTGTGTTGTTGCTGGTTGCCTGGCAGCGACGCTGTGTGCTTTGTCCCTGGCTGGGAATCATTTTGGTGGATTCCGGCCAGTGATTGCCATTCAGATGTTACTTTTTATTGTTTCCCGGTGGGAATCACTTTGACCACGCTTTCGGTGATGGTCCAGACCAGAGCTCCGGAAGCGTGGTTGGTTTTGACCCCGGGTGGGTATTGACTGTGGTGAACATCTGGTGACCGCTGAACAGACGTGCAGGGTGCTTTGGTCTCGCTGCAGTATTGACTGTGGTTCACTGTGGTTGACAGTGATCTCATAACATCTGAAAATACCCATGGTTGCTCATCATGGTGGGTGATGGGGCACCAGCTGCAGCATGGGGGCAGAAACATCCAGCTGCACCTCGCTCCACTCCCCCCCCTCCCCAGCTGTGTCAGATTGGAAGAATGTTTAGTTCCATCCCATGACCTTACCTCACCATTCAGAGAATTGGAGTGAAGTACCATCAATACGGGGATGACACCCAACTCTGTCTCTCCTTTCCATCTGACCCAAGTTCTTCAGCCTCACTGCTTACCTGATGCCTGCCTGCCATTGGAGACTGGATGTGGGGAAGCCAATTGAAGCTGAATTCAGATAAGACCAAGGTGGTGATGGTTTCCAATCGTATGGCCTGGGGGATGTGGGAATTCCTGTTATTGATGGGATCCAGCCTCCCTTGGTCACTCAGGTTCCCAGCCTTGGGGTGCTCTTGGTTGCACTGCTGCTCCTGGATTGTCACGTTGTGGCAATGGCCAGGAGCACTTTTCCCCCCAAGTTCATCTGGTGAGAAGACTGCAAACTTTTTGATCACATTTGGATCTGGCCACCATCTTTCATGCCTTTGTAACCTCAAGACTAGACTACTGCAACACACTCTACGTGGGGCCGTCCTTGAAGATTATATGAAGACATGTCACTGGGAGCACATTGCACTGGTTCTCCAGAGTCTGCACTGGCTGCCAGTACATTTTTAGGCACAATTCAAGGTGCTTTTTTTGACATAAAGCCCTAAATGGCAAGGGCTGAAGGTATCTGAAAGACCGCCTCTTCCCCTACGTCCCAGCGCAGTTTCTGAGGTTGGCTGAGGACACCATCTTGTGAGTGCCAACTGCTCGTGAAGTTGCTACAGTATGGGCACACAGGGAGGCATTCTTGATTGCTGTCCCACAATTATGGAACTCCCTCACCTCGGAGGTTGACTTAAGTCCAAGCCTCTTTGGGTGTTTTCAGACATGACTCTAACTCCAGTTTAACCACATTTGAACATTTATTATGCATATTGCAGGACTACATAGGGCACCAATACAGCCCTACAACATTCATAAGAAACGTTCAAGTGTGGTTGAACTGGGGTTAGCATCATGTCTGAAAACACCCTTTGTCTTCTGGAGGACATGCAAGATCTTTTTTGTTTGGCCAGGCATTTGGCAGACAGGAATAGGGTTGGGTGGGATTGGGTAGAGGGGTTTGGGGAGGAGGATTGGTGGGTGGCAGTTGGGGATAAAGGGTGGTTAGAATGATGTTAGGATTTTAAGGGACTGTAATATATTTTATTGTATTTTATATTTTTGATATTGTAAGTCACCCTGATTCTTTGGAGAAGGGTGGGGTAAAAAAAAGGGAATGAATGAATGAATTAATTAAATCAAATTAATGTTTTTTGTTTATTCATTCATTTTTGTATCCTTCGTTATAAAAACAAATGGGGATCCATTCACTTTTGTAACTGATTAAAAAAATACAAATTGCATACCCCTTGTTGGTGTGCTAATAAGTAAATTACTTTAATGGGTTTTGTTAGAATTATAGAGTTGGAAAGGACCTTGAGGATCATCTAGTTCGATGCCCTGCTTGAAAGGAAGACACATCCCCGGAGGATGACTATCCAGCATCTTTTTGAAAGACACCAATGATGGAGCCTACAACCTCCCTTGGCAACTTGTTACATTGCCAAACTGCAAGGGATGGGACACCAGGGAGAATATTGGATACACCGGTATCAGATCTCCCTGGTATTGGATTTACCAGTATTGGCATAACGGATTTTTAACATTGGCCACTTTACCGGTTTTTTACATTGCGGCCATTGACTTCAATGTCCGCAATGTAAACAAACCAGTAAAGCGGTCAATGTTAAAAATCCAGTATGCCGATACCAGTAAATATTAGATTATCGGATTAATCTGAAACAACTGATTATCAGGTATTTCAGATTTATTAGATACCGATATTCCCACCCCTACAAACTGCTCTTATTGTTAGGAAGCTTTTCCTTACATTTTCACCTAAATCTACCTTCTTGTAAAATGATGCCATTATTTGTAGTCGTTTCCTCTCTAGCAATGAAGAACAGTTCCTTGCCATCTTTTTTATGGCAGCCCTTTTAGATATTTAAAGACCATCACGTCTCCCCTTAATCTCTTGTTAATTAATGCTTTATGCTGCCACTCAGTAAATAGCTCCTGAGCATAAAACACAATAAGCAACTATTTGTAAACCATTATCAGGAGACATCATATTACAACAGGAGTGGCAAGGGGCTGGCTCTGCCATGGTTGGAGAGGGGAGTTGCCTGAGTGTAGTGCTGGACCCTAGTTTCACCTTCCTCTGGCCTTAAGGAAGACAAGTTGGAAAGTGTCCCACAGATGGAAAAATTAACTTGGATACGAAGATGAGGGTGGGGAGGAGCATGTCTGCCAGAAGACTTTAAAGGGAAAGTACTGAGCACAAAACTAATGCACTGGAGATTAAACAGACTGGATGTTAACTTAAGATACCCATCTGCTTCTAATTTAATGAAGATCACCACCCTTTCATCCAAAAACCTGGTGCCCTTGCTTTTTTCCAGATGAGGCTTACAACAGAATTCTGTTATCCTGAATCCACTGAAATCAATGAGTGACAATAAATGTGCAGCTGGTGCACTGGCTACATGCTCCATAAGGGAGGGGTGGCCCTGGCGGGGTCAGGTCGAGGCACAGAATAAATGTGCAGCTGACCAGGCCAGCCGGCGAGTATTCCTCTGGCCCCAGTACGTCAGGAAACAGAGCAAACATGAGGCTGCGGGGCCTCACCCCTGGGCGTGCCCCTAGCACCCCACCATGGTGGGCAGCTGAGGTGGCCAATCATGAGTAGCCATGGTCGCCTACTATGGAATCCCCCAATCACCAGCAGGGATGGGGCCGCAAACACATGTGCTGACCTGCTTGGGTGGCCCTTGGCCTGTGCTGATGTCATGGGATTATCCGGGGGACCAGTTCCAGGCCAGCCGCCTACCTGGACTGGGGCAGCAGTAGGCTCACATCTAGCAGCCCAGAAATAGATGTCCTGGTGAGTCTCTGGCCTGGGCTAACCATAGTCAGACATAGCGGGCCCTCGCCATATTTATTATCACCTAGTGCCAAAACGCCTGTTGTCTTCAATGGGTTAGGATTGCATTCTATATTATTAAAGGTTTTTCTCTTCTTCTTTTTCCCCCCAAAATCTATTCAGTGTACTGCGGAATTGACTCCACTGTCAATGACTAGACTATAGTCATCTGCCAAATCTATACTTTCTTATACATGTTCTTCATAAACCTAAATGTTTGAATTGTCTGTGTGTCTGTGTGTCAGAAAGTGGGAGTAAGGTAAATTCTAGAGCAACAGGTATAATGGAATTCAGATATGTACCCTAACTCTAAATGTACACTGAAAGGATTGCTTTATTATACAAATTAGTTTATAGCCTCTTTTTATTGGCATGAGATGTACTTAGAGACAGATTAAAAGCTGACAATAAAATGAAATATGTTCAATGAAGTGTATCAGGGACATTTAACTGAAAGCCAAACCAACTTTATTGCCATTGGTGGCAATATCTGCTTGATGTTTCAGTACTAACCCTCAACATAGCTAATATTCTAAAAGAAACTGTGTGTAGATCATTGTTATGAGACTCTGTGATGACACGCATATTACTCCTCTGGCTCTACTTTATTTGTTTTTAATTATTTCTCTCTTTTTGGAGACAACCTCATTGTTTTCTTTTTCTGTACTGGTTCAGTGCAGACAATCGTTTGTCTGAGTGCAAGTAATTTTCCTCTCTGCTTTGCATGCTCAACTCTAGAAATGTTAGCGAATAAAAAGGTCATTTCAATTAAAACGGCTTACTAGTCACACATGGCAGATTCGCTCGTTTATATGGCATTTTTATGAGTCAAGGATGACTTCATATTTACTAAGGACAGAGAACTATAATTCATGAATGGAATTCCATGGATATCTTGGTTTAAAAGTAAACACTTTAACCTTCTAGGTATAGAACATAATGTACCATTTCAGGTGGTAACACATTAATGTGGTGCCACTGGTTTTAAAATGAATGGGTATATGCTCATGATATGGTATGTCCAAAGGTTCAGATAAGTACGCTTTTACTGAATTCAATAGGGCATTCACAAGGCTTCATTGATCGTTGGGTCATATTTGCAAAAGAATGGAAGTGCTTAGGTGCTTAAGCCTCATTGGAAGTTAATGGAAGCATACTCTCCTAAGTCATTTAGGTGCTATTGGAAATTTTACTCATAACCCATAAAATCTCAGCTTGGATAGACTTGATGGGATGCATGGTTACTGTTAATCTCCTTGAGCATTTATGAGGAAATATTTTGGTAATAGACTGAAAATAGAAATGATATTTTAGAGCCTTCTAAAGACACAGTATTATATACTCTCTAGCCAGCAATCCTGATTCTTCTACTCAATATAGGAGAAATCCCCCACTACTTTTAACTCACGACCAATGACAATTGGATGATTATGGGGGAGATAAGGAATTCATAGGTCTTATTCTTACCCTCTGTACATGTATGAATTTCACCCTATGTGGTATCAACCAAGGCACTTAAACCCACTTTGAAGTTTAATAAACAGAGGTTGCATAAACAATGCAGCAGGATTACAGGCTAATGTCTTCAAAGCATTTGGAAATCAATGCTATGATGCTGGTGAAAGATGATATACAACTGTTAAGTGGTGCTAAAGTTGCAATTCATTTTTTTGTAGTTTTGGCAAATTAACACATTTAAGAATAGCAACAAAGCCTAGGTATCTATGAATGCTAATTTTACGTAGGTACCCAGTGGTAGGATGCAAAGAAAGGTATGCTATATAAGCGTTTGTTCTTTTGAGCCCTTTGGAACCCATAATTTCTGTAGCTTTGATAACATTTTTGTGCGCAGGAAAAGAAACAGATGGTCAGGATTCAGTCCCTAACTATTACAATCCTAAAATCAAAATAATATCCACTTGTCATTTCTTTGAAGGATCTATTTCTCGGTTTGAAGCTAGGCCTACTGCAGGCCAGAACAGTAGGATAACGACAGTGGAAGATGAGAGAAGTTAAATCAGCTATATAGATTCAATATTTTCTCTTGCTCTTGAAGGTGTCAACCTACTGGGATGTATCGCTGTAAGTCTTTTATGTGCATTTTTATTCACTGCATGACTCAGATACCATATAGATGAGTGACTTTTAAAACCTAGATGTTTTTCCAAGCAGTTCTATTGGGCAGTGTTTTTTTTTTTTCCATTAAGGCAATGGTAGAGAGCTTGCTCAGTCATCCTGTGTAAGGCAGGGCGATTCTGAGCTTCCATTTCCTGAAGATATTAGATAACTTTTTTAGCCACCAAAATAGATGTTGCAATCTACTTCATGTGAACTGATGAAACCAGTTCATCCAATGCCTCTGAAAAAACATAATCTTGGGGAGGGGAAAATGGTGACACCGAAAGTTTCTGAAAAGGCACTAAATACAGTATGTCAAGACACCTGTGTTTATGTAAAGTGGACAGTGAGTATATAATCAGACCAGACACAAAGAAAACGAACTGACTGACATAAGTAAATGAACAATACATAAAATAGAGTTAATGACATTGAGACCAATGCCATGCCCTGTGTGAGCTGCACAACTTGCGCATGTGCATGCACGTAAAGCACACTCCTGTCCATTGAGGCCACATTGTGAAATGCAGAATCCACTTGGGACTGGCGCCAATATGCTCAAAAAGTTGTATCATTTGAGATAATGATACAAATGTATTGGAACCAATGCAGCCTTGCAACTTGTATATCTCATAAGTGCCCTCTGAAAATTTGCATCTATGGCAACCCTAAGTGGGGGGAGTGGGTGCACGGAGAGACATGGGGGTGGGGAGTGGGGGGGACACGGGGAGTCTGGTTGGGCAATGGGGCTGGGGTGGACTGGGAGACTGTGACACATGGGGAGGGGGGTGCAACAGATGTGAAGTGAACCATGTTTTGGGGGACAAGTGGAACTCCTCACTGCCGCTTTTGTGGTGTGTTGAGGATAAGATGGTTGGTTTAAGAAGATATGGTTTCAGTAGTTTGCTTTTGCTTATTGTGTGTTTGCTGGTGCACTGATGGTTCCCCCCCCTCCTCCCCGAAGCATGTGCAAAGGCCGTGGCCATTTTCTGGGGCCTCACTGGCCATGGCTACTCTTTCTTAATTAAAATTGGTCCCTTTCCTCTTTTACACATACATTTTCTGTTTTCTGGGTGGAGTACCTAGGGGCTTGGATAGAGGAAGGGTTTCCAATCCAATTTTTGCTGGAATGTTCCTTGCATTTTAAAATGGCCCCGCCCTTTGCAGTTTGGTGGGATGTTGTGAGACAAAATGGTCTCTGCCTCTCTAGTAGAGAGGCCATTTTGTGAATTTGTAGGTCCACTGGTCATGGTTACTCTTTTTTTAAAATGTTCACTGTTGCTGGAAAATAGTTTGCATGCAATGCAGGCCAGCAACAGGCACATTTTTTTTAAAAGGCCTCTGTGCTTTGAGATGCATTTGACTGCTGGGGATAGGGTGTAGCTACTAGGGATGCTGGTCTGGATGGTCCTGGTTTGCTTGCAGTGCAGCCCTGAAACTGCCCAGACTTTTTAAAAAAGGGCCTGTTTGCTTGGACAGGCATTTGGCTCTCTGAGGACTGGGAGCCTACCCTATAAAACTACAAGCAGCCAAGGAAAGCATGAAAATGAAGAGGGTTCCGGATAATGGTAAGTGATGGAATGGGGATTGGGAGGGTCTTGGACCTCTTCCTTGGGGAAGAGGTCCACAAAGAAGCAAAATTAAAAATGTCATTCAAAATGCAAGCATCTAAAGTGATTTGCTTCTTTTTTCTATCCAGTTTGTCTGAGATCGGGCATCATTCCACACCTTGCCTTGCTTTCCTTGTGAACAGAGGAGAAAGTAGGTAGGAGCACTGCAGAAGAGAAGGCTGCATACAACAAGGAAACCCTTTCTCCCTGTTCCCCACTGAACCCATCTCTTCCCCTTCCTCTTCTCATGCTTCCAAACCAAACCCTTTCCCTCCTATTTCTCCTCTGTTCTTTCCGTCTCTTCCCTTTCATTCTCTTCTGATTCGGCTTGTTGCAGAACAGGGCGGTAACTCAGTACCCCCAGAAGGAAGGCTTGTCCCAAAGCCTACACCTTCAGAAGACTACAGGTGGTCAAGCACACCATGAAAATCAAGGATTCAAGGGTTCAGGATAAAGGTAGGCAATGGCAACGTGATCTATTTTTTTAACCTACTATGGTTATTTTGGACCCGGTGGGAAAGAGAGTGGACGGGACCCTAGTAAGAGGGTTCTCAATCCCCCGGTGGCAGTGCTTCACAAAGCAACATTCCCAGTGATAAGTAATGTAATATCCATCCAATGTTAACCCTGGGAACTCCACAGTCATAGTCAAGAAGAAAGACAATAGACATCTGGAGAAAGGAATTCTTCCTACAAAATCTGGATCTGGGGCGGTGCACATTTCAGGGCACCAGGGACATTTCCCCTCCTGGCCTGATACACCTCCACACACTCTTCATGCTTTTAAAAAGAAAGAAAAAACTCCAAAAAGAATTTTTAAAACCTCACCTGAGTCCCAAAGGCATGAGGGGAGCCAGGAACCCGCTCCAGACTTGCTCCAAGCCCTCCAGTTCAGCAATCAGCTGAGTGCTCAGTGTTGTTGTTGTTGAGCCTCCCTGGACACATGTGCAGGCAGGAGCTGAGGGGGTGGGGGCCAGTGCCTCCTGCTGAGACTGCACTAAGGAGTCCCTTAAGGGACAAAACTTTACAAAAGTGATTTGGGCAGCTGAGCTTAGAGCCCATGTTTCCTGAATGGGGAAAATCACTTTGCTTTTACCATCAGTGGGGGGAAGTGTTCCACAGAGCCCTATGGGTTGCTTTGGAAGACTCTGTCTGGATTGGAGACTCAAACACCCAGGTAGTGACTGTGCACAGCTGCTGTTATTGAGGGTGGGGTTAAAAGAGAGCTTTCCTCTTTTGGCATGCTGGTGATCTGTGCCATTTTGGTAGAGAGAGTGCTGGCAGGCCTGACTTGTTTGTGGCTTTATTACTCCATGCTGCTGCTGGACCTGCATCAGACACATCCCCATTGGTGAGTTGGTTATTTTTAGTTATTTTTCTGGGAAACACTGGTGGCTGTTTGAGGGGAGGAGAGAATGGGGTTTTGGGAGGCTACTTGGAGGGGGGAGAGAATGGGGCTTTGGGGGGATGCTTGGGGGAGAGAATGGGTCTTTGGGGGACTGCTTGGGGGAGAGAGAATGTGGCTGCTTTTGGGGGGGAGAGAAAATGGGGCTGCTTTTGGTGGCTGCTTGGGGGCTGGGGTTAAGGAGGCTTTTGAAGAAAATGGGGCTTCAACAGAGCTTTAACAGTGAAGCATGTTTTGTGGGACAAGTGGAATTACTTGTTGCTGCTTTTGTGGTGTGCCAAGACTTCACATAATATGGTTCAGTTGGCTTAAGATCTGGTTTGCTTTTGCTTGTTCTGTGTTCGTGTTTGCAGGGGCACTGCTAGTTTCCCCCACTCCTCTCCAAAACCCCTCAAGCATCTGAAAAGGTGGTGCCCCCACTGGCCATGGCTACTTTTGGTTAAAACTGGTTTCCTTCTTGGCTGTTTTTGACGTAAACTGTCTGCTTTCTGTTTTACAGGTGGGGGACATCGGGGCTTGGATGGAAGGGTTTCTAATAGGGGTGGGAATATCGGTATCGGGTTAATCTGATAATCCAATAGTCACCGGTATCGGCATACTGGATTTTTAACATTGGCCACTTTACTGTTTTTTTTACATTGTGGCCATTGAAATAAATAGCTGTAATGTAAAAAAAATGGTAAAGCGGCCAATGTTAAAAATCTGGTGTGCTGATACCAGTAAATCCGGTACTGGGGAGATCCAATACTGGTAAATCTGGTATCCGGTATTCTCCCCAGTGTCCCACCCCTAGTTTCTAATCCTTGCTGAAATGTTCCTTGCATTTTAAAATGGCTCCCCCCTTTGCAATTTTTTGGGATGTTGTGGCAGGCTTTTTCACTAATGGCTAGTCCTTGCATGAATGCTCTGTGTTTAGTTGCAGCAGAAACTACCTCTTACATTGCAACAGAGATGTATAGCATGTTTGAGGGGACAAGTGGAAATCCCCTCTGCTGCTTTTATGGTGTGCTAAGGATTGCACTTAACATTTTTGCCTTAAGATGGTTTGTTTTTCTTGCTCTGTGTTTGCATGATGCATTGCTGCTTTCCTTCTCCCCTCCCAAGCATGAGTAGAGAGGCCATTTTGTAAATTTGTGGGTTTGCTGGTCATGGCTACTCTTTTCATAAAATGGTCCCTTCACTGTTTCACTGCTGGTCCTACTGGAAAGTAGTTTCTGACCTCTCTGCTTGTGACTGTGATTTTAAGCATCTTTCTTGGGGGGGTTTTCTTGAGAAAAAGAAAGGCATTGTTTAAATTTTGATGGGGCTGGTTTGGTGGGAACAGAGGCCTGTAACTGGTCAAACTTTTAAAATAGGTTTGTTTGCTTGGACAGGCATTCGGCTGCCAGAGATATGGTGTAGGTACTGGGGATGCTGGTCTCAATGGGCCTAGTTTGGTGGCAATGTAGTCCTGAAACTGGCCAAACTTTTAAAAAATGGCTGTTTGCTTGGACAGGCATTCTGGCTGTTGGGGATAGGGTGTAGCTATTAGGGATGCTGGTCTGGATGGGCATGGTTTGGTGGCAATGCAGACCTGAAACTGTCCAAACTTCTTTTAAAAGACCTGTTTGCTTCAACAGGCATTTGGCTGTTGCGGATACAGTGTTGGTACTGGAGATGCTGGTTTGGATGGGGAGTGTTTGGTTGCTATACAGGCCTGCAACTGCTTTCCTTGTGAACTGAGGAGAAAGTAGGTAGGAGCATGGCAGAAGAGAAGGCTGCAGACAACAAGGAGACCCCTTTCCTCTGTTCCCCACTGAACCCATCTCTTCCCCTTATTCTTCTCATGCACCAAAACCAAACCCTTTCCCTCCTACTCTCCTCTGTTGTCCTTCTCTTCCCTTTCATTCTCTTCTGAGAAGAGAATGGAAAGGATGCCATGAAAATCGAGGATTCAAGGGTTCAGGATAAAGGTAGGCGATGGCAATGTAATATATTTTTGTAACCGGCTATGGTTAATTTGGACCTGGTGGGAAAGAAAGAGTGGATGGGACCCCAGTAAGAGGACTCTCTATACCCCAGTGGGAGTGCTTCACACAGCAGCAAGGAGTTCCCAACGTTAACTAATGTAATGTCCATCCAATGTTAACCCTGGGAACTCCTTGCTACTGGGTTAAGTCACGCCACTGGCCTACCACTGCCCCTGGCTCCGCCTACCGTTGCCTCTGACTCCAGCCTGCCACTGGCAAAGCCGCCAGCAGTAGGTTCAACCCACCAACTTCCCCACCAGCCTCAAAAACCACTCACATGAAAAGTGGTCAGAAATACTGTGCTAGGATAATCAAAAAGGCATTGAGAAGATATTGCTAGTGGAAGGGAGATTTTATATAGGTCATGATTGCAAGGGAGGTGTCTTACTATATTATTCAAAAACATTCAGGAAAAAATGGTGTGGTTCATAATTGCATAGTGCAAGTACACTAGGAGTATTTGCTCTGAGCTAACCATGGTTAACACACAGGTCTTGTCCAGCTTCTTCTTGAACTTCCTGGAAAAGACGCACAAATAGTTCTACTCTTCTGACCCATGTGAGGCAATTTCCACTTTCCAGTGTTTGGTTTACAAGCTAAATCATGCAAATGTTGCACTCAGAGATCAGCATTCACCATTCTTGTAACATAAGAGTGACTCAGGAGTGCACCAAATGCATTTCAACTGGGCTTCTGCATTTGAGGAAATCTCTAATGATTCCCATCAAGATAAGAGTTTTGCACACCTGATTCCCATTTGCATATAAATGAAAGTTTTATGCACAGATTAAGAAGCGTATGTGACTCAATGGGGCGTTTTTAGACAGGAGAGATTTATCCTGCAGGTTTAAAATGAGGCTCAGCGAAAACCCCCGGGGGGTGTGGGATGCAAGAGAATCAGATGCTCCTCTCTGGACCAGAAGTTGCCTGGGCACCATTGGAAACAGCAGTGCCTGGCAACTCCCAGAAGTTTTGAGATGCAGACTAGATAAGTCCACGATAATTGAGGTCTTACTTAGTCTGAGTCTCAAAAATTCTGGGAGTCACCCAGCACTGCTGTTTCCAACGGCACCCAGGTGACATTCGGTCCAGAGAGGAACATTTGATTCTCCTCCCGTTCCCCCCATGGGGGTTTTCCCAAGTCGCATTTTAATGCACTGGGAGAAAGCTCTCTCATCTACAAATGCCCTAAGTGAAGATAAAATGCCTGCATGATAGTATAACTGGTTACAGGAATTAGACTAGGGACATTTTTACACACACCTTAAAGTTCCAGATTTTTCAGTATTCTGCATTTACAAGTCCACAAGTAAATTCCGGATGCAGTTCCTGGATGCATTCTTCACACAGACATGACCCTGAGACAGCCTAAAGTAGTTGCAGCTGTAGACATGAGGGGCTTCAATGGAAACCAAGTGACCACAGATGTCTGAAGCAAAGCAGTTTGCCAGGAGAACGTTTTACACACCAAAGTTCTGGGAGAAGTTCTATGTAGAAGTTCAAAGACCCGGATGTTTAAGATCTGGGTGAGTGATTTAGACACACAGAAAGTTCAGGATGTAACAGCAAACATGCAGGAGAAATGTGTGTGTAAAACCACCCAATGTCATCTTTGGGGGAAACGGAGGTTTCTTGCAGAAAACAAGGACTAACAGCAGTATGGGTCACTATTTTGTGACAAATGAGATCGTAGATCAAGACAAACAAAAATCAATAATTCTCACTGGGTATTTTCAGACATGAAACCCCGACCCATGATCACGCTTACCCCTACGTGAGCATGGGCCAGAGTGTTACGTCTGATCTGGCCCCGTCATATGTTCACCACAGGCCAGGGCAGACGTTACTCCAAACTGTGACAGGGCTAACCCAGTGCTGCACTCTAGGCCAGTACAAATCCCGTGGCAAGCCCTGCCACGGTCCAGAATAGGCAACCCTGGACCGTAGTAGAGCGGGTCATCAAGTTTGATGTCCTGGTCCACCGAACCCCAGCCCCTTTATGCTTGCCCCTTTTCAAAGATAGTGCTGGCAGCATCAACATGCCAGCACCATCGTTAAGAACGACCAAGCATGCTCAGAAAGGGCCACTCAGACCCCTTCTGAGAATGCTCAGTTGGTTTTATTTTTACTTTCAAAGTTACACATTGGTGTAACCCCTCTGGAAAGTAAGTAACTCACCGCTGACCCCTCTACTAGACTTACTGCTCCCCATAAGGACCCCTCCACTCTTTAACCCCCACCCCACCCCACCACCACTACGCCTCCAGCCTTCTTCCCTGGTCCCCACTGGCCTATTACCTCTCCTGTCAGCAGAGACTAGGCAAGGGGGTGTAGGGGCCTAGCTCTGGCCTCTGGACCCCACTCTGGTCCCCTTCCCTGAATTCGGCTGAGGATTTTCTGAGTTCTGAAGTTCCGGGGCCCTTCCTTGGAACTTGGAAAATCGTGGCTGAATGCACGGTGCTCCAAGGACCAAGTTTCACATACATTACCTGGGAGGTGGGGAAAAGAGCAATCATGGTGGTATTCTCACAGGAATTAGTGCACTTAAGAATGTGTTATTCCACTTTTAGGCCATGAGAACAATTACGCATGACCAGGTCCCCCAATATAGCTTTTATGAACATGGGTGCTCTTGCAGCCTAAAAGTGGAATAACACATTCTGACATGTGCCAATTCCTATAAGAATATGGAGGCAAATGCTCTCACAGAAGTCCCCCCCCCCGCTCCCAGCTAATGTGTGAAAGTGGCCTCAGTGGTAGGGCTGTGAAGAGGGGTTTAGTCTTTGTACTTTTAACATTTCTACTAATTTGTATTTGTACTTTCATCCCGCCCCCTTTTTTTCCCTCTTATATTTGGGGCCCAGGCCATTTAGGGGTTTATGGATCAAAAGCAACACCTTTTATAATTCCTGGAAAGCTATTCAGAGCTAGTGCACACTCTGGAGTAGTTGCATCATGTGATTCTGGTAACCCACTGGTCTGTATTCACTTTCCCTCAGTATTTGAATATAGAGCCCTAATCAGTAGGAGTACTTTTTTAAAAAAGGGGTGGAGGGGTGGGTTTCATGAGCGGTTTTGAAAAACATCAGTTTGAGTTTGAGCTTTTCATTTGTTCATGACAACATCAATTCATAGGTTTCCCTGACATGCCCCCTCTCTCCAAAAAAACATGGCTCATTTCTTCTCAGAATTGCCAATCTGAATCTCTGGAAGACCAGTTTAACACACACCTATGTGATGATTTTGCACACAAAAGAAATTCTATCTTATTTTACAAGAAGAAATATATAATTCTTTTATATCAGATTCCCCACCCCCACCCCCCAAGCCCGGGAATAGGAGTTCTGTTCCTAACAACCTGACTTTTGGCAGTTTCCTAGCAGTGGACAAGTGGTCATCAGAGAGTCCCCCACCACAGAACTATCACGCTTTCTCCTTTTGCCCAGCATCTTTATATTTTGCGGAACTCCATTAAGAAGCACAGTATTGAATAAACCTTTGTTTGCAATTTTGGGATGATACAGCAGGTATTTGTCTGGTTTGCCCTTTATTCTTGCCAATATTTTGGGAAGGAGCAGAGTACCATTGAATCTACAGGACTACATAATTGCTCCGCTTTTTCATATTGATCTTCCATGTGAGAATCTACCAAATTTCCAGAGCTTTGTTACTACAAGAATTATTTAACTCTCTATGTGTTTGTTTTGTTTATTTATTTACTCACTTTTTGCCCCACCCTTCCCAAATAGGCTCAGGGCAGCTATTGCTGGTATTAATACAGTTAGAAGAATATGGTTGAAGGTTCCCAAAGGTCTTTGCCAAGGATAAAATATGAGCCATCACATATTATATCGTGAAAATATGTAGGACTTAAGATCCATTTCCACCCCCCCCCCTTCTTTTTCTGTTATTGTTTAATAATTCTAAATGCTTATATCTAGATTAATCATATACTTTGTTCTGGTTCTCCTGCAGTTCAAGCAAGAAAGATATTATGCTACCATTTCTAATTTCTGATATTCATTGGGGAATGCATAGTGTAACTAAGAATATCTCGATTGCAAGACATCCTGTTCTAACCTGAGTTTGATTCCTAGGGTGCCTTTATTTTTGTCTGGCAGTCACAGGATTATATTTAAGTCCCCAAACCAGGTCACATATGCAAAAATGTTGGGAACTACATTTTTACAGTCAAGCAGATATCTCTGTTTAGGAATCTGTACAAAGTCAGATCTTGCAAGTCAGATCTTGCCGGTCATTTCAGCTGAAATACAGATTTAGTTCTGGAAACTGTTTTAGAAAAGACAGAGGAAAGCATTAATATTTTGGAATACTGCAGCTGCTATAAATTTGTCCAGAAAAGATTTATGTGCTCATAGGTGAAACGACAGAAGCAAAGGGGTGGTGAGTGCTTTTGAAAATGTATCTCTGTAGTTACCAGAGCTCTATTGAAAATATGGAGACAAAGTAGATCCAATGATATCTTTTATTGGACCAATTTCTGTTGATGAGGGTATGCAAGCCTTCAAGCCACACAGGACTCATCGGGTGACAGGCAAGTCAGAACAGTCCTATGTGACTCAAAAGCTTGTAAACCCTAACCAACAGAAGATGGTCCAATAAAAGATATCATCTAATCTACATTGTCTCCATCTGTTACTTGTGGGACAAACAGACCACATCTTCTCTCTAGGCTTTTGAAAAGGTGGCTCTTCAATACAAGACCAGTGTATAAAGGTCTAAAACACTAAATAATTCTGATCTTATACCAGATTTCATTTTATAAATGCATCAAGTAATGGATCCACAGTAGCCCAGGCAAAGCTCTGAAGCCTATTTAATTTATTTTTTCTACATGCTGGGTATAGCCGACTCCTTCATAACCTCCAGGGCAGGAAGCTACAGCCACCACACTTTGGGCTGACAGGGAGAGCAGGCCACGCATGTTTTGCCCTGCTTCAGCCATCACCAGCCCCACCACACTAAGGGGAAGGCCGAGGACTCAGCCACACGGGGCTGGATGCCTGGACTCCTGCTGTGCTGCAGGATCAGACACACTGCCACTAGACAGCTGCTGGGGGGCCAGGAGGGACACGCATGATCCTACCACTCACCCACCCAACAGCTGATTGGGGAGGAGAGGAGACCTGAAGGCATGGCTGGGCAGTGTCTCTTAAACCGTTAATGGCAGGGGACTGGTCAGTTTCCTAGCAGGGCTATACAGCAGGCACATAATTTGTTTTTTGTTTTGTTTTCAAAAACCCATTCATTTTCAGGGGTTTTCAGAAACAAAACCATTTATCTTCATTTTTGTCGTGTTTTATTTTTTCATTTAATTTTATGAAAAATATTTGTTTCAATTTAAAAATCATTGCACGTGTGCAAAATGGCCACCAGGGCTGATCTGCACATGCGCACCTTTTCCCAAAATGGCTGCAGTCACCTGCCCAACAGCTGGTATGGGGAAGGGGGCTTGAGGAGCATGTGTGCCACTGAAGCTCCAAGTTCCTCTCTCTGTGTAACCCAAAGGGGGAAGGAAGAGGAGCAACGAGAAAAGTCTGACTGTGAGCATGAATTTTGCTCCACTGAACGAGTGATCCATTCCCCAGGTCAGCATGAAAAAGCAGGAGAAGAGGACTCCTTTCTCCTCAGGGGAATCTCAGTCCTGCAGTCTGAGTCTAACCCGCCAGAAGCTTTCCATTGACAACTGGCAGCACCTAGTAAGCTGCCCACATGCCCCTCTCCAGGCAAGCTGTGCTGGCTCATCCACCCCCAGATCGCCTTCTCCAGTGTTGCTTTGTGCATCCAGTCCCCAGCCATTAACTGTTTGAGAAACACTGTCCAGTCACTCCTCCAGCCCCACCTCCTCTTAGGTGAAGAGGAAAAGTATGTTCCTCCAGGCCTGATCTTCAGACCCCACCTCACAGCAGGGCTGCAAGGGACGGCCACACGGGAGGTGGTCCGTTATCCCATTCTGGGCAGTGTTCTCCCACTTGGGGCAACTTTACTACATGCTGCGCTCCCAGCCCTTTCCAGCAGATGCATCACATAGCCACTGGACATACAGTTCACTGCATCGCGTGTTAATGTTGCCCAAATTAGGATAATACTGTCCAAAGTTGGTTAACGTCTTCTGTGGCTGCGCCCGTTAGTTCTTAAAAGCAGAATATTGTACGTGAAACCAATCAAGTTGATTTAATTTTTCCTCTTGCTTCAATAGAGCTATGATTTTCCCATGGCAGCTGAAATCCTCCAATTTGCACAGATCAGTTAATCCTAATTAATGCAATGAATTCATTCCATTTCAGTGTATAAATTTAATATTCAGCTTTCTTGTCTTTGCCTTATTAAATTTATGTACAAAGTCATTTTTGCCCCCCCCTCCCATTATGCAATATTTTTCTTAATGTTTGAAAAATACTATACATGGTAGATATTACATCCTCCTTTAAATTATTCTAAGAAGCTTCTAATTTTAATGCTGATTTAAAGAGAACAGATATAACGCACCCCACGTGCTCTACATGGGGCTTCCCAAGAAGGTGGTCCAGAGGCTGCAGCTGGTGCAGAATGCCGCGGTCCATCTCCTTACGGGGGTGGGCCACATGGAGCACATGACACCTGTTCTCCGCGCTCTGCACTAGCTGCCTATAAAGCACCGGGCTAGGTTCAAGTTGCTGGTTTTGACCTTTAAAGCCCTTCATGGCCTGGGCCCTGCCTATCTGCGGGATTGCCTCACTCCCCATGTGCCCGTGTGACCCCTGAGATCATCCGTGGGGGCCTTTTTGGAGGTTCCCTGGGCAAGACGGGTGGCCACTGGTGTGAGATCTTTTTCGGTGGCTGCCCCTGTGCTGTGGAATTCACTCCCGGAGGAGGCTCAGTTGGCCCCCACCCTCCTGTCATTTGACATTTGTGTAAGACAATTGACATTTGTGTTCCACCAGGCCTTTGGCGAGGGGGGGGTAGGTGGGGTTTGGGAGGGAGGGTGAGTTTTTATTACTTGTTTTAAAATTTGTAGATTTATTTTAAAATGTTTTATTGTTGAATTTTTTTATGAGTACAAAACTGTTACTGTGGGAAAGATCCCAATTTTGACAGTGTGAATGATCCGGGATTTTTGTCAACAAGAAAAAAAACAAGTAGGTTTCCATTGGATACTAAATCTGCATATAGATAAGATCCTACACTTTGTGACTCATAAGTATCAATCATGCATGTTCATCATTGTCTCATACATATGCATTACCTTGCATTGTTATGCGTGATTAATGGTGTTCTAAAGTGACAATACTGTATTTTGTTTTTATCTCTGGCTCTGACATGTTAAAACTCTATAGGTTGTTCTCATCTCATAATATGGCAACATGTTCTCTTATTTACAAAGAATTTAAAACTATATATGTTCTTTCATCTGTATATATTGCAGATTTGATGTATCAAGCACTCACTCTTCAAGTGATCATGAAGAAGTTCTCAAATGGGTTTCCCCAGAAGGTTTCTTTCCCCTCAAACCTCCTAACAAATAGTCCTATTGTAGGAACAACCTATATTTTATCATGAGGAATAACTTATTTTTAGTCCTAGGTTGCTACTAGAAAGTGTGGTGCTAAAGATGACTCCATCTTGGAGTGGAGTCATCTACAGCACACTGTGACATGTTTGTGCATTATTTTGTGGACAAAATCGCTCATATTCACCAGGATTTTGATGCCACACTTATTACAGTGGGGGAACTGGAGGTTATGGCAGTCCTGCCTTATCCAATTTTATGAGATCAATTTCAGTCGGTGACACCCGCCGATCCAGTGGATGTCCTGGGGGCTGTCATAGCCACCTTTTGTGAACTGGATCCATGCCCGTCCTGGCTGTTTAAGGCCTTCCGGGAGACAATGGGGCCATTGCTGGATGAGGTGGTCAATGCCTTCCTTCAGGAGGACACAGTGACGAGCTGTCTCAAGGAGACAGTGGTGCGACCTCTGCTCAAGAAACCATCACTTGACATTGACTCCCTTGCCAGCTATTGGCCTGTCTAACTCTTTGTGGGGAAGGTTATTGAATGGGTAGTGGCTAATCAGCTGCAGGGGCATCTTCACTGTGCCGGTTTTCTTGATCCCTCTCATCAGGATTTTATCTGTGGTATGACACTGAGACTGCGCTTGTGGTTTTGGTTTCTGATCTACGCTCGAAGTGGGAATGGAGTCATTTGACCCTGTTAATCTTGTTAGATCTGTTGGCTGCGTTTGATACATTGATTCTGAGATGTTGGTGTTGCACCTGTGGGACTGTGCAGGCGTGGGCGGGAGTGTTTGTGAATGGTTCCACTCCTTCCTGACCAGAAGAACCCAGCAGGTGGTGCTCGGGGACTATTTTTCATCATAATGAGACCTCTCATGTGGAGTCCCACACAGTTCTATTTTGCCCCTCTCCTGTTCAACGTGTATAAGCAGCAACACAGCAATGTGATCAGGAGGTTTGGTGTCAGTGACAGCTGGCCCCTCCAGGAAATTTGGGGCACTGATCCCCCAAGCGCCGAGGGCCTGCCAGCATCGCTGTTTGTTTAAAAAAAAAACAAAAAAACCCGCACTACCGCTGCTTCCCACAGCGCTGCAACAGCCTCTGCCTTTGCTTCAGAGAGGAGGCTGCTGCGGCGCTGTTGTCAATTTCAGTGAAACTGAAAACAGCACCGCAACAGCCTCCCTTCTGAAGCAAAGGCACAGGCTGCTGCGGCGCTGGTTCAATTGACTCCTGAGGAGTGGGTCCCAGGCTCAAAAAAGCTAAGCCCAATTGCGTTTTCCAATGGAAAATGTGATTTGGGCAGCTGAGCACTCAGCCTGGCTGAGCTCCTCCATCCACACAGCACGTATAGGACGTGCTGTGGAGGGAGGAGCTAGGGGCTTCCATGGTGCCCAATGGGCACAAGGAAAGCTCTCACCAGGGCGCTTGTTGAAAGTGCCCTGGTGAGATGCCTTAGGCCGGGCGCCTGAGGTAGGGAGCAGTGCGCATGTGCACTGCTCCCTGCCTCACATGCTGAAGAAAGAACATGGCTGCCAGTAGTGCGCTGTTGGAGGGCACAGCTCTCCAACTGGCCGCCACCAGGCTAGCTGCTTCCTTGTCGCCGCTCCCCCCCAATCTGTCGCTCAGCGCGGCCGGGGAGGGGGGGAGCGGCAAGGCAGGGTGTCAGGGAACGTGGGTTTTTTAATTATTATTTATTTTAAATTGCCTGTGTGAGTCCTGCCTCCGCGGAGGAAAGCAGGACACAGGGGCAATTTAAAATTAAAAAAACCTAAGTCCCCTCCGCCTGCAGCGCAGCCCGGAGTCCCCGGACGAAGACCGCTGGAGCCAGCACCGAACAGGTAAGAATCCTATCCTCCCCCCAGACTGTTTTCCACCCCGCACCCCCCCAGGCTGTTTTCCACCCCGCACCCACCCAGGCTGTTTTCCACCCCGCACCCACCCCAGGCTGTTTCCCATCCCTCACCCCCCCAGGC
>QEPC01011033.1:660067-710692 GCA_003113815.1 Sphenodon punctatus | reverse complement strand
GTGTTTTGCCAGTGTTTTCTGTGTTTCCCTGTGTTTGGGGTTTATACATTATTTATTTTAAGCTTGATGTGCATGTAGACTGTGTTTTCTTCCATCCGATGTTAACCCTGGGAACTCCTTGCTGCTGGGTTATGCCATGCCACTGGCCTACCATCCCCCTGGCTCTGCCTACCATCCCCCTGGCTCTCGCCAATGGGCTCGCCTTACTGCCTTACTGCCCCTCCAAACTCAAAACCCACCAGCAGCCCCTGTTTGGTGTGTGATGTCATCAATATGCTGATGACACCCAGCTGTAGCTCTCTTTTTCATCTTACCCAGGGACAGCAGTCTCGATGCTTACTCAGTGTCTGACAACTTTGGGGAACTGGATGAGAGCTAACCAACTGAAGCTGAACCCTAACAAGACAGAGGTGATGTTGGTTGGTAAGACGATGGAGATGGTGCCTCCATGGGGGCATCATCGATGCAGTCTGCCCTCCTTTAGTTTCTCAGGTTCGGAGTCTGGGGGTGCACCTCGATGCGCAGCTCCGCCTGGATGTCCAGGTGGAGGCTCTGGTGAGAAGTGCTTTTCACTTATTACATCTGGTGTGACAACTTTGGCCGTATGTTTCAGATTCAGACCTGGACACCATCATCCATGCTTTCATCACCTCTAGATTGGACTACTGTAATGCATTCTACTTGGGGCTACCCATGGCGATGGCTTGGAAGTTGCAGCTGGTGCAGAATGCGGCAGCCCACATCTTATAAAGCCCTAAATGGCCTAGGCCCTACCTATCTGTGGGACCGCCTCATCCCCTGAATTCTGGATCGGCCCCTGCGGTCATCCGGGGGTGCCCTGCTCGAGGTCCCCTGAGTCTTCCAGGGGGTCACACAGGGGACGTCATTCTTGGTGGCCATGCCATGGCTGTGTAACTCCATGCCGGTTGAGGCCCAGCTGGCCCCGGTTCTCCCCTCCTTTTGGAGAAGCTGCAAGACCTGGCTGTTCCACCAGGCATTTGGTGGAGGAGAAGGGTGGGGGGAAAGGGTTAGGGTGGATTGGGGTGAGGTATTTTAATATCCCCATTTGTATGTGTTTTATGTGGTTTTGAGTATTATTGCTGTGTTTTTATGGACTGTAAGCCACCCCGAGCTGCCTGTGGGGTGGGGTAATAAGAAATTCTAAATAAATAAATAAATAAATGTATAAAAATCTGAGAAAAATATGGTAATTGCACACTCTGCAATTGTTTAATAATCTTTAGCTCAAAAGCTAGTGTAAAATTATAGCATTAGAAGCATATATCTGTAAGTTTGTCTCATTTTAGAATATATGAAAAGTAAATTAAACTTCACTGCACAACTGCACACAAGACAAATGATGATGCATAAGATACAGCTTTCCTGCAGCCTGCTTGGTAAGTTTATGACACAACCATTGTTGAAAATTATGGCGATAATGTACGGAATGCAAATAAGTTTGGTAGATGGGTTTTATGTGTAATCTTTATGAAAATACTAGAGCAATGAATTGATACCTTGAATTTACACTCCTTTGTAAATTTATAATAGGAAAGTTGGGAAGACCTGGAGAAGTCTGACATTTTCTGCAAATTAGTTGTTTGCGCATGCGCAGAATGGCCTAGTGGCTAGTTTGTGCCTGTGTAATGGGTTTTTTTTTGTATTATTATTTTTTATATTTTTGTCCAAAAATTCAGTCAGGCATGGATAAGTTCTTGGTTGGTCCAGAGATAAATCAAGGATGAGAATTTTGACATGATTTCTTGTTTTTGAGAAATCTTGTTTCAGTCCTATGGACAGGTAGAGTTCCTTCCTTCAGAGAAATGAAAATAAGGGATTATAATTATTTTTGTTCAATTATGCTTCTCATTGTTGTACTCTGCATACAATTTTTAAACCATCTAAATATCCTGGAAAATTTGGTGGAACTTTGGCATATGTTACACTTCGTTGCAACTGTAAAGTTCACATACCATCCCTAGAGATAAGCCAGGAAGATGACTTGTGATCCAGTCAGTTTATTAGATATGAGAAACCTAGTGAGCTTGTCCTGAGCTTGAATATCCCTGGAATTAACGGTCTGCTCCTTCCTGCTTTGTCTGAATCAATTTGGACTATATTTCTAGAAACAAATAGCAACAAATACAGGTGTGCCCTCCATCAGTGGTATTGTACGGTGCTGACAGGGGCAACCCATTTAAGACAGATGCCCAGATGTCTCAGTTAGAACATACACTATATTCTTCTGCTTCTGCTGCTGCCCTGCTCCTACAGTGGCATTGAGTCCCAGGGCCCATAAACACTGACAGGAGAAGAAAGACTGGGATGATATTATCTCCACCCTTACTTTTCCATGGCTCCACCTCTTTAGAGCATTGTAATGTCATGACGTTCCAGAAGATGTGTTTTCATACCAAAAAAGGTCATGATTAATACTTTGAAAAAGGGGTGGAGAAAAGGGACTTTCTGCCCCTTTGGTCATGCCCCATTTGGAACATTTTGATGTCAAAATCTGGTGCAGGGGGCATGCAGCTCACAGCATATTAAAAATATAAACAACAACAATAAAAGATACAAATGTACAAAAAAACCCTATTAAAACAGCAATAAAATACCTGAAGGCAGAGATAAAAAATGTTCCTCCCCCCTTCCCAACCCCCACCAATCACCTGTCTCCATCACCAAAAATCTGGCGAAACAGCCAGGTCTTACACTGTCTGTGGAAAGAGGGAACGTTCAGGGCCAAGTGGACCTCTATCACATACTCAGGGGCCCCCAATGAGGGTGCCCCCAGCTGACCACAGGGGTCAATCCAGGACCCGAGGAGTTGAGACAATTCCACAGATGAGCAGGGCCAAGGTCGTATAGGGCTTTATAGTTCAAAAACAACTCCTTGCATTGGGTCCAGAAGACTATATGCAGCCAGTTCAGAGACCAGAGCACTGGTTTAATGTGCTCATGGTGACCCATTCCCATAAGGAATTGGGCTGCCACATTCTGCACCAGTTTCTGTCTGGACCATCACCAAGGGTAACCCCACGTAAAGTGCATTGCAGTAGTCCAGTCTTGAGGTGATGAAATCATGGATGATGGTGGCTAGGTCAGAGTTCGAGACATATGGCCAAAGCCATTACACCAGATGGTAGTTGGTGAAATGCTCCTCTCACCACAGCTACCACCTGGGCATCCAGGCAGAGCTATGAGTCAAGGAGAACCCCCAGGCTCTGAACCTGTGGGACCAATGGAGGGAAGACCCCATCAATGACAGGAGTCATCACCCCCTCTGCTCCTCCCACCAGCATCACCTCTGTCTTGTTGAGATTCAGCTTCAGATGGCTCGCCCTCATCCAATCCGCCATGGCCATCAAACACTCAGTAAGCACAGAGACTTCTGGGCCTGGGTCAGCTAAAAGAGAGAGATAAAGTTGGGTGTCATCAGCATATTGATAACACCGCACACCAAAACCTCTGAGGACGTCGCCCAAAGGCTGCATGTACACGTTGAAAAGGAGAGGGGACAAAATAGAACCGTGTGGGACTCCACAAGTGAGGTCCCGGGAAGATCATGAATAGTCACCCAGTACCACACATTGAGTTGTCCCAGCAGTAAAGAGCAGAACCATTAAAGAACAGTACCTCCCACCCCAGCTCGGTCCCGCAAGTGAGTCTCCAGCAATCAATGTTCATGGTCAATGTTATCAAATGCAGCCAAGAGATTTGACAGAATCAACAGGGTCAACCAACTTTCATCCAACTGATAGTGAAGGTTAACCACCAAGGGCACAAGAACAGCCTCAGTGACAAACCCTGGATGAAAGCTGGGAGAAGACTGCAAGGGATCCAGAAAACTGACATCTTCCGATTGCCCCTGAAGCTGCTATCCATTCAATAACCTTCTCTAAGAAGGGAAGTTTAGAGACAGGCTGATAGCTGGCCAGGGAGTCAAAGTCCAAAAATGGTTTCTTGAGCAGAGGCTGCACCACTGCCTCCTTGAGGCAGCCTGACACTCTGCCCTTCCTAAGGGAGGCATCGACTATCCCAGCCAGCAATGAACTTAACCAGCCAGGCCCAGTTTACAACAGGTGGCCCTAACAGCCCGACAGACATCCCCTGCATCAGTGGGCAACACCCACTGGAACTTATCCCATGAAAAAGGACAAGGCCGGGTTTCCATGACCTCTGGTTCTCCTACTGAAGCAAATGCAGTGTCGAAGTCATGGTAAATCTGATTAATTTTATCCACAAAAAAGTGTCACAGTGAGCACTGGAAAATTCCAGTTCTGGGTGAAGGGAGGCTGGACTGACCAGCCCCCTTACCACCTGGAAAAGCTCAGCTGGATGTGACTTTGTGGACGCTATTAGAGCAGCAAAGAACCTCTTCTTTGCTGCCCACACAGCCACAGCATAGGTTCATAAACTAACTTTATGTTGCAATCAGTCGGTTCAGCGCGAGAATGGTTCCACCGTTGCTCCAACCGCCACCCCTCTCACTTCATACGCTGCAAGTCCTTTGTAAACTAGGGGGAACTGTGTTCTCAGCATTCAGGGAAAAAATGCCTAGGAGCCTTTTGGTCCATGGCCTCAGTCAGCAAGTTGTTCCAAAGAGCCACAAGGTTATTGAGCGAACATTTCATTGTGCAAACGTTCATCAAGATCAGATATCAGACTCTGTTTATGAAGGTTCTGTTTATGAAGAAGCCAAGTATTAATGCAGAACATTAGGCTCTGTTTATGAAGAAGTCGAGAATTAATGCAGAAAATCATAATATTCAAAGGTTTGGGATTAGTAATGCAGGTCTTGCATCCTAAATTTGTGAGGTATGAATTAATAGCTTGTCACAACTTTTGTTTCCTCTTCCCGACACTTCAGAAGTGCTACTTACTCCTACTTTTAACTGCTCGGATTATTCCTTTATCGCAGTTTCATTTTATTCTGCCATTGTCATCTGCATTCAGAGCATTGGAAAAGACCTGCATAAATAAGCCTTGAACATTAATTGGACATTAGATCAATATCTGGTGGATTTTGGTCTTGACTCTACCTAGTGCCTCTGAAATATTTAGGACCCAGGGATGGAAAGGTATCATTTTTTGTGGTTAATCCATGCTTTGTTTTCAGTAAGGCCCAAAAGCCGTGGGTTCCTGGTGAGAATTCAGAGAAGATGAAGTGAATAATTCGCTCTATACAAAAGATTGTTGTTGGGGTTGGAGTTGGGGTGGTTTTTTTTGGAGGGGGTGTGTGGTGGTTGTTTTTTCTGCACCAGATGGGGATAAAGTGTAACTATAATCCATAAAAAGAGTCACAAATAATTTTAGGGCAAAAGAAGTAATTATACAAACATCTATGTTTTAAGTGACTTATTTGAATAAAATCTTCATTTCTAATGAAAACAAAATCACTGGAGTACTAGACTGCTGTTGGTGTATTTTCCAGGAAACATCTCCAAATCGTATAGCCGTCAGTATCTTTATCATTTGAGATGTAAAACTGAGATTCTGTCTATGAAGATACGTGCGGAACTATACTTACTTCAGTCACTTACACTATTGTGAGGAATTGGAATAGGGATGTGCAAACACAGTTTGGACGTTCGTGGTTTGGCCCAAACTCGGCCAGTTCGGACGGCCTAACCGAACGGCCAAACCGAACGCCTGAAGCTGTGTTCGGATGAGTTCCGGCACATTCGGGCAGGAAAAACCTAGCTAGCAGGCCCGGGGGGCGGGGGGGGAAGGTCAGCTGAGGAGCAGACTTCCTGGCACCAGGGGTGGAGAGGCATGGACTTGCAGTCAGCCTGCCCAATCACCATCCCTCTTTTCCTCAGACCACTGGCTTCGAAGTCTGTGATTGGCCACAGGCTAGGCTGCACGGAGCCAATGGGGCTTGTGGAAAGGCAGGCGCAGCAAGTAACAAAAGTAATTGTCCTCCTCCCCCCTTCCAATTCCTTCTGAGCTAGCCACTGATCCTGTCAGCAGGCGTTTTCAGAAGTTGACCTCTCCCAACAGTTTCTGTTCCTAATCCATTGCCATCCTCCTCCTATTTCACCCATTTCCACACATTTACCTCCATAGTTTCATTTATTTAGATTAGATTAGATAGATTTAGGTGTTATTTTTATTTTTTACCCCTCCCTGTGTTCTTTCTCCCTACCCTCCATTGAATCCATTGAATTCTTCCCTCCTCCCTGTATATATTCCATCCCTGATTCCCTTCCCCTGTTTTTTGATTTATTTAGAGTAGGATTAGATTCATTTAGGTTTTATTTCAGTTTTGTACCCCTCCCTGTGTTGTTTGTTGTGAGCTGTCTGTGTCCCCTCCCCCATCCCTGTGTAGATAGATAGATAGATAGATAGGTAGATAGATAGATAGATAGATAGATGTAGGAGTTAGCTTAGTTATAGAGATAGATAGAAATAGTCTGTAGTGATTAAGTTTTAATATTTTATAGTGTGTTTGTAGGACTAGGCCTTTGTAGATATTAAATTATATTCCATTTAGTGCCATAGGTTTTAGAATAGTTAATAGCAGTTAGAGTTAGTGTAGATATATATAACATTAGATTACCAATTTGAATAAATAAATTTTAAAAAATATAAAATCTTTCTGTGCATTCTTTGGGTGGGAGAAATGGAGAAGGGAAGCAGGAAAGGCTGGTCTGCTGCCCATAAGGCGGGAAATGGGGCACGTGGCAGAAGTGACAGGGGCCGTGCCAGCAGAGTGGCTGCAGGCATCAGCAGAAGCTCGAGCCCATCAACACACCCCAAACTGCACAGACCTGATTTTGGCAGTCGGGCTTCTGAGGCTTCCAGCAGTGGCACTAGGGGTGTGGTTTGGCAGCACCTCCTGCCAGCGTCCTCCACTGCCATGCAGGGCACTGGAAGGCCTGCACTCCAGGAAGCTGCGGATGTCTCTGCTGCAGCTGCAGGAGCAGGTGTAGGTGCTTCGGAGTTAGATGTTCCTCCAGGGCCACCAATGTCCCCAACCCCCATTATTGATGTGATCCCATCCAGGACTATTGGATCCCACCCCGGCTGCTAGAGGCAGGGTCCGATCTCAGGGCAATGGCAGCAGGGAGAGGAAGAGGAGGAGCAGCAGCATCATACCAGCAGCTATAGGTTGCACAGGGAGAGTGGCATTAGCATAGTGGGCAGTTGATCATCCTCAGGGTCCCAGTACTCCCCTTCGCGGGACATCACTCTGATTGGAGACAGCAAGGCAGACACTATTCCTGTGGAGGAGATGTCTGTCCCTCTGAGAGCTGTGTTGCCACTATGTTCTTCCCCTCCCAGCAACGCTGTCAGCGGTGCATCACCCAGTGCATGACAGAAGGCAGGAGGAGGCAAAAAATCCTCCATCTGGGTGCATTTTAAGTTGGTGCGGGTGGATGATCCCAGGGAGGTGCAGTGCACTTTGTGCCAGAGGGTGGTGAAGTGTGGGCAGGTGCTCACCAACCTTGGCACAACTGCCATGGGTAGGCACCTCAAGGAATGCCACAGCACTGTGCTGCTAAGCGGGCAGGCAGTGGACACCAGAGCATTCCTGACTGCAGAGGCCAGTCATCCGCCTCCTTCAGAGGGAAAGCTTACTGCTCTAACAGCTGACTCTAGCAGCAGGAGTGGTATCACTGCTAGGGGGGAACAGCAGCAGTAGTTTCAGTGCACCATGGAGGAGCTGGAGTGGGGGCAGCAGTTGAGAGCTACCTAGAGGAGCTGTGCATCGAACCAAGCAGTGATCTCTTTGCCTACTGGGCCGGCAAGACCAACATGTGGCCAGCCTTGTCCAAAGTGGCCAAGGATCTCATGTCCTGCCCACCAACGATTGTCCCCAGCGAGTGGGTGTTCTCCATGGCAGGGGATATATGCTTGCCACACTGCCTGAGACTGGGGGGAAAGTTGGTGGAGCAGTTGCTTTTTATTAAGGTGAACCTTCTGCTGCTGGGATTCTCCGAGCTGCCCCTGGACATGGATTGATGGTGCAGTGGCACACGGCATCCCATGCCAGGGGCAGTCTTGGGATGGGGCTCCTCCTCAATCGGGGCTGCTGCTGCTGAGGTGCTATTTCTCCCTCCCAATGCCCGGAACCCGCTCTGTCTCTCCCTCTCTCTGACTAGACAGCCTCAGATGGCCTATCTGACTGACCTCATGACATCGGGTGGCATTGGGAAGCTGTAAGTCTGCCAGTCGGCCTCTGCCTAAATGATCTCAGCCTGCCTATGTGACTGGCTCTCTCTCTCTCTCTCTCAAGCTGCAGGCTTCACCAGCCTATCTGAGTGCCCTGCCAAGATTCCAGCCTGCCTTCCCTACTGCCTCTCATCCCATGCTACCTGTCTGCCTGCTCGCCCAGGTTGCCAAGATCAAACCCTGCCTCAATCTGCCTTCCCATGCTCGTGCCAAAGTGCCTGTCTCCCCACCCGCCCAGGTTGCCAAGATCAAAGCCTGCCTCAGTTTGCCTTCCCATGCTCATGCCAAAGTGCCTGTCTGCCCACCCTGTGGCTGTGGGAAAAGCTGAAACCTTGCCTCAGTCTGCTTGCCTCTCATGCCAAGGTGCCTGTCTGCCTGCCCTGGCAACCCTGGGTGATGTGCCCCACTGGCCTGGTAATTCTGCTGCTGCAGTCTGCTGGTCCATTAGTGCTCTGCCCTGACAAATCCAAATGTGCCCATGCAATCCTGCTGCTGCCGTCTGATGCTGTACGGGAGTTCTTCCCTGGAAAATCCTACCATCCTGGCTCCATGGGTGCTGTACACAGGCAAATCCTACTGCTGCCATCTCTGATATTCCATGGGTTCTGCTACTGGCCCATCCAATGTCTGCTTCTGCTGCCAGTGCTGCCTCAGCCTTCTGTACTATGGGTTCTGTGCCACGGAAATCCAATGTCTGCAGCTGCTGCTGCTGCCAATGCTGCCTCTGCTGCCTGTGCCATGGGTTCTGCTACCGGGAAATCCAATATCTGCTACTTCTATCAAGGCTGCCTCTGCTGTCTCTGCTGTCTGTGCCACGGGTTCTGTACCCTGGCAATCCAATGTCTGCTTCTGCTGCCTCTGCTGTGCCATGGGTACTGTGCCCTCGTAAGCCAGTGTTGGCTACTGGGTGGCCACGTGTTTCACTACTGGGCAAGGCTTGACCAATTGGCAGAATAGCTTGTTCAGATCCGGAGAGTAGGATGCAAGACTGCAACACCCGACTGAGTAGGGGTGCCAGACACCGAGCCCTGGCCGGGCCTCTGCCGCTGCTCCATCGATGCCTGTTAGCCTGCAGTGCCCAACCAATGGCATAGCTTGGATGAGTGCGTGGGTGGGCGGGGGCTGGGTGTCCATGAGAGTCACCACTGGGCAAAGCTTGTCAAATTTGCAATAGAGCTTCTTGAGCTCAGTCGAGTAGGATGCCAGCCTGCAACACCCAGCCAAGTAGAGGTGCCAGCTACTGAGCCCTGGCCTGGCCTCTGCCATCGATGCTAGTCAGCCTGCAATTCTCTGCTGAGCAGGGATGCCAGCTACCAAGCCCTGGCCGGGCCTCTGCCACTGCTCCACTGATGCCTGACAGCCTGCAATGCCTGGCTTAGTAAGGGTGCCAGCCACCAAACCCTGGCCAGGCCTCTGCTGCTGATCCGCTGATACCTGGCAGCCTGTAACGCCTGGCCGAGTCAGGGTGCCAGCCACCAAGCCCTGGCCAGGCCTCTGCCACTGCTCCTAGCACTCAGTGGGCAGGTGACATGGCCTCAGAAGAACTAAGCAGGAGCCCTGGAGAACCTGGGTTCCCCAGGGCCCACACTGGGTGGGGACATGTTGATAACAAAGGCCATCCCAGTGTGCTTCCCCCTCCCCCATGGTCCATGCCAGAGGGAGTACATGTTGGCTTGCTACTGGGGTAGCCATTCTGGGATCTGCCCGATGGAATCCCTCCCCAAACATTCCATCTGAGTGGGTGCTCTGCGGCAGTGCCCCTCAGCATTGCTACGCTCAGCAGTGCCACTCAGCAGCAGTGCCACTGGGTGCTATGTGCTATCTGCAGTGCTATGGGTGCCAGCCACCAAGCCTCAAGCCTTCCTGGCCTCTTCTGCTGCTGCTGACGCTGGGTCTCAGATGGCCAGCCCTGGTGTCACGGGCACCCCCAGGGGCCAAGCACTGAGCCTGCCTTCCCTGGCAACCCGGGGTGCCAAGCTCCAAGCCTTCCTTGTCTCTGCTGCTGCTACTTCTGGGTCTCAGACGGTCAGTCCTGGCACCACTGACAACCCCAGGAGCCAAGTGCTGAGCCTGCCTGCCTGGGGTGCCAAGAGCCAAGCCTTCCTGGTCTCTGCTGCTGGTGTTCCTAGATCTGACATGACGGGCACTCCAGCGGCCAAACGCTGAGCCTCCCTACCTGGGCAACCCGGGGTTCCAAGCACAAAACCTTCTAGGTGTCTGCTGCTGCTGCTGCTGCTGCTGCTACTGCTCGGACTCTGATGATCTGCCATGCCACGCCGGGAACCCCTTGGGGTCCCTGGAGTGCCCCAGGCCTCCTGGCAGGACCAGACGTTTCAAACATTCGAGGGGGTCCGAACTCCACCAGACCGAATCCATGCACCCAAACTAAGTTTTTAGTCCACGCGACCGAACATCCAAACTCCATTCTGTTTGCACATCCCTAAATTGGAAGTCTATATCCAACTCTTCACAACCTTGCTCCCCCCTACCTCTCTGCACTTATCGCCCTCCATACTCCAGCCCATGCACTTCGCTCCTCCTCTGTCCCTTCTCTCACCCTTCCACGCCTTCCCTGCTCCCCTAAGCGCCTTTGTCCCTTCTCACTTGCTGCCCCCCATGCCTGGAACTCCCTCCCTGTCCACATCCGCCTTGCCCCCTCCCTTCATACCTTCAAATCTCTCCTTAAAACTCACCTCTTTCGCTCTGCTCTGTCTGACTCTCTCTCCTGCTGAGCCACTATTCCTATACCTACGATCGGTTTACCCTTATCCTTTCAACATGGACCTGCCTGCTGTCATTCTCATCGTAACCAAGCCAAGTATGTGCACTTGAGACCTCGCATCTTCATGAATGTTAGACCCCTTGTCTCTCCCTCTGTTCCCCTTCCTAAGTCTCTCCCCCAGCTCCTGTCTCTCAGATTGTAAGCCCTAGGGGCAGGGACCTTGTCTATTTTATTACTTTGTAAAGTGCCAGGTACACTGCTGGTGCTATATCAATGTTTGTTAATAATAATAATAATAATAACTCCTAGCTAGCCGATTGGCTAAATAGAACGTGGTATGTATTTACTATGGAAAAAAAGTTAACCATTATTGGAAATGGGCAAAATAATTTTAGAATAATGACTTCCATGTTTAAAATATATGAGAGGAAGGGTACTCGAGGGGGATGATTTAAATTATTTATTTGAATTGTCTATTGAATGAATAATCTCAATCCATGATATGGAATTTACTCTTATATTGAAGGGGCATAGGTGTCACTGATTATTGTGTATTTTGGTGGAGAGGGGGTAATATTGGTTTCTTTGTCTTATATTTAAATACAATTTATTTTAAAAAACAGATTCTGTCAACTTGTAGTTAGCGCTGAAACTGGATACTCACGTTTCTTGACAAGAATCAGGATTCTTGGCTTCTTCTCGCAAATGAAAATGAGCAGAGAACTGTCTTTATTCTCACCAAGAAAAGAGAGAATCTCATAAAGAGGTTTCCCCTGTCTTTTGTTTAAAAACAAACCCTGGCTGGTTCACCTAGCTTCCTCTCCGAGTCTGGAACTGCTCCAGCTACTGGGTCTCTCTCTGCTCAGCTTCTTTTTGGGAGGAGGGGGAGAAACAAGGAGTAGGCTTCATTCTGAACTAGGATAAACTAGGGCTGAAACAGAACTATGCATGTGCAAAACAGTTGCCGGGGCCATTCTATGCTTGCGCAGCCCTTTCGCAGAATAACTACCCTTTCCAAAAGAGTGGTGATGCTGCCAGTGCCATTTTAGAAAAGAGCTGTGAAAACGCAGCGCAGAACATCCCAGCAGCCATCTTTAGCATGCACCATTTGTTTGTTTGGTTTTTAACAAGCTATCTCACGAGATTTTGTCCTGGAGCCGAGATCTTGATGAGATCTAAGTCCTCCCAGCATGAAATCTCACAAGATGTATCACAAGAATAAAAAGTGATTCTCATTTCAACCCTACTTATAGTCGTGAAATTTCTCATTGTACTTTCCAGATGGGAAGAGGTATTAACAGAATGGGTGAAAACAGACATGACAGTAGCCCACTTTTGCCTGGGACATTTGTTCTGTCACTGCCAGATGTTCACCTTCATCCACTCTGGAGCAGACTTCCAGCCACTAGAGGATACTACAACGCAGCATGTGCTATGGCCCGACCACCTGAGCTAAAATGGCTAACAGTCTCCCTCCCATCTGTTATGTGCCCGCTGAGTCTTGCCCCGAAGAATGGTCAGAGAATTGGGCCCCTGTGCTCACCTCAACCCTGCCAAAGAGCTGATGGGTGGAGGAGTGTGCGCACCCCACCCCACCCATTAGCTGTTTAGCAGGACTGCGGTGTGTGTACTTTTCCAGTCTCTCATCAGCTGATTGGAAGGCTAGGGTGTGTGCTTTCCTCCAGCCCTTCCCGGCAAGCTGTTCAAAGGCCAGGACCAGGGTGCACATGATCCTCCAACTCCCCAATCAGGTGTTCGGAGGGGCCAGGATGTGCATGATCATCCAGCTCCCCGATGAGCTGTTCCGTGGGGCTGTGGTGTCCAGGCTCCTCCAGCCACCTGATCAGCTTTTCAGTGGAACCAGGGTGCGCACACTCTTCTAGCCCCCCACCCCCACCCGATCAGCTGTTCAGTGGGGCTGGGTTGCCATTTCCAACTAATTGTACTTCTCAGTTTCCTTGGGAGATCCAGAGCTGGGCTCCCCGCCAAGCCCCGTGCTCGAACCACTTAGGTGAGCCTCCCACAGGCACTCTGTTTGCCTGGTAGTTTCTTCTCTGCACTCCATGACTGATTGTTATATCCAGGTGCCCGCACCACTTTTACCTAGCACCCCACTTCCCAACCCTTCCTCTCACAAGGCTGCTGCCTCTGGCACGTCCAGCTTGGGTTGAGGGGCCCACAAACCACCCTAAAGGTGTTCAACCCAGCACCTGCATCTTCAGCTTCTCTTCATACCTTCTGTCCTCCCGCTCTTCTGGCTAGTCTAAATATTTAAAGGGCCACCAACCTACCCAGACCTTTTTTCTTAAAGGGACAGGGCACCCTGACACATCTCCCTCCCTGTATAATCACCCAAAATACTATCTCACCCAGGGAGGAACCTGTTCTCTCTCTTCCCTGGCCAGCTCCTCTGCCACCCTGTCTGGTATCCTCCATCCCAAGGGAGCAAGCTCAGTCACCACCCTGTTCCTATCTCCATGTCTTACTTGTAGAGTCCTTATCCACCCAACCACTCCTTACTATTAACCACCCTGGGCCAGCTCAATCACTGCCCTGCCTAGTGGCTTTTCTCTACACACTCCTGGGGATTCCAACTCCACCCAGGACCACATTCCCCCCTCGAACCTCTGCCCCCCCCATCAGCTGGCAGAAGCCAGGTCCCCTAGCCTCTGACTCAGTCAGAGATCTGGCCTCTACTTCCTCTCCCAGCCAGCCCAAGCATCCGGGCTGTATCCTAAACCCTTGTCTTCACCAGTCTGGGGAGTCACCCTCTACCTAGATACTGATTGTGGACTGACTAATTCACCTACACCCTACCTCGGTTATCTTTTCTCTTTCATAGTCTGGGGAGTCACCCTCTACCCAGACACTGAAAACATAACATAATTAGCGCCATACTCAGTCGGACCAATGGTCCATCAAGCCCAGCATTCTGTCCTCCAACAGTGGTCAATCTCGATCGCATGGGAGAAGAACCAACAGTCACAATGGGCAATCCATTCCCCATTGTTCACTCTCAGTTCCCGACAGTAAGAAATGTATCCTGTAAACGACTTGGTTAGTAGCCATTAATGGACCTACTCTCTAAGAAATTGTCCAGGTCTTTTTAAAACCCAGCTATGCAACTGGCCCTGGCAACGTCCTCTAGCAACAAATTCCATAGGTTAATTAAGTATTGAGTGAAAAAATACTTCTTTTTATTTGTTTTAAATCTGCCGGCAGCTAGCTTCATGGACTGTCCCCTAGTTCTAGTACTATTTGAGTGGGTAAATAACTGTTCTCTATCTACTCGTTCCATACTGCTTGAGTTTTTATAAACCTCTATCATGTCACCTCTCAGTCTTCTCTTCTCTAATCTGAAGAGACCCAGCGTGTCAAGCCTCTCTTTGTACTGAAGTAGTTCTATACCCTTTATCATTCTTGTTACCTTTCTCTGTACCTTTTCTAGTTAAACTGTATCTTTTTGAGATTGGGCGACCAGAACTGCACACAATATTCAAGGTGCAGTCGCACCATTAATTTGTATAGAGGCATAATGACATCCTCAGTTTTATTCTCTCTCCCTTTGTGAATAACACTTAACATTCTCTACACTTTTTTGACTGCTGCTGCACACTGGGCTGAGGATTTCAGTGCATTGTCCACAATCACTCCCAGATCCTTTTCCTGAGTGGTAACTCCTAGCTTCGGACCCAGCATTGTGTACTCATAGTCGGGATTATTTTTCCCTATGTGCATCACTTTGCACTTGTCCACATTAAATCTCATCTGCCATTTAGATGCCCAGGCACCCAGTCTCTTAAGATCCTGATGCAGTTTTTCAGTCTGCTCGTGTTTTAACTACCTTGAATAACTTGGTGTCATCTGAAAATTTGATCATCTCACTCTTAATGTCCTTTTCCAGATCATTAATGAATACATTAAACAGCACCGGTCCCAATACAGATTCCTGGGGCACACCACTTTTTACATCTCTCCATTGTGAAAACTGACCATTCAGTCCTACTCTTTGCTTCCTATCCTTTAACCAGTTACCGATCCATAATAAGACACCTATCCCATGACCTTTTAATTTTCTCAAGAGTCTTTTATGTGGAACATTATCAAATGCTTTCTGGAAATCCAGGTACACTCTACCTACTGGTCTCCCTTGTCCACATGCTTAGTTACCCCCTCAAAGAATTCCAATAGATTAGTGAGGCATGACTTACCTTTGCTAAATTCACATTGACTCTTCCCCATTAAGCCATGTTTATCAACATGCCCAGCAATTCTGTTCTTAATGATAGTTTCCACCATTTTCCCCAGCACAGACATCAAGCTTACTGGTCTGTAGTTTCCAGGATTACCTCTGGATCCCTTTTTAAATATTGGGGTTTCATTTGTCACCCTCCAGTCTTCTGGTAAAGTGGCAGATTTTAGCGCTAGTTTACAAATGAAATTACTAACAGTGGGTCTGCAATTTCATATTTAAGCTCCTTCAGAACTCTGGGGTGAATACCATCTGGTCCTGGCGATTTGTTAGTATTTACTTTGTCAATTTGCTCTAGGACCTCATCCAGAGTCACGTTGATTTTTGACAGTTCTTCCAATTCATCACTTACAAAGTCAGGTTCAGGCGTGGGTATCTCCCCAACATCCTCTACAGTGAAGACGGAAGCAAAGAACTCATTCAGCTTCTCTGCAATGTCATTTTCCTCCCTAAGCACCCCTTTCATCCCCTGGGCATCTAGTGGCCCAACTGACTCTCTAGCAGGCTTCCTGTTTCTGATGTACTTGAAAAAGTGTTTATTATTAGTTTTAGCATCTTTAGCAAGTTGCTCCTCACATTCCTTTTTGGCCTCCCTTATTAACTTTTTACATCTACTTTGGCAATACTTATGCTCTTCCATATTTACCTCATTGGGACTGTACATTTTTTAAAGGATGCCCTTTTGGCTCTAATAGCCCCCTTCACCTCACCATTTAGGCACACAGGCAGACGTTTGGTCCTCTTCCTACCTTTTTTAATTTGTGGAATATATTTAATCTGAACTTTCAAGAGGGTGTTTTTAAACAGTCTCCACTCTGTCTGTAGACATTTAATTCTTGCAAATGTTCTTGCACACTGACCCTGAGCTGGCTCATTCACCTACACCCTGCTTGTGTCAGCTTCTAGCTTTCATAGTCGGGGATCACCCTCTACCCAAAATGACCCTGGGTAGAGGGTCTGCCTACACCAGCCTCTGCCTACACCCTGCCAGTGTCAGATTATATCTTTCATGTGGGGAGTCATCCTCTACCCAGATACTGACCCCAGAGACTAGTTCCTTTGCCTACATGCTGCCCATGTCAGCTTTTCTCTTTCATAGTCTGGGGAGTCACCCTTTACTTAGATGTTACCTTTACTCATAAGGATATGGTGAGCCCTTCTCCACCCAGACCTACTTTGTCTCCTTGAGGAACCCCACTCTGGGGTGGAAGGCAGGCCCACTCATCCCTCCAGTTACACCACATTTGCCTCTCAGCTCAGGTAGTTTGTAAGTCCCAACAGTCACCACAGTACGTATCCCAGGAGGCTCCTTCCAGTTCATGGGGGCCAACTCCTCTGTCTCCCTGCACCCCTTGATCAGTCAGCTCCATTGACTCAAACCCTGCTACTTCTCAGTCATTTATCATGTCCCGGACCACTGCTCTGGCACTACCTTTACTCTTTGACCCTGGGAACACAAGCATCTCGGTTCCCTATTGAGCCATGCTGTAAACCTTGATCCATCAAAGCACTCAACAATATCTTATTCTTTCCTCTTATCTCTTCACTCCATTCTATAAAAGCTTTCATCAGGGCCGTCCTGACTCAGAGCTGGTTCTCCATCACCTTAAGATCACCTCTTCCCAGGTCAGTCTGAGTTCCCCCTAGACGTTCTTTCTTGTGGCCCTGTCTCAGCAGTCTCATTGGCTGCAAGCCCAGAAGTTTCATCACTGTGAGCCCGCCTGCTGCTCTAGGAACCTACAAAATAGTGGGACCCAGGTCCATTATGGGATCCCTACAGTTGCCCATAGGGTGCTTATCATAGTCCCAGTGCCTATGGGATCCAATGCAGCTTGCTCCGCCTCCTGGGTGTCCTCTCCCAGCTTCAGGGTTCCCATTTTAAGTGTCTCGGTTGCCATTTACAACTAATCATATTTCTCAGTTCTCTCATGGGGTCCAGAACTGGGATCCCTGCCAAGCTCAAGCCACTGGGGTGAGCCTCCCTTAGGCGTTCTACTTGGCAGCATCTTCCTCTCTGCCACTGCCCACCAAACCCACCACTTTCACCTCTCTGTCCACCAAACCACTCAGCAGGGGCTAAACAAAATAAATTGTTTAGAGGTCTGCCTAATTGCCAAGCATTCTTTTCTTTAAAAAGAGCAGGGTCCTTCCTGGACATACTTCCACAGCATGATCCTCCAGTCCTCACCCCCAATCACCTGTGTTCAGCAGGGACGGGGTGTATGCACTACTTCAGGCCCCACCAAACAGCTGATGGGGGGGCCCAGAGGTGTGACCTCACACATCCCGAGTGTGCACACCAAACATCTGTGATCCGGGTGCATGCACCAAACAGCTGATGGGAGACTTCCAGGAGTGCGTCCATCAGCTGTTTGGCAACAGTTTTTCCCAGGGCCCATTCCTGCTGAGCAGCGTTAGCCCAGGAATCCTGTCCCATGTGGAAAGCTCCTTGGGCTGACCGAGGCGGTGGAAGGACAAGTGATGTCAGCTTCCACACCCAGGTTAAAAGGAGAGGACTGCTCATGTGAACAGCCCTTCCCACCAACCCAAGGAGTAGTGGCTACAGTAGTTGATCCGAGAGTGGCCTGGGGAGGTGCCTTGCCATGGTCACATCTGTTTTTTCTTTTCACCTAATGTCTTGGCTAAATTCAAGTTTGTTAGATAGATAGATAAGTTTATTTGCGTGGCCAAAAGCCATTGCATATTAGCAGTACAGCTAGGAAAAATAAATCCTGGAAAGGGAGGATTCATGTATAACAATCAAATAATACAAATCAGTTAGTAAATAACACATATATGTTGAATTACCTGGTAAACATGACATATAAAGGCTTACCAAATAATATGGTAGTATACTTAAAACAAAACTTAACACCATCCCTAGGGCTGCAAGGGAAACTACCCCTCCGAACCTTGGAACCCATAATCCATGGAACAGGGACAAAATTATAAGAGAGTCACTCTGGCCCTAGGCCTTTATAAGGATATACCTCAAAAGATATACCAACAGCTATTTAAAGCCAGTCATCCAGCTATGATGATTTACTGAACAGTAAGTTTATCTATAATACTAGTAAGGCAAGGAAATTACAAAGGGTATGTTAGGCTTGGAAGCATCCCTCAAGTCTTAACAGGGCCTTTTCTGGAAAATTTAAACCAAAGAGTCATCCGGAAGACCTCTAAAATCCAGAAAATTCCTCCTACAATGAGATGCACATAATAAAAAGGATGCAACACTCCTGGTATTCTGGATATCTAAACCATTCAGAAGCCTATCCAAAGCATAGAATCTGACCTGCCGGGAAACCTTCCCAGCAGAGCCTTCAGATACCTTTCCCTGGGGACGTTGTACAGATGGCAGTGTAAAATGGAATGGGCCACAGTCTCAACATCAGCATTATCAAAAGTGCATAATCTTTCTGTGAAAGGGATTCCATGGAAGCGACCCTCCAACACCGGTGAAGGCAGGGCATTGACCCAGGTGTGAAAAAATAGACGTTTTGCCCTTGTTGAAATTGAGGTAGTTAGATATCCCGCCATGTGCCCAGGTTTGGGTACCCAGTCTATATATGGCCTAAGGTGGGGCGAATCGTTTAGCTTACCAAGCTCCAGCTGCTGTGCAATGTCAGAAGCTCTAATTAATACCCCCTTTCTTATGGCCTCAGGAAGTTTATGGGAAAGGTATTCTTTTGATAGTCACATCTCCCTAAGTTGTCCCTCTAGTTTGGAGGCCCATGGGCTGACAAAAGTGTCTTCACCAAGCTCCTCCAGTAATGCCGGGGAGTGATTGAAGAAGATGTTGCACCAGAGTTTTAATGCATGCTCCAAGGCCACCTGGTGCCAGCTTTTTTGGCCAAGTTCCAACCTGGTAACGGCATGTGGGGTACCTTTCGGGTTGCCCAGTAGTCCCATAAGAAACCTGTTTTGGGTTGAATTTATATTTTGCAAAGAAAAGGGGGCCCAAAGTTCTTCCCCATACAGCATTTGGACTCTGACCTTGCCATTATGGGCCTGAACTGCTGATCTTACAGCAACTCTTCCCTGTCATGTGAAGAAGCCATATATGGAGTTGGAGGGTCCCTTTGCTGCTACAACTGCTCTTAGGACATACTCTTTCCAGGTGCCACTTTTATGAAATAGTAATCCTAGATACCGACAGGATGTTACCTGCTGGAGATGGTGACCCTCAATAACCCACTGATGGAGTTTTTTCTTACTGGAGAAGACCATGACCTTGGATTTACTATAGTTAACAGTTAATTTGTTAACTTTTCAAAAGGCAACAAAAGTATTCAGTTGCCTAATCAGACCTAAGCATGTTTGTGACATTAACGCTACGTCATCTGCATAGCACAAACATCTGATTGCCCTAGAAGCCAATCACGGGGGGCAATATTTTTGGTCCGCCATTAAAGGGATTACCTCATTAACATATAGGTTGAAAAGGGCAGGAGCCAGGAAACAGCCCTGCCTGGCACCAAGTGTGGTATTTACTTGGGGGGTGACATGGCCCTGGAGATCCACCCTAACCACCAATGAGGAGTTGGCATATAATGCATGGATAAGACTGAGCAATCTTCTGTTGATAGAGGTCCTTCAGAGTTTCTCCCAGAGGATACCTCTATCCACCGAGTCAAACGTGGCCTTTAGATCTAAAAAGGCCTTGTAAAATTTTCCATTCCAACTTTGATATTTGCTAGCAAGATGGTATAGCACAAAACACTGCTCTAAGGTTGATTGGCCTTTCTGAAAGTCGGCCTGTTCCATGGCTATAACTTCCTCCTGCTGCATCCATTCTATAAGTCTAGTCAGCAGAAACTTTGCGTATATTTTCCCTATCACACATAGCAAGATAATAAGTCTATAATTAGCCGGATTGTTCCTAGCTCCTTTTTTATATATAGGTACAACCACTGCTTTACCCCACTGAACTTGGATTACTCCAGAGTTGTTGATTGCCGTGAACAAAGCAGTCAAGAGTGGGATCCACCACTCTTTGTGGGTTTTAATCAATTCTATATGGATAAGGTCAGGGCCTGGAGCTTTATGATTTTGAAAGGACTCTATCAAAGCTTCTACCTCGTTTCCCAAGACCGGAGGCCAGGGAAGACTATCCGCCAGGCCAAAATCTGGAAGAGCCCACAATCCCTCCCTACCATCTGCAGCAAATAGCTCGTGGAAGTGGCTGACCCATTTTTGCGGGTTGACCGAGGGAGTTATCAAACTTTACTCCCTTATATTTACACCATGGACAAGCTGCCAGAATCTCTTGGTATCCTTCTGATCTACCGCTTGCAGTAGGTTTCCCTACTGTGTCTCTGCATATTCTCATTTCCTTAACCTTAATAACCTTTTGTATTCCACCTTCAGGGCCAGATAATTGGGGTGAGGTCTAGGGGAGTAACCTGTACTATACTCTCCATACATATACTTAAGCCTGATTCTCATCCGGCGGTATTCTTGGTTGAACCAGGGTTTTCCTTTAGGAGAACAAACGGCTCTTGGTTCCTTATTCAAAGACTGAATGTGCCCACTCAAGGCTAAGCTAAGTTGGTTGTATAGTAGTACGGCCTCGGTACTGTCTATAAATAGGAGAAATTTCTCCCATAGGTCACTACAAAAGGACTGAGTGGTCTATTCCATGAGCATAGTGGAGAGAGAGTCATCCCAACTTGGTGACTTATAAATAGGCAGTTGGGTTACTTTAAATCCCGTAGAGGAATCTTGTCCTGGATTAGGTCCATATGAGAACAGGTTAAGTACCAAGGGGAGATGGTCAACTACTAAAGGGGTCCCAACAAGAAAATCTGTTATATAGGGGAGAACCATCGCAGATACCAATATATAATCCACCACGCTGGAACCACATGTCCCAATGTTGGTGAATTGCCCAGCGGGATCACTATATCCTGATCCATTTAGAATGTAAAGATTGTGGCTTATAACCATATTTGTCAGTCTAATCCCTGATGTGTTAACACGGATGTCCTTGGACCTCCTAGATTTGGGTAAAGCAGCTAACACCTCCGGGGGAATATCACGGTAGGGGTCCATAAAATGGTCATCAGACCCCAATCGAGCGTTGAGATCACCTGTGATTATAAATAACCCCTCTGGGTGTCAAGTTTGTTTGATAATGTTTTCCCCATAGTTTTCATTGCGCACAATACTTTCTAAAACTTGTTATATCGTGAACTGCCCAGTAAACCTTTCTCCTTCCATTCCTAAGCTGTTGTAAAGCGCTGAACATTTGCTGTTAAAAAATGGTTAGGTTTCAAACCAGACATGTCTGCCTTCCAGTGGTGTATGAGGTAATTCCTTTCATTAGTCTGTAAATCAGTTAAGTGCATTGGATCCTTTGGGATAACCTCCCTATATAAATGTTTTATTATTTTGGGAATAATAATTCCCAGTACTTTATGCTTTGATTTTACTTATCTATCTCTTAGCTAAAGTTGGAAAGCCAAAGTTAGAAGCATGTCTGCAGTGGCTGCATCTATAATAATCCATTACAAGTTATTACCTAGCCGGCAGTGAGATTCAGAATTTTGTACAGAACAGGAAAATTCTCAGCAACTAAGTAAAGATGATGTTACAAGGCCAACCTTGTATACATCAATCAGAACAAATTAAATGAGAGTAGCATATACGGCTATAGCCTGCATGCCCTTCACATCCTGACAGCAAAAGACTGTTACCTAGCTACGGTTTATATTGTCAGCCTTATTGTCAAGGGGAAAAAATTAAATTGCCAGCTGGTGTGGCTTGATTTGAAATCTAACACTCATCTAGTGTTTTTTCACATTTCTTTAAACAAATCAACTTATGCTGAAAACTTCAATTTAACACTTAGTAAAAGTCGGAAACTGGAAAAGGTTCCAGCAGTTGTCTCACACCCCAGTGACTTTCTTTTCATTAGAAATAAAGATTTGATCCATAGAAAAGACTCAAATCTAACATATTTACATGTCTGTTTGGCTGGCATATTGTCACATTTCGACCACATCTATGTAGGGACAGACTGGTTCAGGAAATAAAAATCCCTCTTGCCAGATGTTCCAGGCCGCAAGGAACATTTGGTGTTTTTCAGTACCTCGGTTACGTACAAGAATGCTTCACTAATAAAGTCCTGAGAGAGCGTGGTTGCCATACAGATCCCAAATGTAAGAGATGGAGACAGAGTATTTCAGAAGATATCTTTTATTGGATCATCTTTTGTTGCTGAAAGCATGTACACTTTTGGACCACTCTGACATTTCACTTGACCCAAGGAAGACCCTGTGTGGTCCAAAAGTTGGCAAACTCTCACTAATACAAGTGGATGAGAGTGGATAATCTGACCAATACAATGAAAGATCTAATCTGAACTACTTCATCTCCATCTTTCACCAATGGTGGACCTTCTTGGAATCAGGGCAGGTGGAAACACAGCTGAGACTTAGGGAAGCCTATTAACTCTAGCATTTGGACCTGGATTATACAAAGGTGTTTTTGTATAATAATATATGTGTATCTTCTTTTTACTGAGCCACTTGTTAGAATCATAGAACTGTAGGATTGGAGGAAGGGACACCAGCATAGCCGTTACCCACTGCATCACAGACTGATTCTTTCAAGGAAGATGTTTGAACAACCTCCCTAAACAACATATTTGATTGTTCAATAGTTCTTTACACTTTGGATGGTTTTCCTTATGTTTAACTGAAATCTACCCTGCAACAACTTAAGCCCATTTCCCCTTGCTCTATTTTCTGTGTCAGTGGAGAAAAGATGCTCACCGGTTTTTGTGGAATCTGTTTAGATATTTGAAAGATGCTATTCCTACTCTTCAGTGTCTTTTCTCTAGACTGAAAATTACCCAATTCTTCCAGCCTTTCCTCAGCCAACTGGCATTCTAGCTCCTTTATCATCTTAGTTGTTCTCCTCTGAATCTTCTCCAGTTTGTCAACATCCTTCTTGAAGTGTGGTACTCAAGGGTTGTGTTCATACACCTATTCCCCCCTGCCCTTTACTTTTTACATGTTCTTGTCAGTTCATCTCATGCTATCTCGTTTAAGCCATTTCTACAGATGGTTTCAGATCCCTCAATCTACCCTTAGGTATCTATTAGGTTTACCAGGAGAGAGGGAGATGACATGGTGGCAGGTGGCTACTGTGGGTGGTGGGAACCATGGAACAGAGCATTGGCTGGTGGTGACTCTTCTGGAGTGGTTGGAGACTCTTTAGACCCAGGCCCAAGTAATCTCAGGTAAATGCTCCAGCTTTTGTGAGCCTTCTTTTCCCCCAAGCCAAAAATCCTTCAACCACCCCTCATATGAACTTGTTCCTTGTTCCTTATTTATTTTTTATTGTATTTTATCTACGTTTATTTTTATTATTTATTTGATTGTATTTTATTTATTTTATTTCTTCACTTCTCTGCTCTGTATCTTCTCCAACTTTTCTGTTTCACTTCATGTAGCCCAGTTGTAACTAAGTATTTGATATAGCCTAAAATGTGTGTGTGTTTGTTTGTTTGTTTGTTTGTTTGTTTGCATTTCTGGATCATTACAGCCTGTTGTTTTTTGACCATTCCCATTTTTTTCTAATTGGCATTCCATGACATTCCTTGCAGTATGTCTCCTGATCAGATGAAGTGCTTTAAGAAAACCACAAAAAAAGTGCAAGGAGCTTGAATGCTCTACCCCCTCTCTCTTCTCAATATGGATTTTGATGCCCTTCAGGCATGACAGCAGGATCAGAAACCATGGTGTGACTGCTCCAACTGCTGGGAAATATAGAAAGGGCTGGTTCACTGGAGCCTAAATAAATATCTGATGAAATTATTCTATTTAGGGGCAGATTAGGCCACCTGGAGACTGTGGAAAATCCTGGTGGGCCACTGGTCTGGTGGGCTGGTCTGGTGGTGGAGGCTGGCTGGAGGAGGCTCCCTCCAGAGGTGAGCTACAAGTTAACCAGTCCCATGTTGCTCTCATCCCCAGCCAGGAGTCTGCTTCCATGAGTCGGCAGCAATCCCACCTCCTCCGCTGCAGGCTGCTTTCATAATCCCTGAGGCCAACGAAGAGGCCCCTCCCAAGCACAGAAGCAGTAGCACATAGCCAGGCTTCGCCCAGAGGAAGCATTGCCTGGATTTCCAGTAGTTTCCACATGCCCCCCCCCCCCTGCCTTCTGGGCCTGGGTTGGGCTTCCTAGCCCTGGCAGCCTGGAACACCAAGACCTCTGTCTCCCTGGCCATCTTCCAGCCAATTGACCTTGCTTGCTCTTCAGGCATCCTTTATATAGGCCTTGACTAGGTCTCTCATGCTTAGTTAAAGGGCCAGCATCCCTTTTCTCATCTTAACTGACTTAGGCACTTTCAGACATGCCCCTTCCCCCTCACTCATATTTGGGCTGCGGGGGAATATGTGCAAGGATCAGCTGGTCTGAAAGGCCCCCCACGCATCTCTGCCAGCAAAGCCACGCCAGGGGGTGGGACCTTTCAGACCAGCCGATCCCTGCTCATATTCGGGCTGCGCATCCCCTCCCCCCCGCAGCCTAAATATACATGAGGGTGCCATGCCACCAGCAATGGGGAGCACATCACTTCCAGCAGCGCGGGGAGCATGTAAACACTCCCCGCATGCCTTTTCTCTCAATGCAGGGCTCAGGAGGNCGGGCTGCGCATCCCCTCCCCCCCGCAGCCTAAATATACATGAGGGGGCCATGTCGGAAAGTGGCCTTAGTCCTTCTCTAAGACCGCTTTTAAACGAGGTGCTTAAAAGTTCCCCCTGAGCCCTGTGTTCAGAGAAAAGCCACACAGGGAGTGTTTACATGCTCCCCGTACTTCCAAAAATTACATGCTCCCTGTTGTTGGCAGCGGCAGCGACTGGAGATGCAGGGCTTTGAAGAGGCGCATTATGAAAGCCTGAAAAGTGAGTCTTTCAGAACGCGCCTCTTCAAAGCCCCGCATTTCCAGCTGCTGCAGACACTGTGGAGCATGTCCCTTCCAGCTGCACGGGGAGCATGTAAACACTCCCCGCATGCCTTTTCTCTGAACACGAAGCTCAGGAGGAGCTTTTAAGTGCCTCATTTTAAAGCGGCCCGACACTCCATCTTGTGGCAGGATTCTGCCTCAGAGTGTTCTCTGGGGAGGAAATGGGGAAGGGTCGGGATGAGGGATCCAATTTAAAAGCTTGCTCAGGAGACTGTTTACTAAGAGCTAGGAATGGGACTCTGGGTAAAATTTTGGTTTTGGTCAATTTCAGTTATGGTTCTCATGTATTTTGAGGGGGGGGTCGGTATTATCAGATCTTTTGCATTGATTATGGTACTGGATTTTTAACATTGCAGTTTTTCAATGGGGGACAAACAACAATGTTACAAAAATAAATGGAAAAGGTCTGATAGTACTGAAACAAAAAACTCTGAAATTTCTGATTAATCTGAAAGTGCCATTTTTGGGTACTTTCAGTTTTATCCAAAACTGAAATTTCCATCCCTACTAAGGGATGTGAAGGCAGGCACTCCAGCAACTGCTGTTACACAGGTACTATGCATTGCCAGTCCAATTCACTGCTGGGAGCTAGCCTGGTAAGACTCCTATGGGAAAACAAAAGGAAGGGTTCAGATCATGTATCTTTTCAATGAATCTGTCCCCCCTCCTTCTTCACATACCCTCGTTTAGGCTCCCTTCCCAGGAGCCCAGTTGCAGTCCTTCAGCTCTTTTGGACGGAAACTGGATTCAAGGGCCAGATCCAGGAGTCAAATAAAATCTAGCCACAGACTGTGCATTAGTGACAAATACACAAACAGTTGAGATCCTAAAGTCCAGACACTGCTCTTAGCCAAAGACCTGGGATAAAGAGAGGGAAAGGGAAAGAAATCCACTACTTTTGGGTTGCTCCTGCCTCAAAAACCACACAAAAAATGCTATTATCCAAAATTATATTGAAGATAAAAAACATATGCAAAAATACATATAAGAAGATACAAAAGTCACAATAATATAAGAACACCACATCACATGACACGTTCCTCAGGGGTGAAGAGGTAGCTATAAAATAAATAAAGATTGCATAGTTAAAAATATATACAGTATACATAATATACTTCTGAATTAATCATATGCACAACACTATTGAGCAACCAGAAGCAGAAGCAGCACCCGTATTTCTTTTAGGTGATGTGGATGGACAGCCCTCCCTGCCTGTAATGTAGTCCCCAGAACTCTGAGGGTGGGTCCTGGGGCAGGAGTGGCTGTTTCTGGGTGCAGTGGATGATGGCTCCCCTTGATTGTAACGTAAGCCCCAGAACCCTTACGGTGGGTCCTGGGAGAGGAGTGGCAGCTTCTGGATGACATGGATGGACAGCCCTCCCTGCCTGAAACATAGGCCCCAGAATCCTGAGTGTGGTGGGTCCTGGGGCGGGAGTGTCTGGCTGCTTCTTGATGCGGTGCAATGACAGCTCCCCGGGAGCAGAATGACGGCCCCAGAACCCTGATGGTGGGTCCTGGGACAGGAGTGGCAGCTTCTGGATGAGGTGGAATGACAGTCCTCCCTGCCTGTAATGTAGGCCCCAGAACCCTGATGGTGGGTCNAGGCATGACAGCAGGATCAGAAACCATGGTGTGACTGCTCCAACTGCTGGGAAATATAGAAAGGGCTGGTTCACTGGAGCCTAAATAAATATCTGATGAAATTATTCTATTTAGGGGCAGATTAGGCCACCTGGAGACTGTGGAAAATCCTGGTGGGCCACTGGTCTGGTGGGCTGGTCTGGTGGTGGAGGCTGGCTGGAGGAGGCTCCCTCCAGAGGTGAGCTACAAGTTAACCAGTCCCATGTTGCTCTCATCCCCAGCCAGGAGTCTGCTTCCATGAGTCGGCAGCAATCCCACCTCCTCCGCTGCAGGCTGCTTTCATAATCCCTGAGGCCAACGAAGAGGCCCCTCCCAAGCACAGAAGCAGTAGCACATAGCCAGGCTTCGCCCAGAGGAAGCATTGCCTGGATTTCCAGTAGTTTCCACATGCCCCCCCCCCCCTGCCTTCTGGGCCTGGGTTGGGCTTCCTAGCCCTGGCAGCCTGGAACACCAAGACCTCTGTCTCCCTGGCCATCTTCCAGCCAATTGACCTTGCTTGCTCTTCAGGCATCCTTTATATAGGCCTTGACTAGGTCTCTCATGCTTAGTTAAAGGGCCAGCATCCCTTTTCTCATCTTAACTGACTTAGGCACTTTCAGACATGCCCCTTCCCCCTCACTCATATTTGGGCTGCGGGGGAATATGTGCAAGGATCAGCTGGTCTGAAAGGCCCCCCACGCATCTCTGCCAGCAAAGCCACGCCAGGGGGTGGGACCTTTCAGACCAGCCGATCCCTGCTCATATTCGGGCTGCGCATCCCCTCCCCCCCGCAGCCTAAATATACATGAGGGGGCCATGTCGGAAAGTGGCCTTAGTCCTTCTCTAAGACCGCTTTTAAACGAGGTGCTTAAAAGTTCCCCCTGAGCCCTGTGTTCAGAGAAAAGCCACACAGGGAGTGTTTACATGCTCCCCGTACTTCCAAAAATTACATGCTCCCTGTTGTTGGCAGCGGCAGCGACTGGAGATGCAGGGCTTTGAAGAGGCGCATTATGAAAGCCTGAAAAGTGAGTCTTTCAGAACGCGCCTCTTCAAAGCCCCGCATTTCCAGCTGCTGCAGACACTGTGGAGCATGTCCCTTCCAGCTGCACGGGGAGCATGTAAACACTCCCCGCATGCCTTTTCTCTGAACACGAAGCTCAGGAGGAGCTTTTAAGTGCCTCATTTTAAAGCGGCCCGACACTCCATCTTGTGGCAGGATTCTGCCTCAGAGTGTTCTCTGGGGAGGAAATGGGGAAGGGTCGGGATGAGGGATCCAATTTAAAAGCTTGCTCAGGAGACTGTTTACTAAGAGCTAGGAATGGGACTCTGGGTAAAATTTTGGTTTTGGTCAATTTCAGTTATGGTTCTCATGTATTTTGAGGGGGGGGTCGGTATTATCAGATCTTTTGCATTGATTATGGTACTGGATTTTTAACATTGCAGTTTTTCAATGGGGGACAAACAACAATGTTACAAAAATAAATGGAAAAGGTCTGATAGTACTGAAACAAAAAACTCTGAAATTTCTGATTAATCTGAAAGTGCCATTTTTGGGTACTTTCAGTTTTATCCAAAACTGAAATTTCCATCCCTACTAAGGGATGTGAAGGCAGGCACTCCAGCAACTGCTGTTACACAGGTACTATGCATTGCCAGTCCAATTCACTGCTGGGAGCTAGCCTGGTAAGACTCCTATGGGAAAACAAAAGGAAGGGTTCAGATCATGTATCTTTTCAATGAATCTGTCCCCCCTCCTTCTTCACATACCCTCGTTTAGGCTCCCTTCCCAGGAGCCCAGTTGCAGTCCTTCAGCTCTTGTGGACGGAAACTGGATTCAAGGGCCAGATCCAGGAGTCAAATAAAATCTAGCCACAGACTGTGCATTAGTGACAAATACACAAACAGTTGAGATCCTAAAGTCCAGACACTGCTCTTAGCCAAAGACCTGGGATAAAGAGAGGGAAAGGGAAAGAAATCCACTACTTTTGGGTTGCTCCTGCCTCAAAAACCACACAAAAAATGCTATTATCCAAAATTATATTGAAGATAAAAAACATATGCAAAAATACATATAAGAAGATACAAAAGTCACAATAATATAAGAACACCACATCACATGACACGTTCCTCAGGGGTGAAGAGGTAGCTATAAAATAAATAAAGATTGCATAGTTAAAAATATATACAGTATACATAATATACTTCTGAATTAATCATATGCACAACACTATTGAGCAACCAGAAGCAGAAGCAGCACCCGTATTTCTTTTAGGTGATGTGGATGGACAGCCCTCCCTGCCTGTAATGTAGTCCCCAGAACTCTGAGGGTGGGTCCTGGGGCAGGAGTGGCTGTTTCTGGGTGCAGTGGATGATGGCTCCCCTTGATTGTAACGTAAGCCCCAGAACCCTTACGGTGGGTCCTGGGAGAGGAGTGGCAGCTTCTGGATGACATGGATGGACAGCCCTCCCTGCCTGAAACATAGGCCCCAGAATCCTGAGTGTGGTGGGTCCTGGGGCGGGAGTGTCTGGCTGCTTCTTGATGCGGTGCAATGACAGCTCCCCGGGAGCAGAATGACGGCCCCAGAACCCTGATGGTGGGTCCTGGGACAGGAGTGGCAGCTTCTGGATGAGGTGGAATGACAGTCCTCCCTGCCTGGAACGTAGGCCCCAGAACCTTGATGGTGGGACCTGGGCCTGGAGTGTCTGGCTGTTTCTTAATGGGGTGGAATTATGGCTCCCTGTGAGCGGAATGATGGCCCCAGAAGCCTGATGGTGGGTCCTGGGACAGGAGTGGCAGATCCTGGATGACGTGGAATGACAGCCCTCCCTGCCTGTAACATAGACCCCAAAACCCTGAGGGTGGGTCTTGGGGCTGGAGTGACTGACTGGCTGTTTCTTGATGCAGTGGAATGACAGCTCCCTGTGAGCGGAATGACGGCCCCAGAACCCTGCAGCTGCCCTAACCCCAGCTCCTTCATGGTGCACTGCTGCTGCAGCTGCTCCCCCCCAGCAGCAATATTGTTCCTGCTGCTAGAGGCAGCTGTTAGAGCAGGACGCTTGCCCGCTGATGGAGGCAGATGACTGGCTGCTGCAGTTGGGAACCCACTGGCATCCACTGCCCCTGCCTGCCCGCTTAGCAGCACAGTGATGTGGCATCCCTTGAGGTGCCTTACCATGGCAGTTGTGCCAAGGTTGGTGAGTGCCTGCTCATGCTTCATTACCTTCTGGCACAAAGTGCACTGCACCTCCTGGGATCCTCTACCCACACCAACTTAAAATGCACCCATACAGAGGATTTTTTGCCCCTCCTGCCTTCTGGCGTGCACCGGTAGATACACCGCTGACAGCGCTGCTGGGAGGGGTAGAACATGGCGATGACACAGCTCTCAGAGGGACAGCCATCACTTCAGCACCAGACATCTCTGCAGGACTAGTGTCTGCCTTGCTGTCCCCAATCAGAGTGATGTCCCCCCGTGAAGGGAAGTACTGGGACCCTGAGGCTGATGGACTTACCACCATGCTGCTGCCACTCTCCCTGTACCCCTGTAGCTACTTATAATTCTGCTGCTGCTGCTGCTGCTCCTCTGCCCTCTTGCCATTTCCTGCTGATCAGGCCCTGACTCTAGAAGCCGGGGTGGGATCCAACAGCCCTGGACTGCTGGGGATCACCTCAATAATGGGGGACATTTGTGGCCCTTGAGGAACATCTGACCATGAAGCAGCTGCTGAACCTGCTCCTGAAGCCACAGCAGAGACAGCCACAGCCTCCTGGACTGCAGGCCTTCCATTGCCCTGCGTGGCAGTGGCAGATGCTGGCAGAAGGCACCATCAAACCACACCCTGGATAGTGCCACTGCTGGGAGCCTCTGAAGCCTGAATGACAAAATCAGGTCTGTGCAGTTTCGGGTGTGGTGATGGGCTTGGGCTTCTGCTGATGCCTGCTGACACTCCACTGGCACGGTCCCTGCCACCTCTGTCACGTGCCCCATTGCCCACCTTATGGGCAGCAGATGGGCCTTTCCTGTTTCCTTCTCCATTTCTACCACCCAAAGAATGCACTGGAAAAAAATGTATATATATAATTCAAATTGGTAATCTAATATTATATATACCTACACTAACTCTAACTGCTATTAACTATTCTAAAACCTATGGAACTAAATGGAATATTATCTAATATCTACAAAGGCCTAGTCCTACAAACACACTATAAAATATTAAAACTGAATCACTACACACTATCTCTATCTATCTCTATAACTAAGCTAACTCCTACAACTATCTATCTATAGTAACTACGGATGTGCGAACGCAGTTTGGAAGTTCGGAGTTCGGACCGAACTCAAATAGTTCGGTCGACCGAACCGAATTTTCAAAGCAAACTCGAATTCTACTGAACTGTTCTGTCAAATTCGAACCAGTTCAGAATGCAAAAAACCCCAGTTTTGAATGTACAACTTGGTTCGGAAGTTCGGAATTTGACCGAACTCGAATAGTTCAGCCGATTGAACCGAACTTTCAAACCGAACTCGCTTTTTGAACTGAACCAAATTTCTAAACTAGGTTCTGTTTGCACATCCCTAATAGTAACTATCGAATATCTAATATCTATCTATCTATATATATACACACACACACACGGAGGGGGGGGGACACAGAAAGATCACAAGAAACAATACAGGGAGGGGTACAAAACTGAAATGAAACCTAAATCAATCTAATGCAACTCTAAATAAATCCAAAAACAGAGGAAGGGAATCAGGGATGGAATATATACAGGGGGGAGGAAGGATTCAATGGAGGGTAGGGAGAAGGAACACAGGGAGGGGTAAAAAATAAAAATAATACCTACATCTATCTAATATAATCTAAATAAATGAAACTATGATGTAAATGTGTGGAAATGGGTGAAACAGGAGGAGGATGGCTATGAATTGGGAGGAACACCAACTGCTGGGAGAGGGAGAGTTCTGAAAATGCCTGCTGACAGGATCAGTGACTAGCTCAGAACAAATTGGAAGGGGGGAGGGCAATGACTTTTGTTACTTCCTGCGCCCACCTTACCACAAGCCCCATTGGCTCCATGCAGCCTAGCCCATGGCCAATCGCAGAAATCCAAACCAGTGATCTGAGGAAAAGAGGGATGGTGATTGGGCAGGCTGGTTGCCAGTCCAAGCCTCTCCACCCCTCCTCAGATGACCCCCCCCCTCCCTGGGCCTGCAAGCCAGGTTTTTCCCACCCAAACCCACCCGAACTCATCCAAACACAGCCAAACTGTTCAGGGGTTTCCGCGTCTGATTCGGGCATTCAGTTTGGCCATCCAAAGTGGCTAAGTCCGGTCCGAACGCCGAACGCCTAAACCATGTTCACACATCCCTATTTATTCGGATTAGTTAAGCATTTGGCCAAGACATCTCCCTATGAGATGGCGCTTAGTGGTTGCCATAGACAAATATGGCCAGATTCCAGCAATCAGCCGAGGATGGAAGATCGAGTTCTGCTCTCGAGGACGGTCTCGGGTGGATGATCGCATCCTCACCTGTTTCAAAGTCACTAGTAATACAACACACCTTCCCAACCTGCCATGCAACTGGGGGATAGAGTGACCTAAATTGTAGAGAATAGTATAAGGGTGGTACATGAGTGTACATAAGACTACCTTTAATTGTTGCTGGTTTTCTTGACTTACTGGATACTATATTGGGAATTTCCCCTCCCCAGATATCCTGAATAGAATTTACTGAATTTGAATAAAGAGTGCAGCCTTTCAATTCCAATATGTGTGCTTACCTTCTACTAGGGTGTGGGATAAATGGTGAATTGAAGTAGTAGTCTAGGCAAGGTGAAAGGGATGCGGATAGATATTTGTTTATTATTATTATTATTATTATTATTATTATTATTTAGATTGCACCAGCAGTGTACCTGGAACTATGCAATCAATAGTTATAGACAGGTCCCTACCCTAACTGAAGGGAAATAATGAAACGGGAAAGAAAAGGTATAAGAAGTTATGACTAATGCCACCAAGTCAGTTAGGAAATCCTGTATCAGACCATGAAAAAATTTGGAAGAAATCAATTCATTAGAGGTGGATAAACCAAGCAATTAATTGAGTAAACAGACAATAGGTTGAATGAGCTACAATCATTTATGTAGGCATAGAGTCAATTAGGTATTGAAACTAATTAGGATTAGAATACACAGGCAATGGACTGGAATTATGCAGGCAAAATGATTAAAATTAGGACAGCAAATGAAATCAATGAGTGGACAATCAACTAAGGTAGTGAATCCATTAAAAAGGAAGAAAGCTAATTAAATTATTAAAAAGCCAGCCAAAAATTAGTAAATTTACTAATTCAGAATATAGCCATAGGGTGAACGAACAAAAGACATGCAGTCAATCAAATTTGCAGCAGACAAATTGGGATCAAGAACTGTTCCCAGGAGAAAGTCCAATGGCTCTTTTGTGTGACATTAGCCACCACCAAGATTAAAAATGGCTGCAACTACTCTACTTTTATCCTTGGGTAATTTCATTTGTTAAAGGATCACAGTCAACCACCCCGAATCACAGTGGATTCAGGGTGGTGGCCATGATCTCGTTAACATCTGTATGTTTACCACGATGGATTCTTTGCGGGGTTCAAAGCGAACCACAGTTCTGGAGGTGAGGCCGGCCTCACCTCCAGAACTGTGGTTAGGTTGGTCACAATCCGGGACGGGGCTGGCAGTGGTCGTGACGCACATCTGCTTGCCAGCCCCATCCTGGAATCAGACCCTAACCACGGGACAGGGTCAGGTGCAGCAACCTCATTGGCCACTATGCCCGCCCATCTCCCCATGGGCGGGCGGCTGAGAGAGCACGGGGGGGCGGAGCGGCCGCATGTCACGCCGCACAGCCCTGCCCTCTACCCGTGAAGCCCCTCCCAGATCCCCCTCAGAGATCAGGCTGGGATGTCTAAAGGACGGACGGTCTGATCACAGAATTGAAACCGAGACAGATCCCGGTCCAGGATTCAGCATGGTGGGTCGAAAGGCCTGTCACATCTGAAATTACCCCTTGTCTCTCCCTATGTTCCTCTCTCCCTTGTGTTTCTAAAATTTGTATGCAAAATTGGGGAGGGTCCTGTATATAACTAATGATTATACTGTAGGGCTGTGCAATTCATTTTCATTTTTTAAATTACTAAAACAAATTAAGCCCCTTTAATTTTAGTAATTAAAATAAAATAAAATTAAAAACCAGACAAAAGTAACAAAAATGAAGATAAAGTGTTAGTTTTCTTTATTTTTTTAATTAAAAATAAAATAAAAATACAAAATAATAATTAAAAAAATGTGCATGTGCAACATAGTCACCGGGGCCGTTCTCCTGCAGGCATTTGTGCATCGACAGTGATTTTTGTTATTAGCGGGAACAATATGCAAGATCGTATGTTTTACTGAATATGTGGTGTGCAAGTTAAGGCAGGAACCTTAACGTACAATTCCCATGCTTTGTCCTGGCCTTTCAGTTACAATCCTCTTCCTCTGTAGCTTGGGGGTAACACTGAAGCTGTGGACAGCAAGCTCCTCCACACCCAACATTATGAACTTCATCCCTGGCTCCACTGCAACCACAATTTCTCCATCATTTATAGCTCTCTCTCTCAGGAAGTGACTGTCCCCCAAACCTTGTCCCTAAATACAGAATACTTATCTCAGCCTTCTTCCCCCTGTATATACCCACGATGTACGTAGGTACACCCTCCCCATAAACACACCGTTTCCCACTGCCAGCTTACTCTGAAACTTGTCCCTCCCCATATAAATCCGCCCACCGTCTGGATTCCACAGTCTTGCCTACCAATACACATTCTGTACCCATCAACCTTGTTCCCTTTATATTTATTTATTTATTTATTTATCATTCAATTTATTAGCCGTCCCCTCCTCCTATAGCAGCTTGCGGCAGCTCACAGCATATTAAAACCAAATAAAGATACAAAAATATAAAATAAACATACATAATTTATCAATAAATAAGCACAATACAAATAACAATATAAAATCCACAATGAAAATACCTAAGACGGAGCTAAAAAACCCTCCTTCCCCCGACCCAACCTCTCACCCATCACCCATCCCCCTCACAAAAAGCCTGGCAGAACAGCCAGGTCTTACACTTTCTTCAGAATGAGGGGAGGTCTGGGGCCAGGTGGACCTCCACCAGGAGGGAGTTCCACAGTCGTGGTGCGGCCACCGAGAACACCACCACCCTCATCATTCCTATCCAAGATACCTGGGGGACTTTGAGGAGGGCACTTCCAACCAACCACAGGGGTTAATCCAGCACCCAAGAGGGTGAGGCGATCCAGCAAATAGGTGGGGCCCAGGCCATATAGAGTGTTATAGGTGAAGAACAACACTCCACTCCACCTGACCCTGCTCATGGTGGAGGTCATCGACCAAGGCCACAAGCTCATTCTCCATGTCAGAACCCAGAAGAAAGCTGAACTGTGAGGGATCAGGAAAACTGACACGGTCCAGATATCCCTGATGCTGCTGAGCCACCACCCATTCCCTAAAACGGGAAGGTTAGAGACTGACTTATAGCTGGCCAGGAAGTCAACATCTAGTGATGGTTTGTTGAGCAGAGGCCACAACACCACCTCCTTGAGGCAACCCGGCACTCTGTCCTCCCTAAGGTAGGCATTGACCACCCAGTCAGCAGTGGTCTCAACATCTCCCATCTGACCTTAACCATCCAGGATGGGCATGGGTCTAGTTCACAATAGGTGGCTCTCACTACCCCAAGGACATCTCCCACATCAGTGGGCAACACCCACAGAAACCAATCCCATGAAACATGACAAGATGGGGCTTCCAGTGCCTCTGGTTCTCCTACTGCCATAAGCGCGACATCAAAGTCATGATGAATTCAAGCAATTTTATCCATAAAAAAGTCAACAAACATGTCACAAGCACTGAAAGATTCCAGTTCCAGGTGAAGGGAGGAAGGACTGATCAGCCTCCTCACCACCTGGAAAAGCTGAGCTGGAAACAACTTTGCAGATGCTATGAGAGCAGCAAAGAACACCTTCTTTGCTGCCCACATAGCTACAACATAAGTTCATAAACTAACTTGTAAAACTATACAGCTTCCCAGTGCTTGGATGTCCTGTTGTCCACATACAAAAAACAACTGAAAGCACGTACAAAAACATATATAAGCTCTCCCCCCAACCCTGGCTAACCCCAAATTTGGTCCCTGAATACACATCACTCCTCTCTCAGCCTTCTCTTCACATATATACCCCCCAGCATCTAAGTACTCCCTCCCCATACAAACACTGCTCTTTACCCTCAAAACTTGGACCTGAATACACATCACCTATCCCTCAAGCTTGTCCAATATATACCCCTTCCAACACTCATCTTCCTGTTGCCAATATATACACTTCCCCCAACCCATACGCACCACCTAGCCTCCTCTATGCATACATGCCACCCATTTTTCAGTCTTGACCTTTGTAAACACATCCACAGGACCTGGCTGCTCCCTCCTGATACAAACAATACTTCCACCTTGTTTTTCCACATATAAAGCCCCCACTACTCATCTGTCCTGTTCTTCCCAACCTAAATGAAAGCATACAGAGAAACGAGGGTGTCAGGAGGCAGCTTGCTGACTAGGGCTTAAATGAAAATCAAAATTATTCTTGCAAGAAACTCATGAGAATCAAGAACTGGCAGTGAGATATCAAGAAGATCTTGCTAACAGTTTGAGATCTAGCAAAATGTCCCCCCCCCCCAAAACCCCAAACCCTCCTCTGCACTTTTACAAAGACTTGCTGCCCTTTTCAAAAATGGTGCTGATGCTACCATGCATATGCGGCCATTTTGTAAAAGGACTGCACATGCTCAGAATGGCCCTAACAGCCAACGCTTAGTGGGGAGAGATCCAGTGACAAGACCCAGCAGCTGGAATTGGAGGACAACCAGGTGAATAAACTCCACCCTCTCCCTCTTAGTCCAGTGTAGCGGGAGGGCTGTTCTCAAGGTTCTCACCTTTTCTGAGCGAGAATCCAGGCAATTCTTGGCTTGTTCTCATTTTGAAGTATGATCTGAGAACCCATAGAGAAAAGCAAGAATGTGAGAATCGAGTTTCAGCCCTCCTCCTGACCTCCTCCTGACCCCAGCTTCAGTGCTGCCCCCAGCCTGCAAAGGAAGAGGATTGAGGCTGAAAGACCAAGGTAAAGTGTAGGTGCATGGGGCCTAGGTTGTAGGCGAACACAATATGAGACTGCACAACATCTTTACTGCTTACATGGTGTGCAAGTTAAGACAATCCTTAAATTACAATTTTCATGCATTTTGGAGCATGAATGAATTTGTAGCAGCCTTAACTCCTCTTTTAAACCAGAGGGTTTTTGATCCTAGAATTTTCCATTTTTTACAAAAGAGGGATGCACTGAATTCCCCATGATGCTGCAGCACCAATGACTGTTGGTAATGTAATCCTCCCTGCCTCACCTTTGACCTCACTACCATCTGTTACCTCCCCCCCACTCTAACCTACTATCCCCCATCCTCTCCCAGAAGAACTCAGTAGCCCTTCTTCCCAGCCCCCCCCCCAGCTCTAATGCAGTAGCCCCCACTCCTCTCCAGGAGAACCCAGGAGTCGTGGCTCCCATTCCCCCTGCTCTCTGACCTGCTAACCCCTCCCAGCTCCCAGAGAACCCGGGAGTACTGGCTCACCACTGAGGTCACTTTTACATGAGGTAGTTAGAAGTGCCTGGAGCCCCATATTCATAAGGAAAGCCATGCTGGGGGTGTTTGCACGCTCCCTGTGCTACCGGAAGTGACATGCCGCCCATTCTCCCCAGCAGCAGCGGCTGCAGACGTGGGGCTTTCAAGAGGTCTACAGAATGCGAGTCTTGAAAGCCTCATGTCTGCAGCTGCTGCTGCTGAAGAGAATGGGTGGCACATCACTTCCGGTAGCACGGGAAGTGTGTAAACACCCCCCATGTACCTAGCTTTTCTTATGAATATGGGGCTCCAGAGGCGCTTCTAAGCGCCTTGTGTAAAAGTGGCCCAAAAGTCCACTTCAGCAGTTTTGCAAAACAGAATGAAACTGTGAAGACAGGAGAAGGGTGGGGAAGAGAGAGGCAGTGGTTTTCTGCTCAGATCCCACCAACTCTAGATCTCTCTGTCCCAGTTTCAGCTCTGTGTTGATGAGAGGAGAATGCTTCTGGAATCCAAACATACAGTCAAGGCTGCCTCTCTCAAAATGCAACTCTCTTTTTGCAAAGCGACTGAAGTGGACTGAGAAAGAATGAGCAGAAAATGTGGAAGCAAGGAGACTTACCTGGTGACCTGCATTTGAGAGGTGTCGGTGTTGTTCCTCCCTGTCTGTCCCCCTCCCAGTCTCTGTACATGTCAGTTTGTCCCCTTCCCAGTCTCTGTTTGTGTCAGTCTGCCCCTCCTTCTCTGTCTGTATGTCTGTCTGCCCCCCTCCCAATCTCTGTGCAGGTTAGTCTGTCCCTCCCCACTCCCCTGTCAGTCTGTCCCTCTCTGTCCTTGAGTCCGTTCCCAAATTTGCTAGGGCCATGCGACAATTCCGGGTCTTTGCTGATGAAAGACTGAGCCAGCCACTTCTCTCCTCCCACCTAGGGGGAAAACATAGCAGGAGGGGCATTCTTGCCTGGTCCAGAACTGCAGCCAGAGGAGCAATGCAGGTGCCACAGAAAGAGGAGGCCTTGGCCCAGTCTGTAGCTTTCTCAGGATGTGGCCACCTGGTGCCTGGAGGGGTTATAGGAAGGAGTCGTGGTGCTCACTCAGCTTGGGTTGAGATGAGCTCCCCTCCCCAAGCTCAGGCAGGCAGTAATGGCACACCTGAGCCCAGCCTACTCACTAGCTGCCTTCAGAAGCATTTGGCACTTACCGTCAAACTCCATAAATCCTGGCATAACTTAAAATAAAAATCCTGACTCCCTCCCTTGGATAACATAGGAACTGCAAACTACACAATGGATATTAAGCTGTAAACTAAAGCAAGAATTAGAATGCACACCTGAATTTTCTAATACCTCTAAACTGCTGTGACTGGAATGTGTTGCCTTGACTCAGGCATGGGGAACCTCTGCTCCAAGGGCTAAATGCAGCCAATGGCTATTTTCTATCTGTCCCATTTCCAATTCCTGGAATTTTCCCTTTGTTTATTAATTGGTTTGGTTTCTGTGCTTTTTAAAAGTACTATATGGTGTATTTTCTATCAGACTGCAAAGGTGCCTACTGCCCAGGGACCCATTTTCACTACATTTCCTTATTGTCAGAGATACAAAAAATGCAGTGAACAAAGGCCTCTGGTACAGTAAATATTCCAAACAAGGCAACTTCAAGTCTGCCATGTAGAGATATTATGATGAAAAGCCCTATTTTTAAATAATAATAATAATAATAATCTAACTGGAATCACAAATATTAATACATCTTAATTGCCATATGGTTATTTCATAGTATCGATACAGAATTACCACAACTGGGTAAGTTGGTGATTCAGTTGTTAGAAATGTAGTTAGCTGGGTTAGTGGTGGCTGTGACGATTGAATGGTAAATTGTCTACCTGGTGCAAAGGTAGTGGACCTCACATGTCACAATGGCCCGGTGTTACATTTTATTATACATGTTGCAGGGTACCCATAGCGCATGCCTGCAGCCCTGAAACATGTATAATAAAATGTAACACCCATTTTATCAGTGTTAGAGTGTCTGTGTGAAAAGGGCCATAGACAGAATTCTAGAGAATATAGGGAGGAACTGGTTGTTGTGGTACATGTGAGGACCAATGACGTACGAAGATGTAGGAGGGAGGTTCTAGAGGCTAAATTTAGGATTCTAGGTAAGAGACTGAGGCCGCTTTTACACAAGTGGTTAAAACCAGCGTGTTGAAGAGCGCGCTGGCAGAAAAGCCCCGCTGGGTGCATTTACACACACTGGAAGTAGCCGCCCCACCATAGGAATCGCCACTTGTGGGGTCTTTTTAAAGGTGCATTTTGGAGGCTCCGATATCGAGGCTTCCAAAATGTGCCTTTAAAAAGACCCCATGAGCAGCGATTTATATGGTGGGACGGCTATTTCCGGTGCATGTAAATGCACCCTAAAGGGCTTTTCAGCCAGCTCATTCTTTAACGCACTGGTTTCAACCACTTGTGTAAAAGTGGCCTGAAGTCCAGAGCCTCCAGGATAGTATTTTCAGAAATGCTCCCAGCTCCCCATGCAGGACCCCAGCAGCAGGCTGAGCTCTAGAGTCTCAATATCTGAATGAGACAATGATGCAGGGAGGGAGGGAGGGCCGTTCTTAGAAATTGCAAGGCTCAGAGCAAAGACAAAATGTGTGGGGACCTTCATCCCCACCCAGTTTCCCATGGCCCTGCTCACTTCCCTTTGACAATTACAGAGAATCGACATATAAGTTATTTTTAACCCATCAGTACAAGTGCACCAAAGAACATTTAAATTTGTTTTAGATGAAAGGAAGCACAGAGATATGGTTAAATGGTGGCAACTCTAATTTAAAATACATGAAGGCATGCACACAAGGAGAGGGACAGATCCATGTTGGCACAGATCCATGATTTGGACCCTCCTTCATTTGAGCATATCCCTATTACACCCCCAATGCAGAAGTCCAAACATAGGTCCAGCTGGTCAAACAGAGATCAAACAACCCCTACACAGCCACAGGACCCCCCACGAAAGCAGGGGTGAGGAATCAAACCTCAGGCCCAGGGGCCAAGATTTTATGCACAAGATTTTATGTGGTCACTTTCCAGTTCCTCGATTTGGGCTTGGATCTCAAACACCAAAGCACTGAAAAAACGATCAAACATATCAAACAATGCTCTAAATTTTTGTCAAGAATAGGCCATGCCAGACTAATCTTATATTCTTTTTTGATCAAGTTACTAATTTAGTGGATCATGGGAATGTCGTGGACATTATATGTCTTGATTTCAGCAAAGCACTTGACAAAGTCCCAAACTGTCCCTTTTGACAAGTTGTAAATTACTGTGTGGACTAGATGATACTACTATTAGGTGGATTTACAGCTGGTTGAAGAACCAGGCTCAAAGACCCTTTTTACATGGACTGCAGCATGGGGTCAGGGTCAGTGTGTACCGTAGTCCATGTGAGGTGGGTGGGGGGAGGGTGTAGATGGGCGCACACCCATCTACACCCACCTCCACCCAGCAACACGCACAGAGCAATCAGCGTTTTCGTTAGTTGCTCCGTGCGGGGGGGTGGGGGGATTTAGATGCTCACCCCTCTCCCAGAAGTCACCTAGGTGCCATTTTAAATAGTGGTGCCTGGTGACTTCTGCATGTTTTGAGACTTGGACTTGTAGTCCCCGGTAGCAAAGGACTTACAAATCTGGGTCTCAAAACATGCATGAGTTGCCAAATGCTGCTGTTTACAATTATGCCTGGGGGACTTCTCAGAGTGGGGGGGGGGGATGAGCATCTAAATCCCCCCTGCCCGAGTTTGCCGAACCCAGACTTTGAAGTGCGGGCAAAAGCTGGCATGTCTAAAAACACCCGGTGTATCTTTTTTTTTGTGATCAAGGGCCAGTGAATTTTGCCCTTCCCCAATCACACTGCAAGAAATTTTCTTCAATAGAATAGAATTGCAGCCTTTGTAGGAAATGAGGTAGCCAGTGAGGTGCAAAAACTGTCAGCAGGCAGCATAAATCCCAGCATCCCATATTTGGGTGAAAACTAAAACCATGGGGAAGAGCTGGATCCCATTGCTGACCTGGGGAAGGCCACCACAGCCGTCACACTGTGGGCCAGCAGGGAGGGCAGTTCAAACAAGCAGCCCCCCACCTTGGGGAATCCAGAACAGGGAGCTGCTGTCACAAGTTTCTCCATGCCACACCAAGAAGCCATCCACATGAGGCAGAACTCTTAATGGCAGCCAGACTTAATGCTTTGCCGACAAAGCTCCTGGAGGGGCGCATCAGAAATGTCCCCATAGCCCAGAGGCTGTGTCCCTATGACCAGCAAGAATCCGAAGCCACTAGCTATGTGCTTTTTAGGTGCCACTTATATGACACCCTGCGTGCTAATAGCTTCCAGACTCTTTTGGATTCCTATCCGGGTAGAACAGATGATTTTATGCGTGATATACTTTTGCGAGATCACAAGCACGAAGTAACTCATGCAGTTGCTGGGTTTTTGACTTCTGCCTTTGTTAGACGGCAACTCTTCCTGGAACATTCTTTGTCTGGATTGGCTCCCTTGTCGGGTTTATGACCATTGTTGATTTTATTAAGATGTAACTTAATCTATATGCTTTTTGTTCTAGATAATTTTATTATTACCTAAAAGTTTATATTGAATTGTGTTTTTTAGTAAGGGCTATGGCCTTGTGCCTGCCCCAGTAAAATTGATACTGACTGACTGAGGCAGAACTCTCAGACCCCTGCTGTGCAGCATGATTGGGCCCCAGGAGGAGCTGACATCAACCAGCTGATTGGGGGGCTCAGAGGAGTGTGCTCAGTCAGGTCACCAAACAGCTGATGGGGGGGGGAGGTGGCAGGAGGAGTGTGCTCACCTGGGCTGCCAAACAGCTGAAGGGTGGGGTGGGGGGGGACTAGAGGGACCATCCCAGCTCGCCAAATAGCTGGGGGGTTCGGGGTGGTGGTAGAGGATTATGCTCAACTGGGCCACCACACAGCTGACTGGGGTGGGGTGGGAGGAGCAAGAGGAGAGTGCTGCTCACTTGGGTCGCTAAACAGCTGATTGGGGTCCTGACAGGAGCATGCTCACTCTGGCCCACCAAACAGATTATTGGAGGGGTTGAAGGAGCACGCTCACCCTGGTCTGCCAAACAGCTGACTGGGGGCCCAGTGGAGCATGCTCCAGTTGATTGGGGGGCCCTGAAGTGGGTGAGCTCCTCTGCCCCTCCCCAGTGTTTGGTGGGTCAGGTGATTGCACTCCTGTGCCCTGCCGATAAGCTGTTTGGTGGTCTGGGTGAGAGTGATCCTCCAGGCCCCCTGGGTTAGCTGTTTGATGGACTGGGGCTAGCGCGTTCCTCCATGCCATTCCCATCAGATGGTATGACCCATTTTGGGATCCTGACAGTTTGGGGATTTCTGACATAGGAAAATATGCTAAAAATGAAAGAAATATACATGTTATTTCCCCCCTCCTTTTAGCTCATAGCTTGGTTTCTGTCAATAGATGTTTAATACAATTTTCCAACATACTTAACATTATCTCTCACAGTTTACATTAAATAACAGCAACAGCATTTTAATTTTTTTTTTAAAGTAAGACGCGATTTTGCCACCTGGGGCACATGAATCTCAACAGCAAGAGTCATTTCTAGCACAATTTCAAGAGCATGATAGGAATGGATGCATACAAGCCAAGTCTTCAGTGATATAAATCACTGTCACTGTTAGCATTCCGCACTGATTCCCTTTTCTTAAGAGAGACAGTTTTAGAGTGTGTTCTCTGCAGCTTCCTTTAGGAAGATTCTAGGCATTTCAGTCTTATGCTTTCCCCTTCTGAGGCCTGAGGACAAACTGGACTAAGGACAAACACCCAGGCTTCATAGAACAATCATTTAACAAGAGAAACATTTGTGCTTCTGCTGTATCAGTTCAATCATTTTTTTCAACAGTAGGTGCTTGAGATCCCTTTGTGAATCAAGTTTTCCTAGAATTCCCTTCCAGCACATCTATCTCCATCCCCTGCTGATGGGAAATCTCAAGCTCCTATAAACACTTAAGTTAAGGACATTCTTTTTGTTTTTCTCTGATTATATGTTCTTATTGCAGCGACAGCTGCTGTTCTATATTTTTGCTTAACACCATTGTATTGAAGAAAAAGTAGAAAAATGGAAAGACAGGGCTGAAATAAAATTCAAATCATGTATTTCAATATGATCTGGGTCCCATACTGATTTGATTTGATTTATTATTTATATCCCGCTCTCTCCTAATGAATCAGCTCAAGGCGGCTTACAAGTCAAACAGGCAGAGGTCCTACACAGAGGACCTCACAACCCAGTACAAAATTAACATAAGTCCTACACAGAGGACCACTAATCACAATATAATAATCAAACCCTCCCCCCTCCACTACCAACAAATAATCTAGAACACAAGCCTAGGCAGAGGCACCCCAAATCATTATACATAATACAACCCCCCTTTAATAAGATAATATAATATACTATTAAATAATCAGTAGCAACCCACACACATATTACCAATTTATATGTTGCTGGCCCAACAATCACTCACGCCATTTCCCTGACACCCAGGGAACAGCTGCAAATAACTTTTTCCTCCCTCACCAGCTGCCACCAGGTGAGGCCACTCAACTCCACCTCCTCCTCCCTCTCACTGAGGGGAAATGTTCTCACCACTTGTGCCAGCAACCACTTTAGAACACCCCTCCAATACAATACCCCCTCCACCTTCACCTCAGGGTCCTGCCGAAGCACATGCTACTGGCACACGCCTCCGGCCACCCCCGGTGATATGGGGAGTGGCCCAGGCAAGTTCCTCCCCCGGCCCTGCCCCCACAAGTGTTAGCCTTTTTAAAAAGAATATCCTAGAGGAGGCAGTGGAGGTTGAAATCGAATATCTAGAAAAGGCAGGTGCTAATTCTCTGAGGATCAACTAGAACAGTAACTTTGGAGTAATAATAGGCAGTTTCTCCAATATTTTGCAATCTGTTTAACTGTTTATGCACCACTAGAGAAAGAGTCAGGCATCAGCTGTTTCTTTAGCATTAAGTAATACTATGCAGTACACAGGCAAAGATGTAGGATACAAAGCTCTATTAAACATGTTGAGAGGCAGGGTTGGCCCAACCATTGGAGAGGATGGAACTCTGCAAAGAGGTGGCCTTCCGGGGAAGGCATCAAGGGGTACTGCAGACTTTTGTGTGCAGCCAAAGTGCAGTAATACTTTCCCAGTTTGACAGACCTATAAGGAAAAGAAAACAGAGGGTATTTTCAGACATGAGTGGCCTCAGGGCCCGCCATGCTGAATTCTGGACTGGGATTGTTCCCTGAACCCAGTCAGTGATGAGGCCGGCCATCCTTCAGATGTGCCAGCTGCATCACTATTGGGAATCAGGGAGGGGGCAGAGTCAGGGCAGAGCTGAGCAGCATGCCATGTAGCTTCACAGCCCCACCCCCTGTGCTCCCACAGCCCCCCACCCTCAGGGTGGCTGAGATCACGATCAGGAATGGTCCAGGTAACAGACATTACTTTTGGACCATTCCTGATCATTGACATTTCTGCTGGCCAATTGGCATCACAAACTGATCTTATACTACAGTGACATGTAAAAGAATCTCTGGTATGGACTCCTTCTCTGCATATGCAGGGCCAAAACCGTGGTTAGCTTTGATAACGGCCAGGTGTTCACAGTGGTGAACATCTTTTCAGTATCTATACAGATGTTCTGGTGATCACAGCCACTCCACAGTGTTCACTGTGCTTCAGTGGGGTTCACTGTGATCACATAACATCTGAAAATACCCATAGATAAAAATGCTAAGTCTGATACCAATTTAAAAGAGGTTCACTAAAATTTTAAAATATAAAAATGAAATTATTTTATATTAAAAATATAAATAAAAAAATGGATGATTACACATCATAGCCCAGTCACTCAAACCATGTGTGCTGACACCACTACCAGCAACCACTATTCTTTCCCCCAGGTTACTAGAGGTGTGCACCAGGGGCCCATGTCATTTTTGTTTTCATTGTTTAACTATGTCTTTTTTGTTTTCATAAATATCAAATTTTCGTTTTCATTTTTACTTTCATTTTCATTTTCCTTTGGTTTCAATGGAAAGCACATTTTTGGCTGTAACATTTATTATTATTATTATATTTGGCTGATACTTGGATGGTTTATATATCAAATGTAATGAACTATGTGTACCTTATTACAAAAAGTTTGGATGAAGGAATCCAATTTTATAAGAAGTTGAATTATATTATTTTGCAAGAATTTGCATATACATTCTTAGCTGTAACTCCTTTGCCTCACATTTAATGTAGATTAAACTTGGCAAGTGTACAACCCTTCCCATATTTACTATGTCTTCCAACTTTAAGAAGGATTGGATAAAGGGTCCTGGTGGTATAATCAATTAACTTATAAATGTATGCTTGGCTGTAACATCTTTGTAGTCCAATCAGTGTACATGGAATTTAGCAGGACTATATATCACACTTTCACTATCATCTCTGCCAAATATCAAAAATATTTGATAAAGGGTCCCAATTTTATATGCCTTCACAGCATATGCAGAGAAAGAGCCTATGCCAGGGATTCTCTTACATGTCACTGTCGTATAAGATCAGTTTGTGATGCCAATTGGTCAGCAGAAATGGCAACCAAATATCCTCATTCTGTGCTATGACCATCCCAATATCTCTCCCCCACTTGTTAGTGGGAAGTCAGAAGCATCTGTTTAGGAAAGAGCCAATAGCGATTCTCTAATTTCCTCTATCACAGTTCTGCAGGATGTGATTGTGATGATAATTGGCCAGCCTGGATGTGTAAACCATGTTTTCTGATTTCTGGCATGCTATCCCCAAACTCCCAGTTATGTCCCTTCTATGCCTGCCTGAGGGCCACCCCCTATGCCCACCTCAAAACCACTACTGGTTGGTCCCGTAAAGCTGGAAGAATTTATTTATTTATTTATTTATTTATATCCCGCCCCCTCCTGCCACAGGGCAGCCCGGTGCGGTGGACAATAATCAATAAAAATGTTTTTAAACCATTTAAAAATACAATATTGTCAGGGTGCAGGCTTGAACCTGCAACCTTGACAGGTAGGGAAGTTTCCCAAGTGCTATAGGGTAGCTGGGCTTGCTGCTACACTCCTCCTGTCTACCTGGCACCCTTCCCTGTTTCGCTCCTCCCCCCTGGACTCCTCTTTGGTTCCCAGTAATATAAAAGGTCTGTTGGGAACAGTTGCAAGCTGTGGGACGTCAGCTCTTGGCTGTGATCCTGTTGCTTGCTTCACTCTTTGCACTTTTTGTTTACTTTTAGGTTTCCCTCTCCTTCTGCCCCTGCCTGTCCCTCTTCCCTCTTGGTACCTCTGCTTCCCTTGTCTCTGTGACTCCTGTTCACCTGTCCCCTGTTCCTGGTAGTTCCTTGTTGCTCCCTTTGTTCCCTGCTCTTCCCCTATTTTTGGTCTACTAGCCCTTGTTCATAGTTTCCCTTGGCTTCCCTAGTTCCTTGTTGCCCTATTCCTTGTTGTTCATGTTGAACACCTTGTTCCCCTTGGGTCCTAGTCTCTTGGGTCCTGTTGTCCCCATTGTCCTCTTTGCCTTGGCTTCTAGGCCCCTTGTCTCTGTTCCTTTTTGCCCTTATTGTTCCCCAGTACTCCTGGCTTCTGTTCCTAAGTCTCTGGACTCTTGTCTCCCTATTACCTCCTTGTTCCCCAGTGCTGCTCTAGCCCTGGGTCTTAGTATCTTGCCTCTGTCTTCCTATTGCCTTTCTTGTTCCCCAGTGCTGCCCCAGCTCTGGGTCTTAGTATCTTGCCTCTGTCTTCTTATTGCCTTTCTTGTTCCCCAGTGCTGCCCCAGCTCTGGGTCTTAGTATCTTGCCTCTGTCTTCCTATTGCCTTCCTTGTTCCCCAGTGCTGCCCTAGCTCTGAGTCTTAGTATCTTGCCTCTGTCTTCTTATTGCCTTTCTTGTTCCCCAGTACTGTCCCAGCTCTGGTTCTTAGTATCTGCCTCTGTCTCCCTATTGTCTTCCTTGCTTCCCAATGCCTTTGAGCTCTGGGTCTCTTGTGTCTAGCCTATTGTTCCCTATCGCTCTGTATAGCTCTCTAGCTCTGGTCCCTTTGTCTCTTGGTTCTCGTTCCCTAGTGCTCCCCTTGCTCTCTACTGCTTCCCTAGTTCTAGTTCTCTTGTTCCTTGCTTCCAGGTCCTTGTTGTTTTCCTGGCTCCCCAACCCTTTCCTATTGACTTCAATGATGAGCCATCCATCTTCATAGGCCAGCCAGCGTGCCTGGTGCTCGTGCTGAGTATTCAGTCTCCAGGAGAGTGGAGAATGGCTGAGAGGTTTCCTTGTGGCTCCCTTCTCCCTTCTACCCGTTCCCCCTTCTATCTGCTTATGTCGCATCATCGCTCCTTTCTGTTCATTTGACCCCACAACCCTGCACAGTGTAGTCCTTTTTGGGTATCCTCTCCTTGGACAGTGCCCCTTTCTGTCTCGTCCCCTGACAAATATGCAGGAAACACCCCCCCAGTCCCACCCCTACCTGTAAGGAAGCGGGGGACGACACACCCAGGAGGGGATGAGCCACCCACTAGCCCCCTCTTCCAGCGGATCCCCTTACCTCATCCCCGGAAGCCGGTCACTGCAGGGAAAGCCCCGAGATCGGAGACATGGCGTCAGCAGAGCCCACGCCCCCTGCCGAGCCTAGTAACGACACCACACCAGCTATTCCCAATGATGTTACAGGAGTAGGAAGTAACAATTTCCCACAAGCCAGGGAGGCCATGCCCCCACCCATGCGCCGCTCAGTGCGACTGCGGCAACACCTGGGTCAGTAGGATAAAAGGCTGCAGCAAACAAGCCTCGTCGCTGGTGATCGGAGCCTTGAGCCCGTGAGACTGGCCCCCCTTTTTTCCTTGTTGGTTGCTGGTGTGATTCCCTTTTGCTGGAGAGACTTAGAGATTGTGTGGAGAGAGCAAGGTGTGAGACTGTGGTGAGTGTTTGGGTGTGTGAGTGGGACTAGTGGGGTGGGTGTGGTATACGTGTGCAGACCCGGGTTTGCTGGGGAGCACCCCCTGGGCCGCAACCTTGGTGTGCCAGACCTGTCCCCTCTTTCCCCATCCCTGGGCTGTGCACTGTCCCTTTTCCTTCACAGCATGCACTACTCCTACCCGTTCCATTTCCCTGTGTGTGTGGATAGCCAACCCAGGCAGCAAACAAGGTGTACACTCACTCACAGGCCCTGTGATGATTCAGGCTGTGGACTTATCTTCCCGATACACCTATCCCAACATGAGGGCACATTTTCCAGGTACAGCCTTGCTGCTTCTCTCCCCCACCCTTGGTGTGCGTGTGTGGTGCCCCTTCCTTCCCCCTTGAGGATCCAAGTTGTCCCCCTTGGACCCTCACACTACCCCTACTCCTCACCAAAAGCCTTGCAGAACAGCCAGGTCTTACATACACGCCGAAATAGCAGGAGAGTGGGAGCCAACCGAGCCTCCTCCAGGAGCAAATTCCACAGCACAGAGGTGGCCACTGAAAAAGATCTAACATCAGTGGACACCCAGCTCACCCAGGGAACCTCCAAAAAGGCTCCCACAGATGATCTCAAGAGTCACACGGGCACATGGGGAGTGAGGCGGTCACACAGATAAGCAGGGACCAGGCCATGAAGGGCTTTAAAGGTTAAAACCAGCACCTTGAACCTGACCTGGTGCTTTATAGATAGCCAGTGCAGAGCCCGGAGCACTGGTGTCATGTGCTCCCTGCGACCCACCCCCATAAGGAGACAAGCTGCGGAATTCTGCACAAGCTGCAGCCTCCTGACCAGCCTCTCGGGCAGCCCCAAGTAGAGCAAATTGCAGTAATCCAGCCTCGAGATGATGAAGGCATGGATGACAGTGGCGAGGTTGGAGTCTGAGCGATATGGCCGAAGCCGCCGGACAAGATATAACTGCCAAAATGCACTCCCCGCCAGAGTCACAACCTGAGATTCCAGGCAGAGCCACAAATCAAGGAGCACACCCAGACTCCACACTTGAGAGACCACGGGAGGGTGAAGCCCCCCAACAAGAGGAGATTCAACCACCCCCAGGCCCCCAAAGCCCTCGGCCACCAACATCACCTCCATCTTGTCAGGATTCAATTGCAGATGGCTCAACCTCATCCAAGCCCTCACAGCTGACAGGCACTCATAAAATAAGGAGACTGCATGGCCTGGGTCGATGGAAAAGGAGAGGTAGAGCTGAGTGTCATCAGCATACTGATGACACTGCATGCCCTGAAACCCTCTCATGAGCTCCCCTAATGGCTGCATATAGATGTTAAACAAGAGGGGGGACAGAATGGCACCCTAAGGGACTCCACACATGAGGTCCTGGGGGAAATATGTACAGTTGCACAAGACCACCCGGTGAGTTCTCTGGGCCAGGAACGAATGAAACTAGTCCAAGATCATTCCACCAATTCTGGCATGGTCCCACAGGCAAGTCACCAACATCTTATGATCAACTGTGCTGAAGGCAGTCAAAAGGTCTAGCAGGACCAGTAAGGTCTGACGACCCTGGTCCAATGCCAAACGGAGATCATCAACCAAGGCCATCAATGCCGTCTCCGTACCATACCCAGGCTGAAACCCAGACTGGGAGGGATTAAGCAAACCGGTGCGGTCCAAATGTTCCTGGAGCTGCCATGCCACAGCCTGTTCAATAATCTTCCCTAAAAAGGGAATGTTAGAGACCGGCTGATAACTGGCAGGAGCATCGGCATCAAGATAAGGTTTCTTGAGCAGGTGTCTAACCACAGCCTCCTTTAGGCAGTGAAGCATCCTGATCTCCTGAAGGGAGGCACTAACCACTCCAGCCAGCAACGGCCATAATGTCTCCTGGCTAGCTTTCACCAGCCAGGACAGGCAAGGATCTTGCTCACAAGTAGTGGCACAAACAGATCCCAACAAGGACTCCACATTGGCAGGCGCCACTATCTGAAACTGATCCCACAAAACAGGACAGGATGGGGCATCCATAGCCCCAAGATGATCCTCTGCAATAACTATGGTACCAAAATTGTGGCGGATCCGAGCAATCTTATCTACAAAATACTCGATAAACCAGTCACA
>QEPC01011033.1:604526-659859 GCA_003113815.1 Sphenodon punctatus | reverse complement strand
ACTGCGGCAACACCTGGGTCAGTAGGATAAAAGGCTGCAGCAAACAAGCCTCGTCGCTGGTGATCGGAGCCTTGAGCCCGTGAGACTGGCCCCCCTTTTTTCCTTGTTGGTTGCTGGTGTGATTCCCTTTTGCTGGAGAGACTTAGAGATTGTGTGGAGAGAGCAAGGTGTGAGACTGTGGTGAGTGTTTGGGTGTGTGAGTGGGACTAGTGGGGTGGGTGTGGTATACGTGTGCAGACCCGGGTTTGCTGGGGAGCACCCCCTGGGCCGCAACCTTGGTGTGCCAGACCTGTCCCCTCTTTCCCCATCCCTGGGCTGTGCACTGTCCCTTTTCCTTCACAGCATGCACTACTCCTACCCGTTCCATTTCCCTGTGTGTGTGGATAGCCAACCCAGGCAGCAAACAAGGTGTACACTCACTCACAGGCCCTGTGATGATTCAGGCTGTGGACTTATCTTCCCGATACACCTATCCCAACATGAGGGCACATTTTCCAGGTACAGCCTTGCTGCTTCTCTCCCCCACCCTTGGTGTGCGTGTGTGGTGCCCCTTCCTTCCCCCTTGAGGATCCAAGTTGTCCCCCTTGGACCCTCACACTACCCCTACTCCTCACCAAAAGCCTTGCAGAACAGCCAGGTCTTACATACACGCCGAAATAGCAGGAGAGTGGGAGCCAACCGAGCCTCCTCCAGGAGCAAATTCCACAGCACAGAGGTGGCCACTGAAAAAGATCTAACATCAGTGGACACCCAGCTCACCCAGGGAACCTCCAAAAAGGCTCCCACAGATGATCTCAAGAGTCACACGGGCACATGGGGAGTGAGGCGGTCACACAGATAAGCAGGGACCAGGCCATGAAGGGCTTTAAAGGTTAAAACCAGCACCTTGAACCTGACCTGGTGCTTTATAGATAGCCAGTGCAGAGCCCGGAGCACTGGTGTCATGTGCTCCCTGCGACCCACCCCCATAAGGAGACAAGCTGCGGAATTCTGCACAAGCTGCAGCCTCCTGACCAGCCTCTCGGGCAGCCCCAAGTAGAGCACATTGCAGTAATCCAGCCTCGAGATGATGAAGGCATGGATGACAGTGGCGAGGTTGGAGTCTGAGCGATATGGCCGAAGCCGCCGGACAAGATATAACTGCCAAAATGCACTCCCCGCCAGAGTCACAACCTGAGATTCCAGGCAGAGCCACAAATCAAGGAGCACACCCAGACTCCACACTTGAGAGACCACGGGAGGGTGAAGCCCCCCAACAAGAGGAGATTCAACCACCCCCAGGCCCCCAAAGCCCTCGGCCACCAACATCACCTCCATCTTGTCAGGATTCAATTGCAGATGGCTCAACCTCATCCAAGCCCTCACAGCTGACAGGCACTCATAAAATAAGGAGACTGCATGGCCTGGGTCGATGGAAAAGGAGAGGTAGAGCTGAGTGTCATCAGCATACTGATGACACTGCATGCCCTGAAACCCTCTCATGAGCTCCCCTAATGGCGGCATATAGATGTTAAACAAGAGGGGGGACAGAATGGCACCCTAAGGGACTCCACACATGAGGTCCTGGGGGAAATATGTACAGTTGCACAAGACCACCCGGTGAGTTCTCTGGGCCAGGAACGAATGAAACTAGTCCAAGATCATTCCACCAATTCTGGCATGGTCCCACAGGCAAGTCACCAACATCTTATGATCAACTGTGCTGAAGGCAGTCAAAAGGTCTAGCAGGACCAGTAAGGTCTGACGACCCTGGTCCAATGCCAAACGGAGATCATCAACCAAGGCCATCAATGCCGTCTCCGTACCATACCCAGGCTGAAACCCAGACTGGGAGGGATTAAGCAAACCGGTGCGGTCCAAATGTTCCTGGAGCTGCCATGCCACAGCCTGTTCAATAATCTTCCCTAAAAAGGGAATGTTAGAGACCGGCTGATAACTGGCAGGAGCATCGGCATCAAGATAAGGTTTCTTGAGCAGGTGTCTAACCACAGCCTCCTTTAGGCAGTGAAGCATCCTGATCTCCTGAAGGGAGGCACTAACCACTCCAGCCAGCAACGGCCATAATGTCTCCTGGCTAGCTTTCACCAGCCAGGACAGGCAAGGATCTTGCTCACAAGTAGTGGCACAAACAGATCCCAACAAGGACTCCACATTGGCAGGCGCCACTATCTGAAACTGATCCCACAAAACAGGACAGGATGGGGCATCCATAGCCCCAAGATGATCCTCTGCAATAACTATGGTACCAAAATTGTGGCGGATCCGAGCAATCTTATCTACAAAATACTCGATAAACCAGTCACAGCAGTCACTGGATTGCTCCAGGTCCAAGTGGAGGCAGGCAGGACTGACCAAGCCTTTCACCACCTGGAAAAGCTCCACTGGATGTGACTTTGCAGTTGCAATAAGGGCAGCAAAGAACTGCTTCTTTGATGCCTGCACCACCACAGCATAGGCCTTTAAACTGCTCTTATGCTGCAATTGATCATACTGTTCATGAGTCCGGTGCCACCATCGCTCTAACTGCCTGCTCTCCCGCTTCAAATACTGCAGGCCCTCAGTAAACCAAGGAGACCTGCGGGAGACTAGGGAGGGCAGCAGATGCCTGGGAACCACTCTGTTAATGGTCTCAGCCAACAAGGTGTTCCAGAAGGCCACTAGATTATCAACAGAGTGGGTGGCAAGGTCCAGGGGAAACTCCCCCAGAGCATTCCGGAACCAACCCGGTTCCATAAGCCTCCGGGGGCGGACCGATCTAACAGGTCCTGCACCCTGTCTGGGGCTAACACTCGCCAGGATGCACGCCTTAAGGAAGTAATGGTCAGACCATGACAAACGCTCTACCCCCCTGACTTCTACTAACTGACCCCCCGCCTCAAGGCTGGTGCAGAAAACCAAATCCAGTGTATGGCCTTCCTCATGTGTGGGGCCACAGCTAATTTGGGACAGGCCCATGTTTGTCATGGAGGCCATGAACTCATGCCTCACTCCTCCAAAATCGGTGTCAGTGTGGATGTTAAAGTCCCCCAGGACCACTAATCTAGCAGTCCAGAGGATCACATCTGACACCAGATCAGCAAGAGCATGTAGGGATGCTGCCAGGCAGTTGGGTGCATGGTACACCAGCAGCACCCCTAGTCTGTGCCCGGCCAAATCCAACACAAGATGGAGGCACTCAACACCTGGTGGAGCCTGCACCGGATATCTCCTAAAAGACAATGCATCCTTGATAACAATGGCTACACTGCCTCTCCCACCCCCCCGTCCCTCCAGCCGAGGCTGATACTGCACAGAGAACCCAGCTGGAACAAGATCTGCCAGAATAGGGCCAGATTCATTATCCAGCCAGGTCTCTGTAATACACACGAGGTCGGCGTCCCACTCCGGGATTGATTCCCAGATGGTAGATGACTTATTGACAACTGACCTCATGTTCAACAGCACCAGACCAAGGACTAGTGTCTCCTGGGCCTCAATTCACAACCTACTCGCCTGGGGTGTTGAGAGGGGAACGGGCACAAAGCACTGCTCCCTCCTTACTGATGGAACACACCTTCCCATTGGACCATATCTCCCCAGACCCATAACAACCCAGATAGTTGTGGAACCCCTCTCCTCCTCAGAGAACCCTGTTAGACACCTACCCTCCATAGGCTGCCCTGACAGGCTGGCGAGAGGGACCCTGCCCCCCCGAACCCTCCCCTACCCACCTCTGCCACCGGTGGGCAACCCTCCCCCCTAGAGGGTCACCCCTGCTCACACCAGGGGTTCCCCTCCACACCATCCCCTGACCTCCCTCTCCTGCCACCAGAGGGAGGTCAACAACCCCCACACCACACCCCAACCCCCAAAATTCCACTTCTCCAATATCACAATTCCCCCCACAATACACACCGGACCCCACCCCACCCCACTCCTCTGTCAGTAGCTTCACACACACCCCACACACACTTCCACCCACGTATGGGGAGGGGGGTGAGGCAATGTCCAAGTCTCTATCATCCTGTAGGGCTGCTCTGCAGAACAGGTATAGTGTCCATGGTAGCCAACGGCACTTCACCCTCAGGGGCAGCTCCCCTTTGTAAAAGATGGTTACCTGCAGGGGGGGGGACAGCAGAGTGGTCACAGGTGGGGAGGATTCCCAAGGCCTTGGCCAGGGAGCCAACACCCCACACTCCTTCCCACTCCTTGCAGTAATTGGCCAGTGACTGTTTCTGTCAGTCTTTTGGGTTGCTCCACATCCTCCCTCCTACAGCCTCCCTCCCCCTGCCATGCCAGGTACCTGCCTCCGACTGGCACTGTATGTGCTTCTATTTATCTGAATAATGGTCTTCACAGAGACAACTTCAATTGCTTATAAAATTGGGTCCCTTTATCAAATTGTCCTGTAGTTTGGCAGAGATGACAGGGAAAATGTGTGATACATTTCTGCCAAATTTCCTTTAAACAAGATCAAATATAAAAATGTTACAGCTGAAAATGAATTTTCAAGTTAATGTCTTATACCATCAGGACCATTGATCCAATCTCTCTGAACTTTGGCAGATATGTTAATATTGTGGAGAGACAAAATATTCATAGGTGTCATGAAAATTGGATGTAAGATAAATAAGTTGTAGCCATGAATGTGTACAGAGCTTTTGTTAAAGTCACAACATACAATTGCTTCTAAAATCAGGTTTCTTTATCTAATAGTTTGAAAATGTGGCACATATAGTGACCTCCTGTGCGGGTACAATCCCCCTTAGTTTAATCAGATTTGAATAAGAAATAGAAAAGTTATAGCCAGAAATACATGTTTACATTTATTTTCTTTATTTCAAAAACAAAATGTCATTTTTGTTTCTTTTTTCATTATTATTATTTGTTGTTTTGTTATTGCAATAATAATAATGAACATAACAATATTTGTTATTGTTATTGTAATAACTAAAATAACAGTTTAATCTGTCAGCAGAACCTGCAGTGTTAGTAGGGCTGTAGCAGAATATCGCAGCGGTAGCTATTTCCGGTGGAAACAGTGTTTCCGCAATTAGTGGAATGGCATGGCAGAGGCTTTCATTCCGCGGTTTCATTCCGTGGTTCCGTGGTTCCGCTTATTTAATTCCGCAACTTAGTGGAATCGTGGAAACATTACATTTTCGCTATTTCCGCAATTCCGCCAGTGCCACAAAATAGCGGAATAGCAGTTTTCCGCAATTTTTCCGCAATTCTGCGATTTGCAGAATTCTGGCGGTATTAGCGGAATATCCGCAGAAAAGTCGCGGTGTGGTGCGGGCAATTCCGAAATGGCGGAACAGAATCGTGGTGCGGTAAAAGCTGCTGCTGCATCAGCCCTAAGTGTTAGTGATCACAGCTGAGTACCAGGTCTCTTAATTTTTAAAATTTTATTTTTTCTATTCTTCTTCTTCTTCTTCTTCTTCTTCTTCTTCTTCTTATTATTATTATTATTATTATTATTATTATTTATTTTATGGTTTTAGCAAAGGGAAGTTATATTTCACTAATCTATTGGAATTATGGTTTTTTTGTGCCTAATAATTTAAATATAGTCACTAAAGTGTATCTGGATTGTTTTACAGAAGGTCAAATGGGTAGAAAAGCCATGATTTACAATGCAATTCCTCATTGGAAACTTACTTATGAAGCATGGTGATTGAGCCAAACTATGATATAGAAACTGAATCTGTTATGAAAGTGATCATGAAACCACAGTGTTATTTCTAGGTCTAAGAGAAGTCTTAGACACCTATCAATGGAAGTGTTGTTCCACAGAAGCTTATACGTACATAAAATTCTATGTACATCAGAGAAGATGCTTTTTTAAATTTGACATTCCACAGGCTTAATTTTTCTGCATAAGCTTTTCTCCCCATTCCTGTGCTTTATAAATTTAATAGATTCCTTCAGATGTCACTAAGCTTGTGTTGTGTATTTGCAAGGATTGAGAAGTAAATAATCAGTATACTTATGAAAAGCCTTTAAATGATGAAAGACCGCTTCATGAAGAACTGACAAACTTAATCTAATGCTATCTAAAAAGGTCTGAATAACAATTGGTCTTAGGTCTCACTGTGAACTGAGTTAAAATCTGTATGAAGATGAACCTATTTCTGAAAATGCTTTTGTGTGTGTAGCTTTTGTTACAGGTGCACAAATCTTTTCATGTTCAAGCCATGCCCTGGTGCAGTTGTATCATTAATATATCACCTCTAATTCAAGTTGTGTACACCCATGAAGTTATAGGAAGACATGGGACTGGTGTAAGTCTTTACAGGGTCAGAGCCTCCCTTCTATTTCTTTAAGAAGACTCTGGGGCACAGATTCTCTCCTACTCCATTTTACTAAGCTAATGGGTCAACTGCTACTGACTAGTTTACAAACTGTGGCTGCTTTCTCCTTGGTCCCTTGCAGGACAATTCTGCCTTGGAGCTGAATCAAATAGTAAAATAAAATAAAATGATCTGCTGTTAATATTCAGTATTCAAGCTAGTTTGGCAGTTATTCACTAACAAACTGGTTATCCAAAACGTTACCTGCCAAACTGGAATTGTATCACAAATCCATTAAATTGAACTAATTTACTCAATTACCATTACCGTACTACACTTTCCGTGTAGCTGAAAGTTACTTCTGCTACTGTAAAACCAATTCTGGAGGACAGGTAGGGAGCAAAAAGGCATTATTGGCAAGTGGTAATGTGAGAAGCAGTAATGTAGTAAATGGTAATATGTGGTATCATGTTAAATCGGTAATCTGGTTAACTTTTAACTGGTTAACTGGATAACCTGCTGAACACTACTACAGTATACCATTCAGTATCCAATCCTTTCTGGATATTTGTGGATACCATTGATCTAGCCCAGATACCAAATAGTGGTGGTTATTTTGTTTCAGCTTTAGTCTGCCTGTTGACCAAGATGGACAACCTGAGATGGGCTGTGACTTTTTCAGACCCTCAGTGCTATTCCAGAAGACCAGACTGACCCTGTGGGGCTCTTACCCACTTGGCAACAACAGAAGCATCCATTTTGTAGGTGAGGGTAGAGTGCGATGATGGAGCAACTGAAGAATCGTCCAGCTGAGTGTCCAAGTGGCACAGAATACTGGCAGGCAGGCTTCTGGCTGGGAAGTTGATGCCTACTTTGTTGACTCATTGGCACTGTGGTATCTGGCATCTGGCTAGATGTCTGGCTCCCAGTTTGGCAGCTTGCTGCCTGGGGGTGTCTGGCATCTGGCTGCATAGAAAGGATGGATTCAGAAGACCTCATCAAGTGAAGAGCAAAACTAAGCAAGGAAACTTTAAATAATAATAATAAGTATTATTATTATTATTGTTGTTGTTGTTGTTATTATTATTATTATTATTATTATTATTATTATTATTATTATTATTATTATTAACAAACATTTATATAGCACCAGCAGTGTACCTGACACTTTACAAAGTAATAAAATAGACACGGTCCCTGCCCCTAGGGCTTACAATCTGAGAGACAGGAGCTGGGGGAGAGACTTAGGAAGGGGAACAGAGGGAGAGACAAGGGGTCTAACATTCATGAAGATGCGAGGTCTCAAGTGCACGTACTTGGCTTGGTTACGATGAGAATGACAGCAGGCAGGTCCATGTTGCAAGGATAAGGGTAAACCGATCGTAGGTATAGGAATAGTGGCTCAGCAGGATAAAGAGTCAGACAGAGCAGAGCGAAAGAGGTGAGTTTTAAGGAGAGATTTGAAGGTATGAAGGGAGGGGGCAAGGCGGATGTGGACAGGGAGGGAGTTCCAGGCATGGGGGGCAGCAAGTGAGAAGGGACGAAGGCGCTTAGGGGAGCAGGGAAGGCGTGGAAGGGTGAGAGAAGGGACAGAGGAGGAGCAAAGTGCACAGGCTGGAGTATGGAGGGCGATAAGTGCAGAGAGGTAGGGGGGAGCAAGGTTGTGAAGAGCTTTATAGGTGAAGACTAGGAGCTTGTGCAGGATTACTTAATAATTAATAATAAATAAAAGTTCCTATTCATTGTCTGCAGGAATGTTCTCCTGCCTCCATGAACTAAGTGCAAAATGTGTGGCAAATGCATAACAAGCAACTGATACATGCATAATAGGCATGTACAAATGTAGCAGTAGGTATTTTCAGAAATGACAGTACCACAGGTGGCCATGTATTTGAACTGGCCCACTAGATGTTTCCTCAGGTCAGATCCAGGGTTTACCTGGACCATGCTGGTTTTTAATCTGGGCTCTAACTCAGGCCTATCACCAAGTCACAGACTGGGCTAAGTGCTGCTGCAGCTTGGGAAAACCATCTCCGAACTGGGGTAGCATGGGCTGTCACATGTGATGACCCACTCTACCTGAACCCAGTCCATGTCCGGGGTTGTTCTTGGAGGTCGCAGCTTCCCATCAGGGAGGCGGGCAGGCTGTGCTCTCCAGCGTGGGGGGTAGGGCTGTGGGGACCCACATCAGCACATCACCTCATCCTCTCTCCATCCTGGGCCCCAACATGTCTGTTCTGTGGCCGGGCCAGATACTCACCCTGGGCAGGATCAAAGCATGATGGCACAGTGGAAAATACACAGTCACATGCATGGCACAGGCCTGAAAGAAGTGGCTTGTTTTACATCTGATGGGACTCACAGTACCAGCAAATTTCTACAGCAAATCAGCTTTGTGTTTGATGCACACCTGACTGAGTCAACAATGCTAAAAACAAAATAGTATGGAAAATGTTCCCATTCACTGGACTAGTGAATGAATGTTCTGTGTACAGCTGAAGGAAGAGAGTGGAAAATAATATTATAGAGCTACAGACATGGCTTTATAGTTAAGGCATGTGAGAATTCCAGTGCAATGCCAGGTAGGCATTTGCATTGGAATCTTAAGGCAATTTACTTCTGGGTTGGCAACCATTTCTTTTGCAGGGCTGTACTCATTTTTGGGAAGGTGTTTGTTAATGTTGCTGTCACAAAAAATTAAACCATACTGTGTATTAACCTCTGGTGGATTTCATTCGGAGTTTACTGTGTCCTCTGAAGAGGTATATGCCCAAGAATATGTCATTTTCCTGCTATGGTGGAGAAGTTATGCTGAACATTCTAACCCATGTAGTGGTTGACCACTGGGAGCCCAGGGAGTTGAAGGTGACAGCTGGTGCAACTGTGAACTCAAGTGGAGGGAGAACTTGACTGCCACCTCTTGCTTTCCCCGCACTGTCCCCTGCTCTCAGCCACAAACATGTAACCCTGAGACAGGCGCGTGGCCCCTGGAGAAGTATGAATCCAGTAGCAGACTCTGAGTGGCAAGTCAGCAGTCACAAATGCAGTCCTCTGCAGGGTCATGCCCTAGTCAGCAATGCAGGATTGGGGCACCTCTGAGCTGGAACAGTTCCCTCCCCTCCACCTGTGCAGGAGGGTAATGGGGTGGGAAAGACCTCGTGCATCTGAGAGGGGAGATCCCCGGGGGCAGAGGGAGATGCAGCCTGCTCATTCCCGGATGCTTCTGGGGCTGGGGCTGTTTCTCCTGCTCAGCCTAAGCCCCAATATCCCTTTGCTTGGATGCTCCCCATCTCCTTCAAATTCTCCTTTCTTCCCACCTTCTGGGAACCCCTTAGCCCCCACCTTCCTGGAGACCCCTCTTTCTCCCCACCTCACTGGAGACATCCCTTCCTCTTTGAAACCCCCTCTGTAACCTGCCCCCTACTCACTGAAATGATGCCTCAACTCCACTGGAGAACCCCCCATGCTGCTGCCCCCTACCCCCACTCCCCCTGAGAACCTTGTGTGCATTTGTGTGTCATACACACCATCTCTCTCTCTCTCTCATGCACACACACACACACACACACACACACACATACACACACTTTCTCTGTCACTCTCTCCTCTTCCCCCCACCTCTCTTATTTTTCTCACTGCTCCCTTCCTTTAACCTCAGAAAGTTTACACACAGAGGAACATGATGAGGATTGGAGGGACACTCTGTCTGTCTGACACCCAAATTCCAGTCACCACCAGGATTCTGTCCCGCCCCCCCTTGTGATTTTCACAAGCCCCCACAATTCAACAACTGATTGATTATCTGCAGGGGGATTTGAGTCGGAAAAGAAATCACCCCCTAGCAAGCTGGAAGAAGTACAAGAGAGGCTGATGCACCTTCAATTCCTCCTCTGCAAGTACTTTTTCTCTTGTCACTGACCAACAACCGATAACACATTTGTTTTGCTTTTGTTTTTCACGGTCTGAGTCTGGAACAAATGACTAATATACCCTATGTTCCCAGTAGAACTTGGGTGGTAACTGATGTGAAGAAACAATGCATTGGTAGGTTTTTTTGTTACACACACAAATGTAGATACCCCAGAGAACTTACCTGGTAAATCAGAAAATACTTTTTTTTGTATCCCTTTTACCTTACCTCCACTAATCGAGACATTTCCCCAAAGTGCAATGAGATACAACACTGCTTGTGGAAATGTGCAGTGGTGAGTATATATTAAATGTGTATTCCATTAAAGTTCTTACTAAACATTTACATAGCACTGTCCCCAGCTTCCGTAGGGACTAATGGGTAAGAAGGAAGGCCCCCCTCCTGTCCGCAGCTTCAGTGTTGTCCCCAACCTACAGAAGAAGATTGGGGCTGAAAGACCAAGGCAAAGTGTGGGTGCATAGGTCCTAATTTGTAAGTGAGGACAATATGTGACACCCCGCTCCCAACCATTGACAAAATGGTTATAGAATTACAGCACACCAGCAGGAGGAATTTAAAACAATTCATTGTATTCCTTACAAAAATATTGAAATTCAATAAATGCAAAACCCTTTCAGGTTAGAAGAAAAGTTAAGGTGGTTACAAATTCAATCATGCACTAAAAACATGGAAATTATAAGTTAAGGCTCATGCCTTAACTTCTGTGCCATGGAAGCAGGAAAGACGTACACTCTCCCATACTGTGCTCACTTACAACTTAGCCTCCATACACCCACACTTTGCCTTGGTCTTTCAGCCCCAATTTTCATTCCCAGAACCCACAAAGTAGCTTTTAAAAAATACACCAGAACTTTCCTCGTTGGTCAGGCCACTTACTGGAATGAGAGCAATTACAGAGAGGATTACAGATAAGTAAGGAAGTGGATGGAATGACAGAGGCTTTTCAAATAGTTACAATAGAACGATTCTGAGTAAAGTAACTCATCCAGAAAACTGATGGGATCCCATGGGAAGCACTGATATCATTTTTATAATTTCACCTCCTGTCATAGGACTCATGAGTTGTGTGTAAGGGGATTGGGCGCTACTGGGTTGCAGTAGTCTAGGAGAAGGCTATGAGGCATCACTCCTGGGTTCTCTGAGAAAGCCTTGACACCTAGCAGATTACAACATGAGGGATTCTGCAGTCTCGGAGACCCAGAACACCAAAGCACCCAACCTCCATAAACACATTGCTTCATACCCGTGGTGTATATGTAAACTTTGTCCCCCACATATACACTATACCAGCATATGACTACTCATCATGAATGCCAGTCCAAGTGACACAGACCCAGCTCATTAGACCCTCCAAGGATTTCCCAAATGAACAGTCTTAGCTCTGGGGGAGAATGAAGGTTTAAAATTCTCTAGTAACCTGGGGTAAAAGATTGGAAGCTGCATAAAGAGAGGATTGGAGCTCAAAGACTAAGGCAAAGTATGGATGCATGCGGGATAATTTGTAAGTGAGCGTAACATGGGAGAATGTATAACGTCTTTTCTGCGTAACTGACACGAACCTTAAGGCATCAGCTGTGACATCATTTCCATGCTTTTTAGTCCATGATTGAATTTGTTACTGCCTTAGCTTTTCTTCAAAGCTGAAAGGGTTTTTCATTATTGAATTTCTTTCCATGTAGAGATTGGTAGGAAGGTCTGCAAGCAATTAGTTTCTAAGTAATTTACCTACCAGCATGACATTGGGTGATTTCAGACGTTACGAGATCACGCTGAACCACACTGAACCACGCTCAACCCCCCCGCGGGGCCAAAGGGCCCGGAACGTCTGAACGGCGTGCGCCAGATGTTCATCACGCTCAATACCCACATGGGGTCAGTTTGAACCACGCTTCCCGGGCTAGCCGGGGGAAGGTCTCGGGAAGCGTGGTCAAACCAACCCCCACAGGGAACCAAGCAAAAGTAACGTCTGGACGCCAATCCCCCAGCGGAACCAAAAAAATGGAGCCCCGGCCGGGGACGAGGCACGCAGCGTCGCTGCCAGGCAACCAGCACCAACACAAACACCGGAGGGAGATTTAAAGCGAGAGCAGCAGCAAGCAAGCGTGGCGGGATGGAGCGAGGAGGGAAGCGGAAGAGACCGGAGGCACGAGCAGCGACAGCGGCGGCACAGGAGGCGGAGGACGTGCAGCCAGGCCCAGCGATGCAGGCGGAGGGGGCACAGGTGCAGGAAGGGGGCACACGGGAGCACCCGACCAGGGAGGCGCCCCGGGAACACCAACCACAGCTGCAGCCGGGTCGCGCCGCCCCGGGGACAGCGGCCGGAACAGGCCCACAGGAGGCACCCAGGAAACGGGTAAGGGCACCCACTGGGAGGGGAACAGGGGGCACAGGGGAACCCCCTGTGGAGGGGGCCGGGGGGACCCCGGGCGGAAGGCAGGGGGGCAGGGGGACCCCGGGCGGAGGGCAGGGGGGCAGGGGGCCCCCGAGAGGGCCCACACCCTCACCCAGCAACCAACCACCCCCCTTCCCCCCCCCAGACACGAAAGTCGGCCCGGGCGGACGAGCCCCAGGAGGAGCCCGGCCCCCGGCCCCTGGAGGCGCACCCCCAGGAGGAGGTGGAGGAGGAGCACAGGCAGGTGCAGCAGGAGCTGCACCGGGAGGAGGAACAGCAGGGGCCCAGCCGGAGGAAGGCCTATCACAGAGGGGGACAGTGGGGCCTCCAGGAGACCCGGGACTTCATACGGATCTGGGGGACCCTCGAGTACCAGGTGGAGCTCGCAATAAACCAGCGCAACGAGCATGTCTACCGGGACATCGTGCGCGACATGGAGGCGGCGGGGCACGAGCGCACTGTCAACCAGTGTCGCTCGAAGGCCAAGGAGCTCAAGAGGGGGTACAAGGCCCTCAAGGACAATAACAGCCGCTCCGGCCACGGGGCCCGCACCGCCCCCTACTACGATGCCCTGGACCGCATCCTTCACATGAAGGGCTCCATAGTTGCCCCACGCCTGGTGGGCAGCGCTGTGGTCCAGGGCAGGGAGCGGGCCGAGGTACCCCCTCCCCTCGCCGCCCGCCCGGTAGACACGAGCTCAGGGGACCCCCACCCCCAGGAGGACCACCCGGGACCCGCAGAAGCCCCAAGGCCCCCCCCCAGCAGCAGCCCGGAGACATCCCAACGCCGGGCCGGCCAGGCGGAGTCGGAGGTCGGCACCTTCACCACCCTCAGCCAGTGGTCCCAGGGGGAGCACTCCCAGGGTGAGGCGCCGGCCTCCGAAGGCTCGGAGACGGACATAGAGGGTAAGCGGGCCCCCAGGGCAGGGGGGGGCACGACCAGGGGGCCGGTGGCAGGGGCGGGGGTGGGGGCCCTGCTGCAGGGGCCACAACCAGCCCCCTTCACCCGCTCCCCCCTCTCCCGCCCGCAGGACATGGGGAGCCCCAGGACCGGGCCAGCGAGACGGTGCAGGCCCCCGCGGAGGGCACAGGAGAGCAGGTGCCGGACCCAGGTAAGGCGGGAGGGCTGGGATTGCGGGAGGGCCCCCCGGGCGCCAGCCCAGGGGGGCCTCTGGCCTCAGTGGGGGAGGGGGGGCAGGGGGCCCCGGGACCCGACCCCGCTAGGGGACAGGGCCCTGCACTGACCCACCCGCCCATTTCCACAGGGCAGCCCCCGCGCGCGGCGCCTCCGCCGGCCGCGGCCCCAGCCCAGCGGATGCGGGAGTACCGGGCGCGGGTCCGCAGGCGCAGGGAGGAGCAAGCGGAGGACATCGTCCGCAGGGCGGAGGAACAGGGGGAGCGCATGATCGCCTCCGTGGACCGCATGGAGGCGGCCATAGAGCGGTCCATGGAGAAGGCCCTGGAGACAGACCGCCGGCTGGAGGCGGAGGTGCGCCTGGAGCGGAGGCGGGAGCGCCGGGAGCACCAGCGGCAGCAGGGGCTGCTCAGGGGCCTCCGGCAGGACATACAGGGCATGGTGCGGGAGCACAGTGCCAAGATGGACAGGTCCCACGACATTGGGACCTCCCTGCTCCTGCATGCGGGCACCATGTGTGCCTACGTGATGGCCGGCGCACCTCCGGGCGCCCTGCCCGCCCAGGTCCCCATGCCGGGCCCCTCGGCGCCCCCGGGCCCAGCCCTGCCGCCCCTGGCGCCCCCCCGGCCCCAGGGCCCTCGCATGCGCCTCCCAGTGCCCCCGGGCCTCCGGAGGGTCCAGCCCCCCCGGGGCACGACCGGGGCACCGGGCACAGCTGCCCATCCGCCGCCCGGCCCCCTGCCGGGGCCGGGACCGGCCCAGGACACGGCAGGGGACACGGACAGTGGGGGGGAGGGGAGCTCCCAGAGCTCGGTGGGCCCAAGCGGCCGCACGAGGGGTCGGCCCAGGAAACGCGGGGGGATGGTGGGAAGGGGGGGGAGGGGGAGGGCCACATGAGGGCGGGTGGTGGACGGGGTCACGGGGACGGGGGTGGGGAGGGGGCACAGGGTGATTGTGTGCACTGTGTGGGCAATAAAGTGTTGTAAAGAGACAGTTGTCCCCGGCCCGTTTGTGGGGGGGACAGGGCTGTGGGACCGCGTGTACAGGGGCATGGGCACGGAACGGGGGGTGGGGCCCCCAGGGGCGGGAAGGCCCTCACAGCGGGCCCCCCCGGGCGATGTGGGTTGCAAGGGCGTTCCGGATCCTTTTGGCATACCGGTACTCCCGGGGGTTCCCTGCGTTCACGTACAGGGGAACAGGACCGGGGGGCCGGTGGGGCTCGGGGTACTCCAGGGCCGCCCCCTCGGTCTCGCACACATTGTGCAGAACGCAGCAGGCACCGATCACCAGGGCGGAGGTGGGGACGGTGAAGTCCAGGCGGCCAGCTAGACTCCTCCAGCGCTGCTTCAGGGCCCCGAAGGCACGCTCCACCACGGTCCGGCTCGCACACAGGTGGGTATTGTATACCTGCTCCGCAGGGGGGCTCGGGACAGGGTAGACCTTCATCAGCCAGCGGGTCAGGGGGTAGGCGGGGTCCCCCAGGATGCAGGGGGGCATGGGAACACCCTCGATCCACCTCATGCCCATGTCCGCGAAGTCCCCCCGGTACATGCGGGCATAGAAGGGGGAGATGGTCATGATCCTGGCGTCGTGACTCCGGCCGGAGTTGCCCGTGTAGATGTCTATGAAGCGGGCCCGGTGGTCCACCACCCCCTGCAGGTGCAGGGAGTAGTATCCGTGCCGGTTCACATACTCCAGGGCCTCCCCCGCGGCCGGGCGCAGGATCTCGATGTGTGTGCCGTCCACGGCTCCGATGCAGTTCGGGAAGCCCCCGGCCGCGAAGCCAGCCATCACAGCGCCCTGGTCCAGGAGCTGGATGGTCCTGTCGAGGAGCACGCCCTCCACAGCCTCGCACACATCCCGCACGATGCAGGCGACCGTGCTGAGCCCCACCCCGAAGTGCTGGGACACGGAGCGGCAGGAGTCGGGCGTTGCGAGGGCCCAGACCCCTATGGCCACCCGCTGGACCATGGGGATGGGCTCCCGCATGGAGGTGTGCTGCCGCTCCAGCCAGGGCGCGAGGAGCTCCGCTAGGCGCAGCAGGGTGGCCTTGCCCATCCGGAAGTGGGACCCCCACTCGGCCTCCCCCCAGTGGGCCTGGGCCCGCTCCCACCAGGCCTGGGGCCGCTCCGTGACCCATAGGCTCCGCGCTATGGGCATAGCCAGCAGCGCTGCCCGGCGGAGGGTCTGCGTTGCCCAGCGGAACCGCCTCGCGGCCCCTCGGAGCGCAGCGGGCCGGGTGAGGCTCCGGCAGGCGGCCAGCCACGCCCCCCAGGCCCGGCGCCGAGCCCTGAGCCGGCCACGGACTCTCCTGCGGGCCTGCTGGCCCCGGAGGCGCACGCCAGCCCGCAGGGCCAGGACATAGCGCAGGCGGACGGCCAGGTGCACCCTCTCGGTCAGGAGGCACAGCTGCTCAGTGTGGTCACGGTGCCACTCAGCCGCGAGCGCGAGGAACATCCAGTTCCCACCTGCCCTATCGCGCTCCATGGTGCTGGGGCCCCGGTGGGGGCTGGGAGCGCTTATGGCGGCCCGGTGCTGGTGGCTCCGCCCGGGGGTCGGCCTCGCGGGCCTGCGCGCGCCCTGTGCCGGTGCGTTCCGGCTGCTCCCGCCCCCAGCACCCCGGGCCCCCTCCCCTCGCTGTTTGTAGCGGGATGGCCTTGAAGGTGCGATTAGGCAGACAGAGAGCTCGCTGTTGTTCTCTGCAGCTGTGCCGGGCCCGCACCCCACGCCTCGCTCTGTTGTGCTACAATGTTGCGGTGCGGGCCCGTGTTCCCTGTCCCGGGGGCCGGGCCGAGCCTCTCCCGGCCCTGGGCAGTCTGTGTGCCCTCCGGGCTCCGTGTCCCATTCCCTGTTGTGCTGGACCATGGCTGGCTGCCCATCCATGGGGCTCCCGCTGTCCGGCCCCCAAGGGGCCCCCCATATCTGGGCCTTCCGCGAGACCATGTCTCTGTGCGACCTGTGGCACACCCCTGCCGTGCAGCTGCTCCTGGCCGGGCCGGGGAGCCGTGCAGGTGCCTACGAGAGCCTGAGCTCCGGGCTCCGTTACTTTGGCCATGTGGTGAGCGCCCGTGATTGCCGGCTGCATGCGGAGGCCCTGGGGCTGGCTCGTTTCCCCGAGGGGCGCATCCCGGAGGTGCTGTGCGCCCATGTGCCCTGGAGCGCCTCTGAGACCGTGTCAGCGCTGGTGGTGTGTGGTCTGGGCGCCTACTCGGAGTGCCTGGCCGAGGGTGGCCCTGCCTTGGCCGTGAGCTACTTCTCCTGTGTTCACGGGGCCCGTGGGTACCAGCGCACCCGTGGGGCGGCGTTCCAGCGGCTTCTGGAGCTGGGGCATCTTCCGTGGCCCCCTTCTGCTGCCTGCTGTGTGCCGGAGCCCTCCGCGGTGGAGATGTCATCCCTGTTGGCGGTGTGGGCGCGTGTGGATGTGCAGCTGGCCCTCACCATGCCCGATCCCTTCGAGGCCTACTACCTGATCGCCCACTACATGTCCTTGCAGGGGTACCGCCGGGGCATGCTGCACTGGCCCCACCTGGTCCACCGGGCGGGCCACCCGGGCCCTCGGGCCAGCGGGGCCCCCGGCAGCGGCCCGTGAGCCCCGCGTCGCTGGCCTGCCCCCCCCGGCGTGGTGCCCCCGTGTGGGCTCCCGCCCCGGCCCGGGGGGGGGGCCTGGTCCCCGCTGGCCGCTCCCGACCTGCGGACCCCACCTCGGTGAGCTCCCGCCCGCCTCGCTGCTTGCTGCTGCCCCTGGCCGTGGTCCTGGGCCCCCTCCATCCCCGTGACTCCGTGGGTGCTGCCTGAGCGTCGCTGGTGCTGCGGAGGAGCACCGCTGGACCCGGCTGCCCTGCCTGTGCCAGCCTTTGACTGTGGGGCCCCCTTCCTCCTCCTCCTGGCGCCCCTCCGCCGGCCTCGCTGTGCTTTGGGGGCCCCCAACGTGCCTTGCTCCGGGGGTCCCCCCCCCCCCTCCGAGACTGCCTCTGTTCCTGTGGGGGCGCCTCCTTGGACTGGACTGGACTGGGGTGGTGTGGGGGTGGGGGTTGCTGCTGTCCGTGCCTTGCCCCGTGGTGGTGCCCCCCCCCTCCCTGCCGGTGTTCCGGGTGGGGCGTTCCGGGCGCCCCTTCCCCCCTTCCCGGCCTTTCCCTGGTGTGTGTGTGTGTGTGTGTGTGTGTGTGTGCCCGGGCGTGTGGCCGTGCATTGTGCCCCGCTGCGGGACCGCTGTGTGAGCCGGCTGTCAGCCTGTTCTCGCTCTTCCCCCCTCCCTTCCCGTTTCCCTTGTGTGGGCGTTCCCTTGTGTGCCTTGTGGCTTCGTTTGCCCTCAGTCGGCCATGTCTGTGTCCCGCCCCTGCCCGGTGCCTTGTGGGGGTTTAGCGCCCGCCGGGGGTTCGGCTGCACGTCTGTTGTGCTGCCACGGGCCGTGATGGTGCGGCCCGGTTCCGGGCCGTGGTGCCGTTCCCGGCACGTCTGTTTGGGTCGTTTTCCAACCCCCAGGCGTGGTTGCGCTGTTCGCCCCCCCTGGTGGTTCGCTGTGGTGAACCGGCCGCCCGTAACGTCTGAAAGTACCCATTGACGAGAACTTGCTGTTTGTTAGGACTGGTTGTGTCACTAAATCATAATATTACCTTTGTTTTCTCTTGGAAGGGCTTTAAGTGAAGAGGAGATTCTGTGTTAAGCACATCTCTTATAGTACCCACTTACCTCTTTGGTCTCATTAAATATCAGTTCAAGCTGCATTAATGAAGGAGAAATTTTATCTACAATTCAGAGTTATTTAAACACTGTGTTCTATTGTTAGAAAAACATTCTAGGGGGCATCTGGGTTTTTAAAACTCCATTTATTCTCTTGGTACTAACCGCTAGATTCTGTTACCTTTAAATTTAAACAAAACAATGTAGGTATTGCTGTAATCTTTGGTTCATGAAGTGGCTCACCATCACAACTCTTTTCAGCCCACTGAAGGTACTTACTGTGATTACCCAGCACTCTTCCCTGCCATACTTTTATTTCTAGTGTCACCTTTCATGGTACAATTTATCTTACAGAATGAAAAGAAACATTTTTAAAAGGGAAAAGATCACATGACATCATTTAAAGCCTCACTATAATTTATTGTACTGTGAAACAAGAAGAGCCTACTGTAACTTCACTGAAAAAAATACAAGGTCACAAAACATTCGTACGTGTTTGTATTCTGGCCCTGACCCTTTAGAGTCACCAAATCGTCATCATCAGTCTTTGTTTATACCTTATGCAGTACGCCTCCTTTGTTGAGAGTGGGAGCTTTTCTCAAAGCTTCACATAAATATGCACTTGTGCCAAGCTTTCCCCAACCCCTCAATCACAGAAGTCCCTCAACTATGGCACTATAGAAATTAACACAACACGGAAGACGTACAGCCCATAAGTGTTTGTTTATTTGTTTATTTGTTTGTTTATTTAAATGTATATGCCATTCTTCCTTATGTGCAGTGTTAGGCAAAGGTAATGGTCATAGGACAGCAGAAAACAGGAAGAGGAAATAAAAGGATGGGGAGGGGTAAGATAACACACAGAAAACGACAACAACAACAACAGAATTGAATCTAGGGCACATTCCATCTCCCAGGTGTTTCTCTACAGTTACTCAGCTCCAGAGTGCTCAGTTTGTAAACAGAGACTTACAAATTCAAAGCTGATACCTTCCAACAGTTCAAGGGGCCAAAAAAGGACATGAGACACACCCAAAAAGTCTTTCCTCTTTGCGTGCACAGGGTATTCAAAGAAGCTAGTAACTATATCTCAATGACCCTTTTCACACAGACACTCTAACACTGATAAAATAGGAGTTACATTTTATTATACATGTTACAGGGCTGCAAGGGTGCTGTGTGGGTGCCCTGCAACGTGTATAATAAAATGTAACACCCATTTTATCAGTGTTAGAGTGTCTGTGTGAAAAGGGTCAATGATTGTCCAGGGTCGCACTATTCCCACCCCTCCTCTTCCACAAGTACATCCACCCCCATGAAGGCAATTTGGATCCTTCTGCCTTATAACACCCTCCCATAGTGAGAACCCACAGGGAGTGGTGTTCCCCCAGAAAGGAGTCATATCAGCCCCACACCTGCTCCATTCGCAGTGCCAGGCGGCCGATAGTGGTAGTACCATCTGGCAGCAATGCGTGGGTGCCTGCTCTAGTAGCACAGCCTGGCTCTGAGTCTGACAATGTTGGGAAGGAGCTGGCTTTGGTGATGGCGAGTGAAAGTGAGGTCTGGCTCTCTCCTCCAAACCAGTACTGGATGTATACAAAGAGAAACAATGATACTTCTCAAAAACAGAAGGGCAGTCTCACCTGTAGTGGGACTGTTGGGAGCTATGAAGTCTCAGCTCACCAGCCCTGATGATTTCTCTGTGCTACAGAATCCTCACTTTTGGCTGTCTCTCCCTCATGTTCAGGGGTCCATCAGTCTCTCATTTGAGGGCTGCTCACTGTTTGCACAGTTGTTTCATCTGGGTTGCTCAACTGCCACCAGCAGAACTAGACCATTGCCTCTTGCTCAATTGGATGCACACGCTGCACTTCAGGATTCTTCTAGTCCCTCTCTACCAAAATGGCTCTCCCCTCTTCTCTTGTTTCCAGCCCAGCAACTCATGAAGTCCCTCCTGCAGTCACTTCTAGCTGTTCATCCTCGCAGAGTTGCTTCCGGGTGCCATCTGTTGTTCAGTGTATTAACTGTCACATTACACATTTGTTCCTGCAGGCTGCCCATGTTTGGTCTTGGGCCGTCAGATCACTGTAAAGAATAACCAGTTTTGCTTTGTGTAGAGTTTCAGTTCTTCTCATTAGGCTGTTTAAAATTGTTTGAGATCATTTGAAAATTTGGTTCCAGACTAATAAGATATGACTGTCGTTTAGACCTCAGTCAACTATTTGGTTTCATGAAAGAAAAACGCACTCTGATAAACTTAATTTAAACACCTCCCATCCTTTCATGAATGAGAATCCCCTTCACAATTCTCAGGGCCACATATTAGATGACCACTTCATTTATAATTGAGGCATTATATTCTCCTCCTATTTCAGTGTTCTCAGGCCCGTAATAATTCTCCATTCTTTACTCTGCATTGCACAGTGTTATTTAACAAAGGGTGTTTTCAGACGTTACGGGGCTGCTTGGCCCCATACCGAAAACAACCCTTTCATTCCCTGCCAGGGTCATCCCATCACGCCATATCAGACGTGCCGGGGGGATCCCGGCGGGGAATCTGGGAGGGGGCGGGGCCACGTGGCGCAACGTGCGGCCGCATGGCCCCGCCCCCTCCACGCACCCCACCGCCCGCCCTCCGGGGAGATGGGGGGGCGGCGGGGCCACTGCGGCCGCCGCGTCGGGCCAGATGTGCCGTGGCCTGGGATCCCACCAGGGATCCCGGGCCGTGTCAACCGGCCAGACGTTACTTTTTTTTGGTCCCCGCTGGGGATCTCTTTGACCACGCTTCCCGGGACATTCCCCCGGCTAGCCCGGGAAGCGTGGTTCAAATTGACCCCATGCAGGTATTGACCGTGGCGAACATCTGGCGGCTGCCAAACAGACGTTCGAGCCACAGTGACCACAGGTGGGTATTCACCGTGGTTCACTGTGATCTCGTAACATCTGAAAATACCAAAGTCTGTTTTCCACTCTTGAGCATAGTTCTGTATTGAGGCTGACGTGTAGTTAGATACCCATCTCAATTCTGAGGGGAAAAAACTTTTCAGCCAACTGTGTAATTATTTCACACTGTAAAGTCCAGTCATTTGGACTGTGGCTCAATGTGCTCAGCTCCTATCTCTAGTCTGAAATGTGCAACTACTAGGGTAAGCAATCTATTAGCTCTGGATGATCTGCTGATGATGTAACTATGATTTTTAAGAAGCACGGGTAGGGCAAATCATTACATTTCATTACATGAACTGGGGGGAAATAGAGTAACTGCACTGTGAGACAGGCCGGGTAGCAATGCCAATGCAAAGTAAAGGAGAAAGTGCACATTCAAATAACTGCCTGTGTTTACAATCCTGATTCCGATTAAATTGATGGAAAAGTTACTACTGACTACGTGGATCAGGATGACACCATAGATGTGTGATTGCAATAGAGCAGAAATAGGAGCCTGTATGCATGTTTTTATACATCAGCAGTGGGGCACTCTGGTCCATGGGTCAAATTGAGCCTGCAACTGTTTTGTTTGTTTGTTTGTTTTTGTTTTTTAATCTGGCCCCTTTCCAGTTCCAAAATCTGGCGGAGGGTTACCACCAGTGACAAATATACTTAAATTTTTGGTGCTGCTGCTGCTTGCACTGCCTGTTGGCAAGTTGGCAGAATCCTAGATACCAGAAAGGGATCACTTTTGCTGTGATTATTTGGGGCACTGTGGCTGTACTGGAATCAACTTTGCCAAGATGTGACTGACCACAGGGACACAGGGAAGATCTGCTTTATTTCTGGTTAAAATAATATGGTGTGTGCCCAGAGAGGAGGCTTACCTTGCATAGGTGAGCACTGGAAGGCCCAATGGAGGCTTTTGTGTGAGGTGTGTGTGTGAATGTCTGGTTTCTTTCTTGTGGGTGGTGTTATGTCTGATGGGCTCACTTTTTAAATTATTTCTGCCCATGGTTGCACTTTTGTGGGTTTGTCTTCTTGAACTATTGTCCCACTCTTACCAGCCTGCTTTTCTGGTCACTGCTTGGTTGGCATGGTGATTTTTAAAGTGGTTGCACTGCTGATGGTGGGCCATGCTGTGGGTAAACTACTGCTGGTTTTTGTTTGGGATTTCGGCCTGTGGTTGCACTTTTGTGGGTTTGTCTCCTGAACGATGACTCTGAGAAATTGTGACAGAGATTTGAGAGCCCAGAAAAGCAGACAATCACTCAAGAAGACAAACCCACAAAAACTAGCATTATGCCAACCAAGCAGTGCCCGCCCAGAAAAGCTCTGCCATAATTTCTTAGAGCCCCAGATAAACAAGACAGTATCCAAACATTCAGGTACTTCATGGGCAATTTGCAGTACCCAAACTGCGAAAGGAACTTAGGTATCACAAATTCAAAGGGTATCCCCATTTATGTGGGTACTACTCATTTCTATTTTCATCCACCGTTCATTCCCCCATCCTGAACACACCCCTTAAGCATCCTTCTACTCAACTTCTAACCTGCTGCTGGAGCTTGATCTAATTTACCTTCCAGAGAGGTCCCACATGATGTGAGGCCTCTCTCAGGCCCTTTCTGAGCAAGCTCAGTTGTTGCTGGGTTTTTTTTTACTTTCAAAATTACAAGTCTGGAAGATGCCACACATCATGAAGGGACCCCTCTGGCTCTCCCTGATAGGCTCCTACTACCCCTTAAGTACCCCACCCCTGAGCCCCCAAACCATCTCCCTGGCCTAGGAAACTCACCCAAGTATTCTCTGAGGGTTGGAGCAACATCTCAAACACTCGGGACCACTCCTCAGACCCTCAGAGAATAATCACAATTTTTTTTATACTCCAAATAACCCTAGGAAAAATCAACATCTGTTCTACACAAAAATTGGCCTGTAATACATTTTATGGGAAAAGACAAGGAAAAAAAGAACTCTTGACTTTGAATCCGAGGTTTATAGTTTGTGAAAGGTTCTGACAAAGACTGGGCATGGAGAGGAAAAAGCCAGAGGAGCAAGACAAGTTTGTGGCCCTTAGCAGGGAGTAAGGTAAGTGTCATTAAAATGAAGTAGAGTCACACAGATGAAAACCTTCACACTGTTTTGAAAATTCAGGGGTATGAGTCTTAATTGTAGACACTGAAGCTGTTAAGATAGTAAGGAAGTTATCAGAGGCTTGAAGTACCTCTTCAACTATTGTTGCTAAACAGACATGGTTTGCAGAAAAATATTCTGTTAAAGAAAACCTCCTCAAGAGCAGCATGATACTATAACGAAAAGTCAGGTTCCAATGATAATGTTACTATTGTAAAGTATCACCAGCAGTAAGTGGCCCTTGTCCATTTCTTCTCTTTTATAAAGAACTAGAAGTGGAAGTAAAAGCAAGAATTAAATCATTTGTAGCTTGTGCTAAACTCTGTTGTCATTAGATTTAGATTTACCATATAAATTGCCTCCAATGAAGAAGGATAATGTATGTTCATCAGCAGAAAATAAACAATTGTTTCTTCTCTTACGGCCACTTGTGCAAGACAACGCATGAATAGTGGTTTCCACTAGGGCTGAAACTCGCCCTCGCATTTATTTCAAATCTCAATGAGAATTGGATTCTCACTGAGATTTGCAAGAATGAAAACAAGTTGAGAATGGGCTGGTTCTCAACCCCATTCTCACGTGAAACTTGCATGGCCAAAAACTGGCATTCTGCATGTGCAAAACAGCTGCCATTGACATTCTGCGCATGCGTGGCCCCAGGCAGCACACATGCACAAAGCATTTTTAGGGTTTTGAGAATCTCGCGAGATTCTGAAGAACCCTCAAAAAATGTTCTGCACATGTGAAAAATGGCTGCTGGGGGGGGGCACAAGTGTAGAATGGCTGTGGCAGCCATTGTGCAGGCACAGTGCATTTTCAAGAATCTCATGAGATTCTTTAAAATGATAGTGAGATCTCACGAGATTTCATCGGGTTTGCAGAAATCTCATGAGATTCTCATGCAAATTTTTGAAGTTCTTGTTTCAGCCCATTACCACCGGGAATAGGATATGTTTGGTGGGAGGAATTGAGGGATTTTATAGTGTGTTTTTGATGTGAGGGGAGCAGTGGGAGAGATAGAGGGGCGGGGCTTTGCACTTTTGTTGGCTGGGATGTTAGGAGGGGGAGGGATGGGGAGTGATTGTGTTAGGGAGGGGGGGAATGGGAAGTTATTTGGGGGGGAATGGGGAGGATCTCCCCTCTGCCAGGGTTGGACAGCTAAGGGGAGGTCGGGGCTAGGAGGGTCAGCCGGGGAGGAGGGCACGGCCATAGGTGTCGTGATGGGTCGGCAGAGATATGATCTCAAATGGGGGGAGATGAGATCAGTGAAGCGGGACAGGTGTTTGCTGCATGACCTGCTCACTACCCCCAAGGCAGATGGGCAGGTGGTTCTTGATCAGAGGGCCCCTGACCCAGTGCTGGTGTTGTTGAATGTGAGATCGGTGGTTAGTAAGGTAACAACGATCTAGGAAGTGATCCTGGACCATGCCACTGTTCTTGTATGTATCACGGAACCTGGCTGGACAATGAGTCGGGGCCTATTTTGGCTGATCTTGTTCTGGCCAGGTATTCCATGCAGCATCAGCCATGGTCAGAGGTACAGGGGGCGGTGGGGGCAGTGTAGTCATGATTTTTAAGGAGGGATGGTCTGTGAGGAGGCATCCGGTACAATCCATATCGGGTATTGAGGGTCTCCACCTTGTGTTTGATTTGGCAAGGGACAGTTTGGCAGTGCTGCTTGCATACTGTGCATCTACCTGTGCATGCTCTAGCAGAGGTGGTGATGGGGGTGGTGTTGCAGTCCTCAAAGACAGTAGTCTTGGAGGACCTCAACATTCATGTGGATGTCAACTTTAGGGGAGCGGAGCATGAGGCCATGGCCGCCATGACAACCATGGGCCTGTCAGAGGTGGTTATTGGCCAAAAACATCAGGGGGGGACATACCTTAGACCTTGTGTTTTTCACCCGCCTTTAGGTGGGTGCTCCATTAGTGGGGAAGATATCAGCTGTGCCCTTGTCATGGATGGATCATTACCAATACCTCCTGCAGGCCTCACTCCTGGCACATGTCTGCCCCCGGAAAGGTGTGCAACCGATTCGGATGGTTCGCCCCTGAAGGATGATGGAACTGGAGCGGTTCGGGAGTGGTCTGGGTGAGATACCCTCTGACCTTGATGACCATTCCATCGATGACCTCATTGTGCTATGGAACACCTTTCTAACTGGGGCCACTGATCAGATGGCTCCTAGGTGTCCACTGCCTACGTGACAGCTCCACAGACCTCCTTGGTTTTCTGAGGAATTGCAGCTGCTGAAGCAAGATAGGAAGCAGTTGGAGTGACGGTGGCATCGTTTACATGCTGAAGTTGACAGATTGCAGCATAGAGCCAGGTTATGAGCCTATGCCATGGCTATGTGGGCAGCAAAGAAGGAGGGTTTTTTCTACCCTCAGCGCATCCGCAAAATCCCATCCAGCGGAGGTTTTCCAGGTGGTGAGGGGGCTGGTCAGTCCGACCTCCCTCAACCTTGGAATGGAGTCATCTATTGTTCACTGTGACATGTTTGTGGATTATTTTGTGGATAAAATTGCTCATATTCACCATGACTTCAACGCTGCACTTATTTTATGGGATCAATTTCATTCTGTGATGCCCACCAATGAGGTGGATGTTCTTGGGGTGGTCAGGGCCACCTCCTGTGAATTTGATCCTTGCCCATCTTGGTTAGTTAAGTCTTGTCGGGAGACATTGGGGCCGTTGCTGGCTGGGGTGGTCCACACCTCCCTTCGGGAGGGCAGAGTGCTGGGCTCTCTCAAGGAAGCAGTGGTGCAGCCTCAAGAAACCATTGCTTGACGTTGACTCCCTTGCCAGCTATTGGCCTGTCTCTAACCTTCCCTTTTTAGGGAAGATTATTGTTGAACGGGTAGTGGCTCGTCAGCTGAAGGGGCATCTTGATCACATCGGTTATCTCGATCCCTCTGAGTTGGGATTTTGTCTGGGATACGGCACCAAGACTATGCTTGTAGCTTTGGTAGATGACCTACACCAGGATTTAGATTGGGGTCATTCGACCCTGTTGATTCTACTAGATCTATCGGCTGCATTTGATACCATTGACCATGTGATGTTGGTGACACACCTGCGGGACTGTGCAGGGGTGCGTGGGACTGTTCTTGAATGGTTCTTCTCTTTCCTGACCGGAAGAACCCAGCGGGTGGTGCTTGGGGATTATTTTTCATCATACCAAGACCTCTCGTGTGGAGTCTTGCATGGTTCTGTCTTGTCTCCTCTCCTGTTCAATGTGTATATGCAGCCACTCGGCAAGGTGATTAGGGGGTTCAGCGTGCAGTGTCATCAATATGCTGATGACACCCAGCTGTACCTCTCTTTTTCAACAGATCCAGACCCAGAAGTCTTGGTGCTTACTCAGTGTCTGACAGCTGTGGGGGACTGGTTGAGGGCTCATTGACTGAGGCTGAATCCTGACAAGACGGAGGTGATGCTGGTGGGTAAGGCGGTGGAGTTCGTGGCCCCCATTATTGATGGAGTCTTCCCTCCTTTGGTCTCCCTGGTATGGAGTCTAGGGGTGCTCCTTGATGCGCAGCTCTGACTGGATCCTCAGGTGGAGGCTGTGGCGAGGAGTGCTTTTCATCAATTACATCTGGTGAGACAGCTTTGGCCATTTGTTTAAAACTCTGACCTGGCCATTGTCATCCATGCTTTCATCACCTCCAGACTGGACTATTGTAATGCGCTCTACATGGGACTACCCAAGGTGATGGCATGGAAACTGCAGATGGTGCAGAATGCAGCGGCCCGTCTCTTAGTGGGTTTGGGCTGCCGGGAGCATATTATACCAGTGCTTCACTCTCTGCACTGGCTGCTGGTAGTTTTCTGGGCCTGATTCAAGGTGTTGGTCTTGGCCTATAAAGCCCTAAATGGCCTTGGGCCTGCCTATCTGCGAGATCTCCTCACCCCCCGAGTGCTGGATCAGCCCCTGCGGACATCTGGGGGTGCCCTGCTTGAGGTCCCCCGAGTCTTCTGGGGGGCCACGCAGGGGAGGGCATTCTTGGTGGCTGCACCATGGCTGTGGAATTCCCTTCTGGTCGAGGCCTAGCTGGCTCTGGATCCCCCCTCCTTTCAAAAAATTGTAAGACCTGGGTGTTCCGCCAGGTGTTTGGTGGGGTAGATGGGTGATGGGGTGGGAGGGATTGGGTTTGGTGGGGTTGGGATGAGATATTTTTTCCTCCTTTTATGTGTTGTTTTAATTCTGATTTTTTTAGTGATTGTAAGCTGCCCCGAGCTGCCTGTGGCAGGAGGGACAGGGTAGCATTTTAAAAAGAAAGAAAGAAAGAAAGAAAGAAAACAAAAGCTCTGCATTCTTTTTTACCGTTTGTTGTGCATCAAGTATTGGGAATTCCAAAATTTGGAAAGTGAAGCAATCGAAAATCAAGCATGTGTGCAAATTCTGTCATATCATGTGAATATTCAGCAAATCCAAAATCAAATAAATCTTAAACGTGGTTATTGCACGGTTCTCAACATGGAACATATCTTAAGTTATTGGGGGAAAAACAAACAGGCATAGAGATAGAATGTTTTCAGACTTTATGACAGCTCACATTTCCATGCTTTGACCTGCGTGGAAATTCGGGTTATCGTAATGGCAGAAACCACCACCAGATTTAGCCTGGGCCATTCCCTGGGTGGTGTTGGCACTTAGCCTGGGCTGTGAATTGGGGAAATCCCCAACTCACAGCCCAGGCTAAATGTCAACACCACCTGGGAAATGGCTGCCCGAATGGGTTTATAGTGTGCTGTAACATTTGTACAGCCACTTTACCTTCTACGGTTCATGATGGCATCAGGAGCTTGGTGCCATTGTGACCATCAAACCATGTCTGCCCGTCAAGGGAGGAGGCTGTTCCACATTCCGTGGAGGCAGGACATACAGATGCACACCCATGCATCTCCTCGCCCTCTCCCCAGTCCAGCCTCCGTAATGTTTGTTCAGCAGCTGGACTGATTCCCAGCTGGAGTGATGGCTCCCATCACCACCTGGAGAAGTCCGTGGCAGTGACGTGACCCATCATGTTTGAAAACACCCATAGTAGTTCAGATGGTACCTTTTTTTGGATCAAGTTCTGTTGATAAAAGTATGCAAGCTTTTGGACGCTTCATTGGGCATGAAATAAGTCAAAATCATATAGACCAGATGTCGATAAATGGAGGCTAGGAAGCCGCATATGGCTCTTGAGCATCTGTTCTGTGACTCTTGCCAAAAGTGGCTTTCTAGGGGTGTGTCTATGTGGTTCCCTCAATTACAAAGAACTCAAGCTGCAGATTCTGCCACCAGAGCTTTCTGGGAGTCAGGGGAATAGGGGAAGTGTGCCCTGTGCCTCTGTTGTTGGTGCCCTAACTTGCCAGACCACCTGGTTTCCAGAGCTTTGATGTGAGGGAAGTGAGTTAGGGGATGCTACGTTGTCCCATCCCCAGGACTGTGGGAAGCCATAATTGATGTAATGTGTGTTGTGGATTTCGATGATATGAAAATTTGGTGTGCAGCTTTTGGGCTTGGGAGATTTTCCCACCCCTGCAAAAGACAACAAATGCAGAACAGGTGGGTGGTGGTGTATAAAAATCAGCGGTGGGGAACCTTTTCCATCATAGGGGCACTTAAATAATTAATTCAAGCTCCGATGACCACAAAGAAGTTACAGGCACAGGTGCTTAAGAGCTGTGTGGCTAAATCTAATCGCCTCTATTCCATTCTTGTCCTCCTTGACCTCTCCGATGCCTTCGATACTGTTGACCACTCACTCTTTTTGGATTCACTTTACTCCCTTGGCTTCAGTGGTTCCATCCTCTACTGGTTCTCCTCCTACCTCTCTGACTGATCCTTCAATGTGTCTCTTGCCAAATCCACCTCCTCCTGCCTTCAACTCTCGGTTGGTGTTTCCCAAGGCTCTGTCCTTGGCCCTCTCCTCTTCTCTATCTTTACCCTGTCCCTAGGCAAACTCATTGCCTCCCATGGATTGGCTTCCAATATCACCTCTATGCTGATGACACTCAACTCTATCTCCATCTATTCAAACTCACCTCACCAGCTGTCTCTCTGACATCTCTACCCAGATGTCTCAACGTCAACTCAAGCTCAACATGGCTGAAACTGAACTCCTTGTCTTCCCCCCTAATCCTTCCTCTCCCTCTTCCCTGTTGATCCTCATCTATGGGGTAACCATCCTTCCCATCCCCCAACCCCATAGCTTAGGCTTCATCTTTGACTCACCCCTTTCTTTTAAACCCTACATAGACTCTGTTGCCAAATCCTCTCGCTCGTCACTTCGACCACGTGCAGTCCCTCCTCTCCTCTCTTCACTGGCTCCCCCTTCCTGAACAAATCCTGCACAAGCTCCTGGTCTTCACCTAAAAGGTTCTTCACAACCTTGCTCCCCCCTACCTCTCTGCGCTAATTCCCTCCATATTCCAGTCCATGAACACCGCTCCGCCTCTCTCCCTTCTCTCCCCCTCCCACGCCTCCCCTGCTCCCCTATCTGCCTTCATCCCTTCTCACTAGCTGCCCCCCATGCCTGGAAATCCCTCCTGCCCACATCTGCCTCACCCCCTTCCTTTTGTACCTTCAAATCCCTCCTCGAGACCCACCTCTTCCGCTCTGCCCTCCCCAACTCCTCGCTTACCTCATCTAACTCCTGCTGAACCTGCCATCCAGTACAATCTGTTACCTAAGGTCTCTGTACTCATTTCCTCACCACATGGACCAGCCAGCCATCATTCTTGATGTAACCAAGCCAAGCGCATGCACCTGGGACCTCGCATCCTCATGAATGTTACACTCCTTGTCTCTCCCTTTGTTCCCATTCCTTCGTCTCCCCCCCCCCCACACCTTATCTCTCAGATTTTAAGCACTAGGGCAAGGACCGTGTCTATTCAATTACTTTGTAAAGCACCAGGGACATTGCTTGTACTATATAAATGCTTGTTAATTAATAATAATAATAATAATAATAATTATTATTATTATTATTATTATTATTATTATTATTATTATTATTATTATTTTATTCAAGAAAAGGAGGACACAGATCATTTGTGCCATGGATCTGTCCTGTATCCTTGTGTGCATACCCTCAGCTTTGCTCCCATTATCCTGAGCTCAGTTTTTCAGTGGTTGGAGGTAGGTACTGAATCCAGGAGCCAGATCCAGGAACTGGAAAGAGGCCACACAAAAACATGCAGAGGGCTGGATTTGGCTCCTGGGCCTGAGGTTCCCCACAGCTGATATAAATAGTCTCACATTCATTTTCTCCATTCCATTCATAACTTTTTATAGCTCTATTATATCTCTTCCAGCCATCTCTTTTTTAAGCTGAAGAGCCCTACCTTTTTCTTCTTCTTTTTCTTCTTCTTCTTCTTCTTTTTTTTTTTAAATTGTTTTTTTAAACAATTTCCTTGTTTGGGAAATATTCAATATCACATATCATGTTTGTTTCCCTTCTCTATATCTTTCCCAGTTCTACTCTATCCTTTTCGAGGAAGTGATAAATATATCTTGTTTATCACTATGTGTTAAATAATTTAGTTCTTTACTATAGTTTTGGCCAATATGCCTAGACTGATGTTTAGGCTTACTGGCATGTATTTTCCAGGATAGTCACTGGAACATTAATGTCCGTAAACATCATTTTAGTGAAAATTGATGTACTAGAATTAGTAGCTTCTGCAGTTGTTCAATTGAATTCCTTTGTGAATACTTTTGACCCTCTTGGTTTACAGCTGTTTTCTTGTTAAATTTGCTGTCAACTTTCTGCTATGAACATTTCAAAGTTAGTGCCTAAAAAGAAAAGCTCAGGTATGGGGTATCTCCCTAACATCCCCAACATGAGGTAAGAATGCTAAAATATAGCCTATTCAGTGGGAAAATAATGGGTATTAACAAATGAGACATTAACCCACACCAGGTGGGTTGACTCTGTGTTTGCCCCCACTGGCCATGTGACCACCACCCACAGAGAACCCACTTATGACAGGGTCTCGGAGAATGCTGAGCCTGCCATGAGGGTGAATGTGCACTAATGTGTGGTCCACATGTCCATGTCCTATCAATTGGGTTGTAATGTGTGCAGCACCTTCACATGTACAGGTCCGTCAGCACCATAGAGTCCTGGGCAAAAATCCTAGAGCGTTAAAGGAGCAACAGTTTCTTGCCCCTCTCTCCACTCTAATTCTCAAGTTTCAGTTAAGATCTGAAAACCAGGTCTGGCCCCAAGCATGTGCCACATGTGCCAGCTGGGGCCCCGCGTCTGCCTGGCTGGGTGTCAGGCTGCAGCCAGCTTCTCCCCCAATAAGTTCTTCTGCCTCCCCTCCATGGGTCCAGTTCCCATCCCTCACCTGCCTCTGCCTCCTAATAGTGCTCCAGCAGCAACAGCAGGGGACACGAGGACACTGATTGGACTGGGAGATAAAACTTTTTGTTTACAAACAACTCCTCCCCAAGTGAGTGATCAGAATGTTGTTGCCTTGTAAAGAAGGTTCTTTGAGATAGCTCCCAACATTCTCACAACTGGGTTGTGCCTGGCATGCTCACTCTATTAAAATAATAGACCACATAATGATCTTGAGCTCCTCTAATATAAAAAGCACTCTCCCGCCTCAGAATGAGTTCCTTCCAATCCTTTTTAGGAATATAAGAAAAAATTTCCATGCAAGGCTGGAAGGGTGGGTGTTGTGAGAATGTTAAGAGCCATCTTGAATAACCTTGTTTGCAAGGTAGCAACCTTCTGTTCTTCTTCGAGTGGCTCCTCACAGGCCATTTTTACATGGCTCTGCCAGGTGGGGGGGTCCATGGGTGTGCTGGTGCATGGGCGGAGCATGCACATGGCTGCACACAAATCCCCACTAACCCCCCACTCATCCACACTCACAGAGTAACCGCCATTTCCCCCGGTTGCTCCATGCATGGGGAAAAGTGGGGAGTGAGTGGGGATGAGTGGGGGTTATATATATATATATATATATATATATATATATATATATTACCAGTTCAGTTGTGCCCCCATAATCAATTTATACTGCCCTCACCCCATAACCAGTTCATTTGCGTCCCCACCCCCATATAATCAATTCACGCTGCCCCACCCATAACCATTTAATTTGTGTCCCCGGGGCAGCGTGAATTAATTGTAAGCGGGGTGCTCAAATGAACTGTTTATGGGGTGCGGGTTCAAAGACAGTATTCCTGTTAGCAATAACTTCATTAAGAAGAGCTAGTGAAATAGCAGCCATAATAATCTCAGAACCACTATTTGCAGATTTTCCAAGATAGAATAGATATTGCTTTACATCCTAAATTCCTACTTAAGGTAATACAAGTAAGACAGGTGTGAGAATATGGCCCTTTTTACAGAGACCTTTCCCACCCATGAACACACAGATTTCTGCATGTTTATGGGTGAGGAAGCCCCATGTGAATGACATGGTGCATATACCTATGTTGAGTGGTAGTGCATGCGCACCTGCCTAAAATGCATCCCCACTCACTCCCCACTTTTCCCCATGCATGGAGCAACCAGGGGAAATGGCGGTTACTCTGTGAGTGTGGATGAGTGGGGGGTTAGTGGGGATGTGTGTGCATCCATGTGCATGCTCCGCCCATGCACCAGCACACCCACGGACCCCCCCACCTGGCAGAGCCATTTAAAAATGGCTTGTGAGGAGCCACTCGAAGAAGAACAGAAGGTTGCTACCTTGTAAACAAGGTTATTCAAGATGGCTCTTAACATTCTCACAACACCCACCCTTCCAGCCTCGCAGCCTTATATTCCTAAAAAGGATTGGAAGGAACTCATTCTGAGGTGGGAGAGTGCTTTTTATATTAGAGAAGCTCAAGATCATCATGTGGTGAATATATATATTCACCTCACTCCCAGTAAGACAGTGGATGCAGTCAGTCTCTCTGTGCCTGCCTCACTGCCTGCCCAGTTGACCCTGCGATGGAACCACTCCTGGAGTCGTGGTAGATGCTCGACTGGGGAGGTAAAGCATTCGGAGGCCATGTTTGTCTATGGCCACTAGGAGGGGTGGAGAATGGGAATCCTTCCTGTCCAGAGGGAGTAACGGTTATGTAAATTTACACATTTGCATAATTAGGTGGGGCCTAATTATGCAGATTAGGCCCTGTACCACGACTTCGCACATGGCCTCACAAACCCTGGGGCCGGCCCTGCTGAAAATTCCAGAGATTTAACTTCCATCTCTATTAATCCTGGACACTCAGTGGCCACAATCCCAAATCTTCTGTAAGAGGGATCTGCGCAGGTCCTGCATGGCTTGAGCATGGCACAATGTCCTCGCAATGGGCAAGCATGCAATTTACTTGCATGTGCATGCTCGGCGTACTGCGAGGTTAACATGGGGCATGGGATTGCTCCCAAAATATGCCTCTCCATAACACTCCTTCCACTCTTCATTTCTCCTGGCAGAGGAATGATCCTGGAACCTTTCACTTGTCCTACTGGGTAGAAGGTGCAAAGAAGAGTTAATTAATGTCTTAAGAATATTTTTAAAATACTGTATTGGGTCAGACCAATGTTCCATCTAGCCTTGTCTCCAAGAAGATGGAGAAGGGGTGGGGAACCTCAGGCACAGGACAAAATGTGGACTGCAGCTAGACTTTATTTGCAGTTCCTAGATCTGGTCCCTGGATCAAGTTTCTGCTCTCATGCACTGAAAGATTAAGTTCAGGTGAAGGAGTGGAAATGAGGTTCAGCACAGAATGCTACGGGATGAATCTATGGCACAGATCCATGATCTGCACCTTCCTCTTCCTTTCCTTGCCCTGAGCCCATCCCTTAAACAAACTCCTAGGTGACTATTAATTTTCAAAGTGTCCCGTTAACACACCCCCACACATCGCCCAGCCACCGTGCCGCCCACACATCCCCCCATTCACCCGCACTCATTAGAAAAGGGTGTAACTCTCAAGAAGATCTCTGCAAAGCTCAAGAGATGGTATTCAACAGAAGTTGGTTCAATCAAAGGTTTCATCCTAATTACTTTGGCTCTTGTCTCTCTCATATTTAGGACCAACCCACTGACCACAGTAGATCTGCAAATGCAAATTACATGACCAACTCCCATTAACTGTGAAACTGCCTTTTATACATTTGAAAATCATCCCCCCTTTAAAAAAAACAAAAACAAAACACACCTCTTTTTTTTTCCCCTAAAGAGGAAAGTATCCTTTTATCTATCTTAGTTGGGAATTGTTTCAATCACAAATGGCACTGTATAGGCTGTAATTCATGCACGTTTCCCCTTTTCTTCACAGTTTGAGGACCATTATATTCATTTCTTTTCATAAATACTATGGAATGAGAATGAGAAACTTTTACTACAAAATTAATAGCATCCCTTTGATATTTCTCATCTCTCTGTTCTGTTTAGGAAGTTGTGAAAAGATCTTTCTTTAAACTAGAATCTTTTATTTATTTATTCATTTATTTATTTATTTTAAAAATCCCATTTACCTTAACAATTAATTTAACCATTAAGAGCATCAAAACCTTATTTCTAACCTCAATTTCTTAAGTCAGGTGAAACAATTTTCTAGCTGGGCAACTCACATCATTTGCACTGTATCTCCCACCACAATTATGCCATTTAAATTAGAAACCTCACTGCATTTGCTGCCATCAGGTTCACATCCACTTCAGCACCCTTGAGTTTCTTTTGAAAGTTGTAATATATCTGGCCACTTGAAGATTTAAAACACATTAAGCAAGGAGAGAGAGGCTGAATTTTAAAGGGTTCTTATTCGTGTTTTTTTAAGAAAGGAAGAAAAAATGCATGCGCTCAATGAGCAGTGAATTGCAATGTTAGCTAATTACTGACAATATTTTTGATCAAAGAACTGGAACTTTTTCAAGCCATCTTCTTTTCCAATCGGATTCTGCAAATTCAGATTTATCCCTGTCTCCAGTTCTCACTAAAGAGGAATTGTAGGAAAGAAAACCTCAAAAAATTGATCCCCTCCCCCCCCCCAAAATCTGGTAAATTGATGCAGCAGCTACCTTCTTTAAACCTTTAGGGGTGTCTTTATACATAACTCTGTTCAGTGTTCTGTAACACAGTGTCCTACCATTACAGTGTTTAGATATACTGTCAACACAGTGTTCACCCCAAACACTGATTAAACTGTCAAAAGCTGCCAGGGTTCACTTCCAGTGTTTGGGATGAACACTGTGTTGACGGTCTGTCTAAACACTGTAATGGTAGGACACTGTGTAACAGAACACTGAACAGCGTTATGTCTAAAGACACCATAGAAGGTTTGTTCCTTGAGCTCAAAAGATTTCAAGGGAACTGGTGAAAACAACTATTTCTGCTAGGACCTTGACTCTAGAACTGAAATAAAGAATTGAAGAGAATCCCCTACCACCCCTGCCCCAACCTGTCAGGGGAAAGGTGATTGTTCCTGCCACACTGCTGAGGAAGGAGGCTGCAGGTTTTGCTGGGGGGATTTGGTTGTCTTCCCTTCCCCTTTTCCTTTCCTGTTAGTGGCTTGAAGGGAGACATGTGGTAAAAGGGAAGGAAGGAGGGCTGGTTTGAAATGGAGCCATTGCTCCATCCAGGCAATTGTGGAGGGAAAGCGGGAGGAGGACTCTGCTTCCTTAAGAGGGAATATTTTGACTTTGTGCTGGGTGGTCTGCTAGGCATTTGATCTAGCTTCAGGGAACAAAAGACACCCATGGAGCAGTCCAGCATGTAGCAGGCGTGGAGGTGACGGGGGGCAGGGATGACACAGCAGCGAGGAGGAAAGGCAGTGTAGCTGTGTGGGATGCTTTGGGCACTTTGCCTGAGTGCCGCAATGGCCAGGGAGTAGCTCGCTTACCTCTATCCTCCTACTCCTCCATGAGGGCTCAGATCGCAGAGGTGCAGTGTTCTGGTAGCAGACTGCAAAAACACCCCAGTTCCATTGCGAGGCCTCCTCCTCATCTTCCTCAGTTGTCCTCTGAGTGATGAGGTGCTGCATGCAGGGAGTGAACAGCTGCAGGTACCCCTCTGCCATCGCGAGCTCCCCTCCTCATCTTCCTCAGCTAGCCTCAAAGTGGTGAGGTGCAGTACAAGGGGAATGGGTGACTGCAGCTGCCCCTCCCCATCACAATCTCCACCTCCTCTTCCTCAGTGGGCCTTGGAGGGATGAGGAACATTGTCCTGGGGGCGGGTTACCACAGGCACCACTCCCCCATCAAAAGCCACCACCTGTGGTTCCAAACCTTCCAGGATTTTTTTCTTAGGGGACTAACACTTGTTGCCTCCCCCACCTCCTCTTTAATTAGCCACATGTGGGTTTGAGGGGAAGGCAGTCACCACATAGTTTAAGTCCAAGGGAAAGTCTGCAGTACCTCCCTTGACAAACACACACACACATAACACAGGGAGAAATTGGCAGGAAAGTGTGTGTGTATGTGTGTGTGCATGCGCACGTGTGTGTGTGCGTGCTGCCTTATCCCCATCCAGCAGTCATGGCCAGGGGTAGGTGCAATGCTAGCGTGACAACAGCTCCCCCCAAAAGGTCGCCAGAGTGTGAGGTCATGGCAACACCCCTAGGAGTAATTCTGGAAGCGGTGTACCATTAGAAGATGGAGAGCCTACTGCTCACCAGATATTGATTTATCGCAGTTATGAGGTGGTGCCTACATAGCATGGGTGTCCCAGAGGGTTTATTTGGGGCCCACTCCTTCAGGATTTGCATGGCCTTGGTGGTGGCTGCTACTGGTTTTGATGACAAGGACATCCACGTGGTGCACAGAATGGAGATCAGGGGCTTTCCACACAAATGTTCACCCACTACTAAACTAGTAGTGAAAGTTTCCTTGGTTGGATACTCAGGAATGGGAATATGCTTTCTTCCATTTGTTGCACTTTTGTCGCCATTAGCATGGTTGTTTTAGGACCAATCCATGCTGGATCAAGGAAGTTGGTGTGGATTCTGGGGCACAGCTTCAACCATTGGGCAGTGGACACTATCAGGTGCACCAGCTGGGTCTCACAGCTTGGCTTAATCTTCAGAGAGGAATATTCTGTAGAGGGAAGAAGGGAATGTTGTGAGCACAACTAATACCAATGGTATTAGGATTTCAGGTGAGAGCTCAGCCAGACATAATAATATTACACATTGAAGAGAATGTTTTCTTCAGGAGATCTGGCTTAAACCTATCTATAATTATTAGACAGAATTTGCAGTAGCTGAAAGAAATATTACCAGAGGTAAGGTTAGTGTTCAGCCAGGTCTTGCAAAGATTGGTGTGTAGGGGAGCAGCAAATGCACACTGAGTCAATGGTATGAAAAGTGTAAACAGGATGTGTTAACGACCATGACGGTGGTCCACTTTGGCCTGCTGAGGCCCACTTTGGTGCATAAGACACCGGCGCCACCAGATGTTCACCTGGGATTGCTCCTAGGCATATCAGCAGTAATCCTGGGCTGCAATACTGGAGACCTCCAATTTCAAAGTCCAGGGTACCATCTGCCTGATCAGGCCACAGTGGACTTTAATGGTTGTTATGGCCTGCTGTGACCTGACCTGTATTTGGTCCAATGGCTACCCATCATGGAAGGGAATGGGGCTCTGGACACAATATAAGGGCGGGTCTGGCCATGGCTCCCTGCCTTCCCCTGTGGCCCAGCCACTGGGACTTTTGTTGGCTGGTCTGACCCGGTCTGGACTATGTTGGTGACTGGTTGCTGACCTAGGTCAGGTCATGATAGTGGCACTCCACCGTCACTTCTGTTAACACCCAGGGGAGGTAACATGATTAAATGACCTGTATGATGATGATTGGCTTGAGCACAGGACTATTAGCTGGCAGAAGTCCAATCTGTCCCATGTGGATGGGGTCCATCCATCAGAGCTGGATATGGATCTGAGTGCCCTAAAGGGGATCCTTGATAGGCTAATTTAAAGGCAGTCTGGGGGAGGGGGGTAAATGGGTGTTTTTACACACACATTTCTGCTGTATGTTTGCTGTTACATCCTGAACTTCCTGTGTGTCTAAATCACTCATCCAGATCTTAAACATCTGGCTCTTTGAACTTCTGCATAGAACTTCTCCCAGAATGTTTAGGAGAAAAAAGTTCTCCTGGCAAACTGCTTTGCTCCAGGCAGCTGTCGTTACTTGGTTTCCATGGCAGCCCCTCATGTCTACAGCTGTGGCTACTTTGGGCTGCCTCAGAGCAGTCTTTGTGTGAAGAATGCATCCAGGAACTGCTTCAGGGCAGTGTGTGTGTGTGAAGAATGCATCTGGAACTTACTTGTGGACTTGTAGATCCAGAAGATTGAAAGACCAGCACTTTAAGGTGTGTGTAAAAATGCCCAGTGTCTTCAGGGGACAAGCATGCCAAGCTTAAGCTGGCTGCTCTAGTGCAGGTAGTTTAGTGCTAATTGGTAAAAGAGAGCTCATGGAATTTGTATGGGACATGGAACGGAAGGAATGTATGAATGTGTATGAAGGCACATCCTACCAAGGAGAGGGAAGAGACACCCTATTGGGGGACAAGTGGCCCATGGCTTCTCCCAACTCTGGGGGGGTGGGGGTGGAGTGGAGGGGATGTAATACTGTGCAGGATATATGCTTTCCATAGTTGGTGCAAGAACTGTCACCCTTTCCTCATGACCGCAACATGGCGGTCTGGGTTCTGATGAATGGATTGAGATATACATTCAGGATTAATGAGCTGAGGCACTGAACATCTTGGTGGAAAGGGGTATAGTTTGGGGTTTGTTCTGGTTGGTTGTTTATCACTCTTACGTTTTACTCCAGAATGCCACATTGTTTGTTAATAAAGAGTTGTGGCCTGTTTTACCCAATTTCTGTGTTTGTAGCTTCCTTTCATATATGGTTGACAATTTGTTATCCGGAGATTCAAGCTATCTGTACCTGTTTCCATGGAGCGGGTATGAAACACTGTCCATACCTGCCTTATTCAGATATGCATTCTGGAGAGTTAATTTTAAGTGTGTGTGTGTGTGTAGCCCTGTGGTATTTAAACTGGAGTTTAGATGGCTGTGAGTTCCAACTCTCCAGTTCTGTGTCACAAAATGCTAATAAGCCAAAACTATTACTGATTTATCATAGAATTAAACTGATATAAAATACTATAAGAAATGTTAATTTAATTATTATTGTGTTCTGATCTTCTTACTGATGGATTTCTGGATTGTGGATGGAAATTAATTCATGTGTGAAAATGGCCTACAGGCTTCAGAAAATATTTCTGCTGGATATCATAGGAAAAAGAAAATCTAAACCTTGTTCTAATTGAAATCAATAGGCATTTTGCTACCAACTACAAGGAGAACAAAGATCAGCCCCATAGTATGACTGGGAATTTTAATCAGATCCTAGGGAGTCCCAGTGAAAAATATGTGCAAATATAATTGATTTTTCTTAAACATCTGGTTTTTTTTAAATTTCACATCTAAACAATTACTAAGACAAAAGAAAATCCTTATAAATAGCAGTTTTATAAATAAATCCGTACAAATCCAGATTGAAATTAGAGCTGAAATGATGACTTACCGCAAAAGCTGTATTAATTGGAAACAGACTATTCATCGCTGTCTGCACAATGTGAAAACTCTCACTACTTTCATCAGTTTCCATTCAGGAATTTGTTTGGTATATTTGGTAATTTTGCTACTTTGGTCAGTACTTTTTCTCCTATTTTGGTTGTTACTTGGTCTTTAATTATTGTGTTTGAACAGTATACACTGCCTTTTAGCAGATGCTGGAAAGTGATGGGAATTTCCAAAAGTGATAAGAATTGTCAAAAAGTGATGAAAAATTGCCATTGGCAATCCTGATTTTAACAAAAGATGAACTCTGTAAATACTATAAGGAATGCAGATGTAGCAACAAATGTTCCTCGTTGTTCCTGAAAGGTCAGGATTTACTGAAGGTTTGGAAACAGCCATTTCCAGTTCAGCTCTAATTGAAATAACTTGCTATTCTGGATAGACACAATGGATGGAATGCAGTTTCCGCTTAGGTCTGAATCAAAACAGCTGTTCAACTTTCATGAACATTTTTGCAAAAATGACATAGTTGTTAATGGTCATTGTGTATTGCCATTTTTCGCAAACGCAGTGGTCTCTCTTTTTTGTTTTGTTTTGTCCAATCAGAAATCAGAATGAACAATTGGACCAATTGTTCATTCTGATTTTGATCAGTTTGGACAGTTAATTTTGTTCATTCTGGTGTTCAGTTCTCATCAAAATCAGAATTGGGCAGAATTCTGCCCTGTTTCCAATCACCAACTTTCAATGGCAGGAAGAACATGTTAAAGGTTAGGGTTAGAGCTGAAATGGGTACCTGATTTGGAACCCATGGGTAATGTCCATCTTTTTGGGTATCATTTTGGGTATCCAAGGCCACTTTTATAAGAACAGCCAGGGAAGTGCGTTCTTCAACAGGGGTGCATTATATGCACTGGAAGTAGCCACCTGCCATAGGACTTGGCAGCACGCGTGGCCTCTTTAAAGACTCATTCTGGAAATCTCAATATCAGGGATTCCAGAACACATCTTCAAAAAGGCAGCAGGAGGTTGTGTGTGCTGCCAAGTCCTATGGCAGGCGGCCACTTCCGGTGCATGTAAAAGCACCCCACATGGCTTTTCCTAGTGGCACATTGAAGAATGTGCTTCCCTGGCCGCTCGTATAAAAGTGGCCCAAATAAGTACCTGAATACTGTTTGGTAGGGGTGGGAATACTGGTTCTCCCAAGATCCGATATTGCCGGTATTTGGGTGTATCGGCTTAATCTGATAAATCCGATATTTACTTCCACCGGCATACTGGATTTTTAACATTGGATGTGGTACCGGATTTTTTACATTGCGGCCATTGAAGTCAATAGCCGCAATATAAAAAATCCGTTACCGCAGACAATGTTAAAAATTCAGTATGCCGATACCGGTAAATCCGGTACCTGGGAGATCCGATACTGGTACATCCGGTACCCGGTATTCTCCCCGGTGTCCCACCCCTACTGTTTGGGTACCTGAAATACTGACAACGAATTACCAAAATTACAACATACTGACAACCATGATACCAAAAAATCTCCCAAATCATGGAAAATCTGGGCCAAACCAGGACAATTTGTATTCCATCATTTCAGGTATCTGATCAAAAACCAGTTAAGGTACCAAAAACTATAACCAAAATATTAGGGTCTATTTGGGTACCAGAAATTCAATGAGTATACCTGTTTTTGCTGGTACTCATTTCAACTGTATTTAGTTAGCATTAGAATCATAAAATGGATGACAACTGTATTGAAACTCTTCTAACAACTGATGGGTCCTTACTATTTGTGTCTTTTTTGTTTCCCCCTTAGATGATATATTATCATTCCTATCATAGCACACATATTAATGTTTATCATTTATTTGTATCTGTATATTATTACCATACAATGGTAAAAAACAGGGAAGTCTATTTTGCTCAGCTGAGCCAGATGTGAGTAAAAATCTACACACAATGCTCACTTGTGATGATAGCCAACTCTATCCATAACTACTAAGGTGGGCTTATTTTAATTCAATCTGTTTTCTGGGAAGGATTTTTCTGAACCTCCCCAGTATATAGGCATGCATCTGTTTTTTATAATAAAATGGCAACGTGGGAGATGAAGATGATTTCCCAATTTTATTGTGGTGGAAACCGCTTTCTACAAACCTTTGGTCCTTTAAGTCTGCTTAATTCTTCTCTTAGTTTGACAATACTGTATTGGAATCAGTTGTAAATGAAGCTTTTCAAGTGAGAATAGACTAATGATTAGGAGGTCACTGAGGTTAAAAGGTTCAAAAGGCCTCCTTTCATAAAAAAATATGCAGACACTAAAATTGTATCCTGGAGACTGGACTTGTGAAGGTAAAATAGTTCATTTGCTTTCTTTTATAAAACTGGCTACAAATTTATAACCTCAAGAAATGTACTTCAGAAAATGAGACTTAGGGCATAATTCATTGAAACCAATTTCTTAGCTGTCATTGACTTTATTGGTGGAGCATTTGTGCTCTTAGTTTTGCTACAATGTGCTGTCTCCCACACTTTGGTGACTGATTTAATAGTGTGTGTGAGTTAATAGTGTGGTTGTGCAATTACTGATTAATATTAGCAAATATTAGCACACTAGTAAATATAGTGTTCTCAACTCATTTAAAGAATTGGGGGAAACCACTGTAGACAAACATTGTGAAAAATTCCCCATTTTCCTGGTAGGAAGATCCCATGAAAGACAAATATGATGGTAGAATGAAATCCTCCTTTCTGTCACCGCAGGGTGACCTTAATGACCTCAGTGGTATGGCTGAGAACAGAATTTGACCTGTGGTCCTTTTTCTGTTGTCTCCTCTGGACTATAGAGTCCTGTTTTGACCCCCTTTGTAAGACAAAAGAAACTTAAATTTCCTGTCATGAAAGCACCTCAAAGCACTGTGAACTAATGAGGAGAGAAGAGAGTCTGACATTTGACCTCTGGGTGAATTGATGCATCTCTACTGCATTTCAGAAAGGAGAAAGGAAACCTCATGGTGTCCTCTGTGTCACTTCTACCCATCTATGTTTTCTTATTTCTGGATTTTCTGAGAAATCTTTTCATTTTCTTTAACGTTGGTAACATGTTTAAGTTTAGCTCTAGAGATGGATAGGAATTGGGGGATGGGAAAGTACAAAAGGTGTGTTCATAGGACGAGGGATGAAACTGAGGGTCCAGATCATGGGTCTGTGCCATGGATGAATCACTTTCCTTGAATGAATGCCCCTATCTCTGCTCTGTGCCTTTTAGCTCATTCTCTCATTCTTCCAGGGGCCAGCTCCCATAACTGACAACTTAGGGACCAAATAAAACTGGAAAGTGGTCAAAGGTTCTCCACCCCTGCTTTAGAGTTAATATACTATGACGATCTCTGCCTTTTATAAAGGCCCTTTTCACACAGACACTATACCACTGATTAAATGGGTGTTACATTTTGTTATACGTGTTGCAGGGCTGCAGGTGTGCTCTATGGGTGCGTTGTAACATGTATAATAAAATGTAACACCCATTTGATCTGCGTTAGAGTATCTGCATGAAAAGGGCCTAAATCTCATCCCATGTCTTATCTATTGAGCGTGGGGAGTGCTGAGCATAACGGCAATTGTTGATTAACATTCCATTATTATTTGTTTTACTGTAGAGGGAATAGTATTTAAATTTTGATATTTGTTTCCCAGTACTCCAGTTGTCACAGTAAGTATTATTTTTTTGTATTTATAGTTTGTACCAGTTGGGTACCCAAATATCCAAACCATCTGTAGGTTTCATTACCAATTTACCAGTTACTGATTGATAAGTCAATATATAACTGAACAATTGGGACCAGAAGTTGACATCATGTGACATTGGGTATCGAAATCATGTACCAAACTAGGTACAGATTAGTTCTCGAATGTTGCGAGTTGATTTGTGTAATGGAAATTCAGCCATTATTCCCATTTTTGCAGGTACTCGTTTCAGCTCTAGGTAGAATCGCTAAGAGCAATGGTCCTCAGTTAGGTGAACTAGAAACTCAGGGATAGAAAAATGGCAAATGCCCAGGGGAAAGGTGATGGGTGTTTTCTCTTTAGGAAAGGCAAACCTCCAGCAAGACCAAGTGAGGCCGTTTTTACACGGCACCGCCAGGTGGGGCGTGCATGGGCATGCCGGTTCATGCGTGGTGGGTGTGCAGGGTGTGCACATGGCCGCACATGCATCCACACTCACCCCTGACTTATCCACATGCATGGAGCAACTTCCATTTTCCCCAGTTGCTCTGTGCATGGGGATGAGTGGTGAGTGAGTGGGGATGCATGTTAGGCGGTAGCACACACGCACCCCCACTCACCCTGCACTCCCGTGTCGTGTCCTTCACACAGGCCTCTCCCACTCATGAACACGCAGATTTCTGCATATTCATGAGTGGGAGAGGCCCGTGTAAAAAGGGCCTGAGTCTTGTGGGGATAGAGATGGGAAGGAGTTCCCATCTCTCCTGAGTTCCTTCCCTTCCCACTTCCCACTTCTTGACTTTGTGCTTATGGGCATGGTGTTATGGGCCTTTTCACACGTGCTCCCCCCTCCTCCCACTGCATACATGTGCAGGTGGGGGGGGTGTCCGTAGGAATGCTTTGGCAGGTGCAGGGGGGATGAGTGGGCACCTGTAGGAATGGCGCCTGCAGTGAGTGGCGGTGCATGTGTGCTCCCATGCTCCACCCACCTCCACACATCACCCACACATGGAGGAATGGGCTCCAATGCCGATTGCTCCATGTGTGGAAATGGGTGTGTGCCCATGGGAACAGGTGCACATCCACCTTTACCCACTGTGGATGCACACCCATCTCCCCACCAACCGCACCCCATTTTATTTATTTATTTATTTATTTGTTTTAACATTCATCTACCCCTCACCCTCCTGCTCACAGAGCAGCTTGGGGCAGCTCACAACACCCACAACCAACAATAACAACAATAAAAATACTCATATGCTATACCTAATACACAGTTTAAAACCTATTAAAATACTAAAAGTATACTAAAAGGCAACAAAACCACCGCCTCCCCCAATCCACCCACCCTTTGAAAAGGACCTATGTTTCACTGCCTTCATATCCATCTGGCTGTTCTCCGTTACTTTTCTAATGTAGTTTATAATAGTAGCAATGGTTTTTTTGCATACATATTTCTCCTTTTGTTTTATACTTTTGTTCTTTCTTCTTCTACTATTACTATTTCTTTCTGCATTTTTCCATTTGTCTTTTCCTGTCAATAGGCATTTCATCTCCCTTTGAAGGACAATGTCACATTTTTAAATTTTGTGCCATTCAAACTTGCTTTTCCAATGGAATATTTGTCAGTACTGTGTAATAATTTTGACCTTTGTTGAGATCTGGGTAACGTTTTTTGATTCTCATTAGAATCTCATGAGAACCTGAAACAGTTCTCGATTCAGCCCTAATTCTGCCCCCTAAGATGAACTGCAGTGGTGGCCCCAGAGTATTGGAGCGGATGTCCCCCCAACGCCCCCCAGGGCTCCCTTCATGCTGCGGTGCCAGATGCTCTTAGCTGATCCAGTACTGCCTCCCCCGTTTCCCCTGCAGGCTCTGTATATTTAACTATTGGCTTTTGGCTGCCTGTCAGAGCCAATGAGTCATGGCTCTGGCAGGCAGCCAGAACTAACAGCTGTTGAATGTAAACAGAGCCTGCAGGGGAAGAATGCCACTCTCTGTCTGCAAGGGGCAGCAGAGGAGGGGACAGTCAGACATCCTCCTCCTAGTGCTCCCCCCTCCCTCTAGATTCCCACTCACTTGCCAGAGAGCCAGGAGGAGGCAGGGACTTAGAGGAGTCACCTCCCCAAGCCCCCAGGGAGCATGTGCTGGATGCCAACCCAGAAAAGCAATGCTTTCTTGGGAATTGGGGAGCCAGAGAGTGACCAGGGGAGGCGCCATAGACTCCTTGGACAGATTCCTATGGAGGAACCCAGCCAATCAGCAAGCCCTTTAGGGCAGTTCAGGGTATTTTTTCCTGGCTCCCTGGGCTGCCATAAGCCTACAGCCTGAACTCTATCCAGAGGGGGAAAGAGGAGGGGAAGACCTCTGCAAGCAGCAGCAGCATGGACACTGGCTGGTGGACTCTGCAGCTGACTCCAGAGCCCAGGACTAGGCTGGCAGGAAGGCTGGTGGGGAGAGATGGGGCCCGGGGGTGCACTGTGCAAAGGGAGAGGAGGATGGGATGTGGTGCCCTGGGGTGTGGATTTGGGAGAGATGAGGTGCAGGGGAGAGGATAATAGGGGTGCTTTAGAGATGGGCAAACGCAGTTTGGAAGTTCAGAGTTCAGATCGAACTCAACCAGTTCAGTCGACTGAACCGAACTTCCAAATTGAACTCAATCTTTGAACCGAACTGATTTTCCGAACTCGGTTCTGTTCGCCCATCACTATAAGAAAATATTCCATTTAGTTCAATGGGGTTTGAATTTCCGAACTCTGTTCGGAAGTTCAGAGTTCAGGCAGAACTTGAATAGTTCGGTTGACCGAACCAAACTTCCGAACCGAACTTGATTTTCGAACCGAACTGAACCGAATTTCTGAACTCGGTTCTGTTCGCCCATCCCCAGGGTGCTTGAGGTAGACTTGGGGGAGACTGAGAGAGGACTGAGGAGGATGAGGGTGAATTTGGGGGAGATGGGGTGCAGGGGACAGGATAATAGAGGTGCTTGAGGTGGATTTGGGGGAGATGAGGTGCAGGGGGAGAGGACAATGGGATTTGGTGCCCTGGGGTGTGGCTAAGTGAGCTTCAGGTGGATATAGAGGGATGATGGGGAAGTTGGGTGTAAATTAGGAGCAAACAGACATGAACTAGTGACTTGGGGGAGACAAAGGATGGGGCGGGAGGAATTGGAATGGGATGGGAAGGGGAGTTGGAGCTGGCTGGGTGGTTATCAGGCCTGGGCTGGCTCTGACTGAGACCAGGTAAGAGAAGGACTATTTATTTATTTTAATCCTTTCTTATCTATGGCTTTTTTTCTTAATCTTAGTGGCTTGAAGCCATTAAGATTAAACAAAAAAAGTCATAGGTGGCTTGGCAGAAAATGAATTGATTTAATTATTCAGTGAAAAAATTAGTTATTATTATTATTATTATTATTATTATTATTATTATTATTATTATATTTATTATTAATAATAATAATAATAATAATAATAATAATAATAATAATTAATAATAATTTGCAATGATTTGGTTTTTAATTATCTGGGTTTAGCTTAATCTTAGTGGATTGAGAGTAAATAAATTAAATTTGAAAATGAATCACCATTGATTGATTAGAAATCTGTGGTTTTGGGCTTTAAATTCCCAGATTGTTTTGATTTTGAATTCTCACTGCACTGCATGGGGTGCCTGCCTTATTGTCTATGGTTTGCAATGGATTTCAGTCCTCCTCAACATGCACTGGACTGGGGTATTTTACTGTCAGTGTTTTGTTTTTTAAGTTTGATGCAAATGAAATCTGTGGTTTCGGTTTTCAATCCCAGTCATGATTTAGTGGGAGAACTTCTCCCTAGTTTGCATTTCAATCCTTAATCTGATGTAAAAAGAACCCTGGGTTTGGGTTTTAATCCCAGTGATTTAATTTTATTAGTCCTGCATGGTTTGCATTACAATTCTCCTCACTCAGCATGCACTGGGAATTTTTAGACACACGTTAAAGTTCTGGATGTTTCAATCTTCTGGGTTTACAAGTCCACAAGTAAGTTCTGGATTCATTTTTCACACACACACACTGCCCTGAGGCAGTTGCTGGATGCATTCTTCACACAAACACTGCCCTGAGGCAGCCTAAAGTAGCCGCAGCTGTAGACGTGACAGGCTGCCATGGAAACCAAGTGACCACAGCTGCCTGGAGCAAAGCAGTTTACCAGGAGAACCTTTTACACACAAACGTTCTGGGAGAAATTTCACGCAGAAGTTCAAAGATCTGAATATTTAAGATCTGGCTGAGTGATTTAGACACACAGAAAGTTCTGGATATTACAGCAAACATCCAGGAGAAATGTGTGTCTAAAACACCCACTGTGACAGGACTGGAGTGTTTTAATACTGCCTGTGTTTTTGTTTTGTGTTTAAGATGCCAATGCACTAGACTGTAAAAATAGAACTGGAAATGCAAAATAAATGGAAATGCTGAAAATGCAGCAGTGTGAACACTTCAAATATACATGTTTTTCACGTGACCTTACATAGTGTTGTATTTCTTGGGACAGTCCCTTTGAATTTTGTCCTTCTTGCTATGTGACTATTGGTTGCTTGAGAGAGTTGAACTTTGTATGTTTTAAAGTTGTAAGTTAAACTTTGAAAAGAGAGAGTTGAACTTTGTATGTTTGAGGTCCCTCTGTTCGGGGCTGCTGCTGTTGAACGCGAGGTCTGTAGCTAATAAAATATCAGTGATCCGGGATTTAATCCTGGATCAGGCCGCAGACCTTGCATGCTTTACGGAGACCTCGCTGGATGGGGAGGCGGGTCCGATTTTGGCAAACCTCATTCCAGCAGGGTACGCTGTGTGTGCAGCACCAGCATTGGCTTGAGGGCCGGGGATGGTGGTGTAGCTATGGTTTTTAAGGAGTCTTGGACTGCTAGGAGGTATCCAGAGCAGTCTATCCTAGGAATTGAGGCTCTCCACGTGGTGTTTGATTTGGCAGGGGACAAAATTTGGGTGCTGCTATTGTACCGGGCTCCTTCCTGCCTAGCAGCATCCCTCTCCACTCTAGCAGAGCTGGTGTCAGGGGTGGTGTTGCACTCCCTGAGGGGTTTCCCTGGAAGGCCTAGTAAAGCACTGAAGCCAGCACTCAAGCCGGCCCCGTGCTGCACTGCTGCCGCTGCTGCCACCCACAGCACAGGTAAGAGGCGATTGGGGGGTTTAACCCAGAGTGCCAGTGCCTGATATTGTTGGGAGGGCTCCCGGAGGAGAGCTGCCTCCTTCAGCAATAGCGCTGACTGCCGACGGGCAGCTGGCGGTGCGGCCCGGAGCCCACAGGTCTGGGGGTCCGATTTAAAAAAAGAAATCCAGGCTGGGCACTGGCAGGGTGGGTGGGGAGTGTCCCGCCTTCCACCTGTGCAGCCTTGGAGGGGGAGGGAAAGTGGTTTGGGTTTTTTTTTTTTTTACATTGCAGCCATTGATTTCAATGTCCTCAATGTAAAAAAAATCCGGTGCTGGACCTGGCACCGGCACAAGGAATTCTCGGATCTATCCAATATCCCCGATACTGCCAAATACCGGCAGTTTCAGATATCGGGAGATCCGAACTTCCCAGCCCTACTCTTTATAAAGAAACTTTATTATGTCTTTTTATAAATCATTTTGGATTGTTGGATGAGTAATGCTATACACTCTACATCAGTGCTTCCCAAACCTTTTCCCTATGATCATATTTTGACAATTAAATGCAATCCCATGTGACCCCAAGACACATAAAGGATATCAAATGTTAATTGGGATTGCATACCGTATCCACAGATATTGTGGCCCCACATGGGATCCAAAACATGTTGTGAATCTCTAGTATAACTTGTTACTCCTGCTAATTGCAGTCTACAGCTGCATCTTATCTCCTATTAGTTTGTTCCTGGGCTCACACATTTGTTAATATTTTGCACCAAACTAGTATTTTGGCTTCAGTCAGAAATAGTACCATATTGTCAGGTTTGCCCCCTCCCCTTTATGTTCCTATGATCAACTGTTGCTTGAATATATTTTCCATAATTCCTTAACAAATGGGGTCTTTCTTTTTAATATATTCCCTTCTGTATATATTTTTGTACTGGATATAACTTTTACAGTAGAAATGACTGTACCAGAGTCTTAGAATCTTACCTAGTGGCTTCTGAAGAATGAAATCCCTACAAAGAGAAAGCCTAAAAGTATTTACAAAACTTTATCTATGCACATAAAACACATGACATCCAGAGTTATTCCACCACAAGTGTTCAGTTTGCATCTTGGTGTTTGTTTGTCATTCAGAAATTTATCTTCCTTCAATTAGAATGGGGGCTGTAGCTTATCAATTCTGATGTTCAGGGACTCCAGTAGACCTTTAATATAATAGTATTCTCCTTAATGAGAGTTTATTTCTAGCCTTACCAGTGTGGGCACTCAGTATGTTGGTGTTTGGCACAAGGTATGATGAAGCAGGTGGACTGGCTTGGAAATTGTTTGTTGACGTTTATTTATTTATCTATCTATTTATTTTTTTAATTTATTTATTTATTTATACTCAAATTGCTATCCCACCCCCTCCTCCCTCTGGCATATCAGGGAAGCTCACAATAAAACATGACTGCAATCTTAAAAAGAAAGGACTTGTCTGGACAATGAGATACTAATGCAGTTAAAAATGCTCACAGGGAACATAAATTGTAGGGGAAAGGAAGTATTAAAATACACATTCTTCCACAGAACATTTAATCCATTGTAAGTAGACAGTTCTCTGGGTGTTTTTAAATGAGATATGTCCACACCTGGCCCACAATCATCCATGCGTCCAACTACTCATGTGAGGTGGTGCATGGGGAGGTGTGTTCCCATGAGCCACGCAGTGACCACTCCTGGCCATACACAGAGCACTCCTGAAAAATCTGGAGTGCCCTGTGAGGGCCAGGGTGGCCGCCTCTATGGATGGGCAGTCATGAAGCTTTTGAAGTGTTCCCCATGCACGTTGTGTGTGTGGGCAGCCCACAGCCATGCAACTCAGCGGCCATGGACATCCTCTCCCGCGGTGCTCATTTAAAAATACCCTTCCTGAACAAAAGTCAGACTAGGCACCCAGGATCTGTGTCTGAATTCTCTTCCTGCTGCACTCAATTGCTTTGAGAAAGCACCAGCTGCTTCTCTAACATTGTACCACAGGAATGGTAGCCTAGGTGCTGGTTGTGGGTAAAGCAGAAGCAAAGGCTATATCATTGCTTTAACAGCCCTACTGTCATTCTCCACCTAGATCATAATGGTGATTGCTCTTTATACAAGACCCTAAGGAAAATTAGAACCTGTGAGCAGGGGCATGTTGAGTGAGGCCTAACCCAGTGCAGAGCCATAGGGCCTTTATACCAGGATTGGTCAGGCTTATGGCTCATCCAGGTGGAGCTCAAACTCAGGAGATCTACTAGGACTCTTCCCACTCGGTCTCAGTCCTAGCTCACCTCAGCAACTGGTCTCAGAAGTGGAGAGGAGTACTCTCCTTTAAAGAGCATTTCTCTGCCATATTAAAGGAGATCTCCTAGACTATTTCCTCCCATAGATTCTCCCTGGGATGCTGGTAGGGAATGTGCGGACACTGGGGGGTTCGGGGGACTGAACCTATTCAGATGGGGGCTCCCTGGTTTTTCCTCCCTCCTCCAGGCTGCACAGGTGGAAGGGGTGCTGGGGAGCCCTTCCCCCCCCTACCCTGCCCAGCCTCGTAAAATATTTTTGACACCCCATCCCACCCCAGAGATTACCCTATCTGGTGGTGCCGGGGCTCCGGACCCGGGTCCAGAGGCTGTGGCACTCCGGAACACTTCAGGCCACTACTAGGCCTTCCGGGTCAAACCAGAAGACGTAGTATCAGCCTGAAACACTCCGGAGTGCCACTTCCGGACCCGCTGGACCTGCTGTCGCTGCCAGACACAGAGCCCAACCTACCTGATGGTGCCAGAGCTCCGAACTTTGTTCGGCCGGTTCGGGTGGGGGCGGATCGGATTTGGGGTATTCGCAAACGGCCCGAACACCCCGAGTTTGGGCTGAACCCCGAACTTCCAAACCGCATTCACACATCCCTAGATGCTGGTCTCACTGTTCTCCACAAAGACAATCTCTTAGAGACAGATAACCCTCCCATGATGGATGAAAACCAGCTGCACATTCCAGGGAAGGGGAGCCACCTCTCATCTGGACAGATCAGGGAACAGAATAAACGTTTCCCTGGCCTGACCAGACTGGGGCAGGGGGTGGGTTTTAACGTGTGACTGGCTGGTCCTGCACCTGCACTGCAGCCAGACCTCGACACCCCCCAGCTTTGACAACCCCCCCTGCCGAGCCAGGTTGGCACAAAAACAGATGCACCCACCCAGTTTGGCCTGCTATAGCCTGCCTGGCTGACCTTTGGGCCCAGACTGTGGTCCCAGTTCCTTCTGGACCCACATTTCTGGGCCGGCCACCTACCCCACCAGCGTCTGTACCTGGCCCACATCTGGCGGCCTGGAAACAGATGTACGGGTGAGGTGTCAGTCCAGGTGGGCCATAGCGGGTGAACTGGGCCAGCATCATGTAACAAACACCCACTGCATTCTACTGGAAACTAGCTTGTGGTCTACCAGTAGATCACAATCTACTTTCTGGCCACCCCTGCTTTGTACAGATTGTCTTGCCCTGGGGATTGGAAACCCTAAGGTATCTTGGCAGGACATATGTTCTTTCTAAGGAGGAGCAAACCCAAGGAGATTATGTAGGAGAGAGTCCCATTCTGATGGTTTTACCAGGGAAGGAGTGGTTCTGCAAAAAAATTTCATTTTGACTGGCTCACTTCTTGTCACACAAGTCAGCCATGATCTTCAGGCAGCTGATGACCTGAAACATACAACTACGCTTTTGTCATCAGATTCTTCCCTGGCTTTAGACAACACTGACACACATAAAATAGCTTAAAAACATTTACATTTTCATTTGTTTCAGTTCCTGTTAGTGTTAGTACAGTTACACTGGTTCAAATTCATACCTTTCTGATTTCTCTTGATCTGGTTTGGTTCCTTGGTTGGGAAGGAAAGAGCTTTTAGGATCTTATCTAAGTTTCCGTTCATCAACACTAAGTTGCTCATTCAGTCATGTTTCCCTAACATTTACAGCATCCCTAATGGGAAGAACACATTCTATCAGCATAATCCTACAAATAAGTTTTAATTCATCAAGCTGGGTATTTGTACATGAGCTAACTAATCTCTAAGACATCTGTCACTATGGCATATAAGCCAAGGAGAGAATTAAGAAGCAGGCAGCTTAAATCACAGATGTATTTTTCCTCTCATATTACCCAGGCTGGGTAGTGTGACATATGTATTCACATTCTTTGAGTGACTTTCTCATTAACAGGGTTTCTGTGGGAAGGTTGTACCAAAAGGTGTGTCTTGCACCTGGAGATTAACATTGTTGAATTTAGGCTCTGTCTTTGGTAAGGAATTTCTGAGTGCAACCATCAGTGGATAATTCTTTGCCTTGAATAGCTGGTAATTGATAACCTAGATCTACTCCATTACATTCTCTGTAGTGGAGACTTCTTTTGACAGCTGCAGGGGAAAAAAAGAAGTATTTGTGATTTCTTGACTAGAGGAATAAATAATATTTAATATCCATTGCTAACACACTCTGAATATAAACACACAATTATTTATTTGTGTCTTAGTCAAGTTAATCCCAGGTATACCAAAATACCAGGTATATCAGGCATACCAGAAGCCATTTTTGAGAGTCAGCATCAATTATCTTGCTGCCCATGAATACTGCATAGCAATACCACATGAAAATAAACAACCCAATGAGTCCTCCAAGAGCTCCCTGCACAATGCGTCCATCACTGAAAAAGCACGTTCTCTAATTACATCACTTTCCAAGAGAAAATTTGTCTGGAATCCACTTACCAAAATGAGCTTGACTTCATTTGGACTGACTAGAGTTCAGCCTCATGCAGCCAGAATTCTGTGGGCTAAGGCCTGATGTGTTTGGATAGCCCTACTGTAATATCATGGCACAGAGTTATATCAAAAACAAAAGGATGGGGATAAGGTATTTCCCCACCCCCTTTCTAGTATGGCCATTATTTACGTTTGCATTTATTTATCCCGTCCTATCCCCTAAGCCCCAGGGTGGCTAACATCCTAAAAAGGATCAAATGCAAAGTAAAATCCACAAAATACTTACAATACCACCCCATCCCCACACCCTCAGGATCAACTACTGCCCATTAAATTCCTGGCTGAGTCTTTACAATACTACTTTCGGAAAACACTCATGTAGTGCTGTGACACCAAGGTGGTCTATGGAGTTACAGCCCAACAGGCTCGGGCAGACAGTTTCCCCAACCCAAGTCCATTGGGACCAGTTGGGTTCCATTGGTTGGGTTTCAGGCCTCTCCATCAGTATAACCACACTCTGCATCAGAAAAAAGTATCTAAAATGAAGGAGAAATAAATTGTCTTACATTTCCTACTTTTGTGCATTTCAACTCATTAAATAAAATGCCCGAAAGGAAACCAAGAAAAAAACACTAAGTATGCTAGTTTGAGAGGCCATTCCTATTGTACAGTTAGCTTTCTGTTGAATACCACACAGCAGAAGTTTCTTCAAAACAGAACTTTACTAAGATCTCAGAAGACATGCTTCCATACTGTACAGACTGCATGGGACAAGTTGGAGGACACAGAGAAAAGAAGAAAGGAGACAAGGAGAAAAAGGGTGGTTTCAGACATTACGGGCTGCCGGTTCACCACAGTGGATTCCCGGTGGGGGTGAAGACATCAACCACCCCCCGGGGCCAAAAAAAGCCCCGAACAGACGTGACGGGGCCTGGACCATGGATGGGAATCAAGCCGGCAGATCACAGACCGGGGCAGCGCAACAGACGTTACGCCGATTCCCAGCCGTGGCAAGTGCACCCAGAATCCCCCGGGGAGCGGCGGGACACAGACATGGCCAACTGAGGGCATACGAAGTGAAAAGGCACCAAAGGGAACACCCACATCAGGGAAACGGGAAGGGAGAGGGAGACGGAGAACAAGCGCACAGGTTCCACACACAGCAAGCACACACACACGCACGCACACACCGGGGACTCGGGGGCACCCACAGCAACAGCACATGCTGGCCCAATCCCCCCCCACATACACGCAGACACGGAGGATAGCAAAGACAGGGAAGGGGGGGGACAAGGGTGACCAGACACCAGGGAAGGCAGGCCGGGCTCCGCAGGGGGGGGAGGTGCGATGCGGGACCGGGAAGAGGGGAGGAATGGACACAGGGGGAGGGCAGGACACCGGCACCAGGTACAGCACAACCCACAGCAGAACTGTCCCCATGGGCACCCCCCACAGCAAACACACAGTCCCGGAAAGGGGGGGCTGCAGCTCAGGCGAATGCCACAGCGGGCGGCCAGATGTCACAGGGAACCAGCCGGGAAGGGCCCAGGAGGCACATGCAGTCAAGGCATCCCACCGAGGGGCAAAGGAATGGCAGCCAGGAGAGGCAGTCCAGCACATCAGGTCCAAGGATGGGTGGCCCCATCAGTGAAGGAGTTCAGGA
>QEPC01011033.1:579975-601208 GCA_003113815.1 Sphenodon punctatus | reverse complement strand
CCCCCCCCCCCCCCCCCGCCGCCGGTACCCCTGCCTCCCCCACCTCCCCCTCCTCCTCGCCCCTTGCTCTCTCCTCCGCCACCACTCTCTTCCTCCTCCTCCCTCCTCACTCCATCCCGCCATGTTAACCAGCTGCTTTTTCCCCTTTAAATCTCCCTCCGGTGAGTGTGTTGGTGCCGGTTGCCTGGCAGTGCCGTTACATGTATTGTCCACGCCTGGGGATCATTTCCTTTGATCCCGGGCGGTGTTTGGCATCCAGACATTACTTTTGGTTGATCACGGGTCGGGATCTCATTGACCACGCGTCCACGGGAATTGGTGCGGGGAGCCTGGGAAGCATGGTTGATATTGACCCCGCATGGGTATTGAGCGTGGTGAACATCTGGTGTGCGCCGAACAGGCATTCAGGGCTCTTTGGCCCCACCGCGGGGTTGAGCGTGGTTCACTGTGGTTGAGCGTGATCTCGTAACGTCTGAAAATACCCAAAAAAAACCTGATTCATCCCCTGACCCTCCCCCTACTGGACAAGCCCCATATTGAGCTTGCAATTGGCTTTTACCTGTGACTATTCCACATTCCAACAATTCCTGTGTGGCATCATGCCTTCTTTAGCTGTTGCCTCTTACTCAGGTCCTTCTCAGTTTACTCCATGCTATTGTCACTGTTAGTTTATTTTACAAAGATGGGTTTCATGCCATACAAATGTCTAGTTTCCTATTATAGAAGTGCTCCTAGCCAATGATGCTGTGGCATTTTCATTTTATAACTCTGAAGCATTCACTCCTTTTAGACATTTTAATTCTCACAAAAATGGAACTTGGCATATGAGTCCATAGCCCAGGGGTGCATTTAGTATTCTTATAAAATTTGATTTCCATTGATTTGGCTGTTTTGTCTCTATTTTTCAACTATTAAACTCCTACAAATCTTTGTATACCAGAAGCTAACAAAAAGGATTCTAAGGCATTCCAGAAAGAACTAGATATAGGATGCATAATTCTACAAATGTAACATGGAGAAGAACTTAGTCAAGAACTTTGATTCAGTTTGGATGTTCAAGGCAGTGAAAGTTCTCATTGGGAGTTATATGAATTTACTACTGGAACATACGCTAATTTTAGAGGGTGGGTGCATAATTTGTATTTGAGGGGACAGAGTATTAATAGAGGAAGTACTAAAGACTTGGATGGGTTTGGTGGAATGAGGTGTGTCCTGGAATTCCTAATGAATAAATTGTGTGTGTGTGGAGCAATGGGTTGGTGTATTTTAACAAACAGGAAGAGATAAACATAAATTTCCCACTCTGATCTTCCCAGTGGGGGTCATGTTGTTCACACCCCTGCTTCAGATGAAAGATGGCAAGAGAGAGTTAAAGATTGCAGGACAGTTTGAGAGCTCATTGAGGCTGAGTAGCAAGCTTTACGCACAGGATGATATGAAACTTCCTGTCAGCTTAAGACAGTCCTTGTCCCCATCTAAGGCTGAGACAAGAGCAGGTGTTCCCATTCTTCAAGGAAATACCAACCTTACGGGAATGATTGCAGTGTTCATCAGTACTTCATCAGTCTCCTGTGATTCTGCACCTCTGCCATTGTCAATATTGGCAACTGTGATTTTCCTTCACCTTCCAGGACTTTTATGACAGTTTTACGGCAATTTATGGCACTTCCCTGGCACTTTTGCATCTCCACAGGCCTTGGGGGTGTGGATGGGATGAACACGGGGCTTGGGATCGATCCCATGGCAGCTCTGTTCAGCTCATGAAAAATAAAAACTAATGAAAAAACAGCGGGAAAGCTGGTACGTTTCTGCATCATGCAAACGAAGGCAAATGGCCTGTTTTTAATGGAAACAGCATTTGGCTGCAATTTGTTGTTTCAGGCCTATCCCCATCCCCTGAAAGCAGGTGCAAGTTGTGGTGGTTTGGAACAGGAGCAAGATGCTACCCTCCCAATCGCTCCCAGGCAGTAGCTAGTCAGAATATGGGTTCTGGGAAGGAGTTTTTCCACCAGCTACAATTGGGCTTCTTTGGCTGAGATGCTATTTGTTGTCTCCCCTTCAGTGCCATCACAGTGCCAGTGTTTGCAGTTTGAGCTCAGGGTTAGTGTAAACATGTTAGTGACAGTTTCAGCTAACAACTCAGATAGGTCCAGTGCATGATAACCCCGTGCCCCTAAAAGGAATGGGCACAAGAGACGATAATGGAATAGCACTAGAAGTCATCTACTTATGACATGTGGGGTAAGGGGCTAGACATCAAGGTCTGGGATGGCCTGCACCTTTACTCCCTCAGGCTTATCCCTCTTCCTTGGACCCTAACAAGGACAATTTAGATGGATGAAACATCCAAATTTAGATGGCTGGAATATCCCAGGACATCATGGAAAGGAACATCACCAGGGCCAAAGATTTCCAGTGGAAGTATCTGGGTGCATAGTAATGCACCCAGAGAATGGAATGATTTCCAGTGGAAGTCTCTGAGTGCATAGTAATGCATCCATCATGGAAAGGAACATCACCAGGGCCAAATGATTTCCAGTGGAAGTCTCTGGGTGCATAGTAATGCACTGGACCTGTACTGGACTGCTAAGATTATTACAATTAGTTTGATTACTAAAGAGTTACAGCTTCAAAACCCCAAAAATTTGTGTTCTTGCCTTCTTCTGGAAATATGGCAGAAATGTGTTAATATCTGGTCTGAAAAAATCCACAAATTGCCAATTATTGCCAATTATATAAATAGTAAGCAGTGGCACAATTAATAAATATGCACCTATACCCAAAATAGCTTCGAATAGCAGGAGACGGCCATACCACCAAGGGGGGCAATGGGGGCACAGGGAAACCCAGAACTTCATCAGGATCTGGGGGACCCTGGAGCATCAGCTGGAGCTAGTGGTCAACCAGAGGAACGAACACATCTACTTGGAGATCATGCAGGACATGGAGGCGGTGGGGCACCACAGGACCATGGCTCAGTGCCGATTGAAGGTCAAGGAGCTCAAGAGGGGGTACAGGGCCATCAGGGACAACAACCGGTGGTCCGGGCATGGAGCTCAGACTGCCCCCTACTATGACGCCCTGGACCGCATCCTTCACATGAAGGGCTCCATTGTCACCCCGCACCTTGTGGGGAGCACAGTGGTCCAGGGCAGGGAACGGGCTGAGGTACCCCCTTCCCTTGTCGCTCCGATAGAAGGCACTGGATCCAGGGGCTCCACCCCCACAAGAGGAACTCCCCAGGACCTCGGGAACAAGAAGGCCCCCCTCGCACACCAGTCCCAAGAGCCCACAGTCCCTGTCCGGACCAGGAGAATCCGAGGCCAGCACACTGGTTACCCTCAGCCAGTGGACACAGGGGGACCCCAGTAACACAGAGGGACCGGCCTCGGAGGGCTCCGAGACTGACATAGAGAATAAGCAAGCGGGTGGGAGGGGAGACATTCCGGGGGGTTGGGCCAAGGGGGGGTACACCAGGCACGGGGCTGCCCCCAGCAACCCTGAGCAGCCCTGGAATCATCCAGAGGTCCTAGGTGAGGCACACCAGTAAGTGGGGGGGGGAGGCCACCGGGGGAGGCTGGGCAGGGGCCCCGGGGCACTCGGTGTGGGGGAGGGGGGGCTGGGCACAGGGGAACACCAGAGGAGGGCACCGGCCACCACCCCGAGGGTGGTCCATTACCCCCCACCATGCCACAGGATAGGGGGCGGGTGGCATTGGCACCTAACCAACCCCTAATGATTACCCCAACAGGCAAACAAACGGGTCCAACCAAGCCATCCCTGTACCCCTGGTGCAATGGATGAGGGAGCACGGGCACTGGTACAGCACCGGAGGAATGAGCAGGCGGAGAACTTAGTCCACTCAACCTCCGAGCAGGGCGAGCGGATAATTGTGGCCATCGATTGGATGGAGGCGGCCAAGGAAAGGGCCGTGCAACAAGCGGAGGCAAGGGACTGGAAGCTGCAGGTGGAGGTGTGACTTGAATGGAGGTGGGAGCGCCAGAAGCACAGCAGGCAGGTGGAGGCTGGAACTGGCCATCGACAGGATGGTGAGGGAGCATTCGGCCAAGATGGACCGCTCCCACAACATCGGCACCTTGCTGCCCCTGTACGCTGGAACCATGAGTGCATACGTGATGGCAGACACCCTGCCAGGCAAACTGCCCTCCCCGGCTCCGATGCTGGGCCCTTCAGTGCCCCCCTACCTTGACCCCTGCCCCAGCTGCCAGCATGCCCGCTCTGGGCCCACGCATCCGCCTCCCAGTCCCTGTAGGCCTCCGGAGGGAGCAGCCACCCAGGGGGGCCCCTCTGGACCCAGGTCTGCCCGCCCTCCCTCCCACCACTGCCTGCCCCTTATGACACCGAGGCCTCCCAGGATACTGTTGGGCACATGGACAGAAGGGTGGAGGGGAGCTCCCAGAGCTCTACGGCGCCCACAGGGCAGCTGAGGGGGAGGGCCCGGAAATGTGTGGGACAGGGGGAAGGGGGGAAGGGGAAGGGTGGCCTGACGGGGGGGGGACATGCCACCAGGAGGTGGGTGGTGGTGGTGGGGGCACCTGTAGGTGGTGGTCACAATAAATGTATGAGCACTACAGTCACCTCCGTGGTTCTGTTCATGGGCCCGGGGCTGGGGCCGTGTGGGCGTCGAGGGGTGTGCCCAGGGTGCTGGTGGGGGCCCTGGAGTGGTGGATACTGGGGTGTGCGCCCTCACACCTCGACCTCCCAACTGATCAACCTAGCCAGGACTGCATGGATGAGCTTTGAGTACCAGTACTCCCGTGGGTTCTCTGCGTTCACATAGAGAGGAATGGAGCCGGGAGGGCGCCTGGGCACTGGGTAGTCAAGGGCAGCCCCATCATTCTTGAACACGTGCAGCACACAGCAGGCTCCTATCATCAGGGCCAAGGTTTCCACCATGTAGTCCAGGAGGCCCACGAAGCTCCTCCAGCACTGCTTGAGGGCCCCGAAGGCCCTCTCGACCACGGTCCTGCTTGCACACAGGTGGGTATTGTACAGCACCTCCACAGGTTTCCTCGTGACTGGGTATGACTTCATTAGTCACCGGGTGAGGGGATAGGCCGGGTCCCATATGCAGGGGGACATCATCACCCCCTCGATCGGGGTCATCCCCATGTCTGCAAAGTCCCCGAGGTACATCCGAGCATAGAAGGGTGAGATGGTCATGATCTGGCATCATAGCTGCAGCCTGAATGGCCTGTGAAAATGTCTATGAACCACCCCCGGTGATCCACAACCGCCTGCAGCTTCCGGGAGTGGTACTCGTGTCTGTTGACATATTCCACGGCCTCTCCATCTGAGGGGTGGAGAATCTAGATGTGGGTGCCATCCATGACGCCCATGCAGTTGGGGAACCCTCCAGCCGTGAAGCCAGCCATCACGGCCTCTTGATCCACCAGCTGGATCGCTCGGTCCAGGAGCATGCCCTCCACTGCCTCACAGATGTCTCGCAGGATACTAGCCACGGTTCTCACCCCGACACCGAAATGCTGTGAGACGGACCGGCAGGAGTCGGGCGTTGCTAGTTCCCAGGCTCTGATGGTCACCCACCAGACCATGGGAATGGGGGACTACCCAGTGCCCCGGCGCCCTCCCAGCCCCATGCCTCTCTATGTGAAAGTAGAGAACCCACGGGAGTACCGGTATGCAAAGCGCATCCATGCAGCCCTGGCTAGGTGGATCAGCCAGGAGACTGAGCTGTGAGGGTGCACACCCCAGTATCCACCACTCCGGGGCCCCCACCAGCACCCTAGGCATGCCCCTTGATGCCCACATGCCCCCAGCCCCGGGCCCATGAACAGAACCACGGAGGTGACTGTGGTGCACGTACATTTATTGTGACCACCACCTACAGGTGCCCCCACCACCACCACCCACCTCCCGGTGCCATGTACCCCCCCTCAGGCCACCCTCCCACTTTCACCCTTCCCCCTGTCCCCCACATTTCCAGGCCTCCCCCTCAGCTACCCTGTGGGTGCCGTGGAGCTCTGGGAGCTCCCCTCCACCCTTCTGTCCGTGTCCCACAACAGTATCCTGGGAGGTCTCAGTGTCGTAAGGGGCAGGCAGTGGTGGGAGGGAGGGAGGGCGGGAGGACTCGGGTCCACAGGGGCCCCCCTGGGTGACTGCTCCCTCCGGAGGCCTACAGGGACCGGGAGGCAGATGGGCCAGCTCCCACAGGGTAACAGGGGCAGGGCGGCACGGCACTGGGTGCCCCATTGCGCACACCTCCAGTCCCTGCACTGGGCCTGGAGCATGGTCCAGCCTGCGCCCGGGAGTTTGTGGCCTGCAGCTGCATTCCTGCTGTCATCACCTCCTACCTCTCTGTGTTTTGGCTGCCTGTTGTCCTCGCCACCCTGAGCTGTGTGTAGGATGTCTGTATGTGTGCTCGGTGCCAGCAGCTGTGCTCGGTCTGCACCCCATGACTCGCTCATTAGCCGGGGAATGTTGCAGCCTGTGACCTTATTGCTTGGCCTTGGAGCTCCCCTGCTTCCCCTAACATCCCTCCAGGGATTGTGGGGTCCCTCTCACCTTACATTTAGTATCAGGCGCGTGCTGGACCATGGCTGGCAGGGCTTCCCCAGTGCTCGCAGGCCCCTCCACCCCCGGCACTCCCCATAGCTGGACCTTCCACGTGACCATGGCCCTGTGTGCCCTGTGGCATTCCCTGGCTGTGCAAATGCTCCTGAGCTGCCTAGACAGCCTCACCAGTGCCTATGCGAGTCTGAGCTCCGGGCTACGCTACTTTGGCTATGATGCAAGTGGCCATGATTGTCGCCTGCATGCGGAGCCGCTGGGGCTGCATCCTTTTCCCAATGGGCACATCCCGGAGATGAGGTGTGCGCATGTGGGGTGGTCAGCGGCGGAGACTGTGTCTGCCCTCTTTGTGTGCAGCCTGGCTGCCTACATGGCCTGCCTGACAGAGGGGGGCTCCGCCCTGGCCGTGTTCTTCTTTGGCTGTGTTCATAGGGCCTGTTGGTACCAGAAGTCCCATGGGGCGGTCTATCACCGGCTGTTGGAGCTCAGTCACTTTCCGTGGCCCCCAGCTGCTGACTATGGCTTGTCGGAGCCCACCGGGGCAGAGCTGGCAGCGCTGGCTGGTGTGTGGTCCTGTCCAATGTGCAAGTGGGGCTTGCCATGCAGGATCACTTCGAGGCATACTACCTGGTCGCCCACCACATGGCAGCACTGGGATACCATCGGGGCATGCTTCAGTGGCCCTACTTCATCCACCTGGCGGGCCACCTGGCCCTGGACCCCTTCATGGCCCCCTGAAGTGCTTGGGGTGCCTGTCTGCCTCCTGGACCATTTCCGGACTGCTCCCTGTTCCGTGTGGCCTCCCCCTGTGCCTGTGCTCTGTGCATGCGTGGGCCCCCCATTCCAGAACTGGCTGTGTAGCTGTGGGGGGTGCCCATGCAGGCTGTGCTGTTGTGGGGTTTCGGGATGCTGTTCTGCATGTCCGGCCCTGTCCTTGGGCCAATTCCCCCCCTGATCCCTGTCCCCACCCCCACTCTCTCCCCCCTGTGCCTGTTGTGCCATGTGTGTTGTCTGTTCCGCTGTGTCCCCCCTTCCCTTCCTTTCACATATGGGTGTGTATGCATCCGGGTGTGTGTTTGTGCTGTGTGTTCCATTGTGACCTCGTTCGCTCTGTGCCTGCTGTGTGCACTGCCTCAGTGACTCTTTTCCCTCTTCCCCCTCCCTTCCCATTTCCCTTGTGTGGGTGTTTCCTTTTGGCGCTGTTGGCTTCCTTTGCCCTCAGTCGGTCATGTCTGCCTCCTGCCCCTCCCCGGTGCCTTCTGGGTGTTTTGACCACAGTCGGGAATCGGTGTCACGTCTGTTGCACCCACTGCCATCATTTTCCTTCCTTGGTGAAATGAGCATTCTGATTGGTGGGTCAAAAATAGTGGGAACTCTCCATTCTGATCTGAGTAGTGAGCATGGAGGAAGTATTGGGGATTCAAATTTATGAGGGGAGTTCTCCCTATGCCCCATGGCCATCACTTCCGTTATTACTGCTAGGGCATCTTGGGTAAATCCACACTTATAATCATTACTGAACAGAGTGGGAACAGAGGCACAGGAATACTGTGATATGTTCTAGTTCACACAGGAGTTGTGGACAGATTGGAATTCAATATTTCCAAGTTTCTGCTTAGCGTAGGATGGACCCACCATCCTATCTTTCCTTTCCACCTTGTATACCAGTTACACACATTAGATGTCCTAAAAATCTATCAAAGGCTAATTATTACAGATATTGAATTTTTTTTGCATAAAACCAAACCAATCAAGTGTAGCTTTGAGATTCACTGCATTCAGGAGCCTTGCTGTACTATCAAGTAAGAATACTCTGGTCAATATCTATCTGTAGCTTACAACTGACCAGATGGCTTCTTCAGTGGATGAGATACTAAACAGCATGTTCATTACTATTTATATAGTACAAGCAATGTACCTGGCACTGAACTATCATTAATTAGAGACAACCCAAAGGGGCTTACAATCTAGGAAAGACAAGATAGTGGGGCACAATGGGAGAGACAGGGATACAATTCAAAAAATTGAGAAGTCCAGGTGGAGGATGGCGAGGAGTGCTTTCTGGCAGTTACATCTGGTGTGGCGGCTTCGGTTGCTGGTTTCAGTTCCAGACCTGGCCACGATCATCTATACTTTTATTACCTCTCTATTAGACTACTGCAATATGCTCTATGTGGGGCTACCTTTGGTCATGGTTCAGAAGCTGCAGCTGGTGAAGAATGCGGCGGCCTGGCTCCTGGTGGGACTGGACCACCGGAGCATATTACACCGGTGCTCCGGTCTCTGCACTGGCTGCCAATAGGCTTCTGGGCCTGAGTCAAAGTGTTGGTCTTAACCTATAAAGCCTTACATGGTTTGGGCCCTGTTTATCTGCGGGACCACCTCACTCCCCGGGTTCTGGATTGGCCCCCAGGTGTCTCGGGGGACCACACAGATAAGGGCGTTCTCAGTCTCTGCACCGTGCCTGTGGAACTCTCTCCCGGTGGGGGCGCAATTGGCCCCGGACCTTCCAGTCTTCCAGAACTGTAAAACATGGCTGTTCCGTCAGGCATTTGGTGAGGGGGGGAGGGGGAGGTTTGGAGGGGAGGGTGTGTTTTTATGATTAAGGTTTTAAATTGTTCAAGTGATTTTATTGTTGTTTTTATGGTTTTGTTAGCTGCTCTGATCCACTTAGGAGGGGAGAGCAGGATAAAAATCTGTTAAATAATAATAATAATAACAATAATAAGTCACAGGTGCACATGCTTAGCTTAGTTACAGGGAAGAAGTGGACCCTGAAAGAAAGGATGGAAAATGAATCATCACGGACCAATTGGTAAGGATGAGCTAGGAAAACCCTCTCAGAAAAGGGAGGTTTCCAGGAGGGATTTGAAAATTGGGAGAGAGGGGGCAGAGTCAATGCAGAGTTCCAGGCATAGGAGACAACATGGAAGAAAGGGTAAATATCTGCTTTACTAGGACATCTATGAAAATGTCGGACTGTATTTTTTTTTAAAAATTTTTTTTTTTAAATGCTGGAGTTTTCGTTCAAAAGGATTTACTTAATTTAACAAAGTAATTTAATGTACTTAATTTACATTTGTAAATTAATTGTAAACAATGAGACTTTTTCAGTTAGGAAAAAGGGTCCTTTCTCCCCTCACATGAAATTTTGAGTTCCTACTTGTCTTTGGACCTTCCGCTCTTTTACCAAATTTGGTTGAAATTGACCTGCAGGATGAAAGCTAAGGGGACACACCATGCATACATTTGCACCAGCAGGGTGGTTGCTTTGCATAAGCCGTATTTACATAGGTCAAAAGAGAAAGCAGGTAGGGAAAAATAGACATAAGAACCATTATTTAAGTACATATTTTCTCTCCAAATTACTATAAAGTAAGCATTTTCCACATGATTGATTTTGATTACATTTTGGAGGTTTGGAAATTAAAAAAGGATGGAGATTCACAACCAGTGGAAACATTCCTAGCCTTATTCCAAACATAATAAATAATAATAAAGATTCTATTTGGAGAAAGTAATAAAAAAAACAACCTATTAGAAGTTTGGCCTGAGTCATCCCAGCCTTAATTACAGCACTGCTGCCCATTACCCTATCGGAGCATGTCTTTTGATCCTTGTAGTCAACGTAAGAGGCCTCTTGGGATAGTAGCTGCAAAAGACCTTTTCCGTTTTCCTCCGAACTATTTTTGACTTTTCCTCCCCTTTTAGTTATTGCTTTTGAGATAAGAAATAATTTCTGATTAGCTTTTCCATATGATGATTTTTTTTTGCGTTTGTTGTGTTGACACAGTGGTTGCTCTGAGGGCGGAGAACAGGCCTGTTCTGGTCTTTAAGCAGTCTAAAGACATGAGTCATTTGAACTTTCTGAAAATTGTTCTTAGTTCAACCAAATATCAGAAGTGGTGCCTTAGTTTTTGAAACAGCATAATCTTTTACTGCTCTTGGTTTAGAATCCTTGAACCTCAGTCAAGCCTATCTGCCTCAACTACATTTCGTTTCCCTTTTGGATAGGTGAACAAAAGTAAAATGCTGAGTACAAGCTGGCATTAGACTTAATATCTGGTTCTGCAGTATCAGAAAGATCTACGATCCATCCTAAATGGAAAAAAAAACAACAACAATGGCAATGAAAATCCAGCCAATTATATAATACAGTGTAGCTGTCTTTTCTAAAACTGTTTCTGTACTCCTCTCTTCTGCTGCACCCTATGAGTCATAGATGATGATAAACGTTTAGAATTTTGTCTGCCAAAACTGCAGCTGGATATTGATAAAGGAAAAATCTTCATTCCCAGAACAATTTACTCCCTTTAAAATGCATTACAGCACAGAAAGGAATGACCATTAAATCATGAGTGTAGCAGCCAGTAATTACAGGGGAATATTTGTGTTCCTTTACAAGAAATTAAAAATGAACCAATAATAAAGGAAACAATAGTAGAGGAGCTAGTGAATTATCCTCCTTGCTTATTTAGTCAAAGCTTAATCAAAGCAGTAGTAGAGCCAGGCTTCAATTTGAGCTTCTCATGGGGTTCCAAGCATTTTCCCAGAAAAAGGGCAGCTGTCCTAGACGCTAAATAAATAGTGTACTTAGCAGCAAGTCAATGCACTATAAAACCCCAGTACAGGAAAACAATTTTTGAAAGATCTCTGGGTGTGGGACTTTGAAACAATGCATTAATATTTATTTCCCTTCTGCAATATTTCTGGCTTTCCTTGGTCTACTATGCCGCTGCTGCTATGCTCAGAAACTCATCTGTCTGCTTTTTGTATTCCTAGATGTTTGCCTGCTCTTAACCTATAGGCAGAGGGTAATTTCAGACGTGATAGGCCCGGAGGCCCGCCACGCTGAATCACGCACCGGAATCCATTTCGGATCCTGGTCAGGAATCAAGTTGGCTGTCCTTTAGATGTGCTGGCCTGATTCTCACCGGGGATCAGGGAGGGAGCGGGATTAGGGCCGGATTCCTGGATGGGGCTGGTGGCCAGACATTCAGCGTAGACATTGCCAGCCCCACCCCAGATCGTGGCCGAGCTAACCATGATTCCGGAGGTGAGGCCGGTCTCACCTCCGGAATCGTGATTATTTAGATTCACGCCAGGTATTCACCATGGTGAACATCTGACAGGAATCCTTTAGAGGTTACAGGACAAACGGCCACCACAGGGGATTCACTGTGGTTGACCGTGGTCTCGTTACGTCTGAAATTACCCAGAGTGTAATTGATTCATCCCTCACGGGAGTGAACAAAATTGTGCCAGGATGAGCTTTGGCCTGTCTGAACTTTATTATTCTTTTCATTTCAGGGCAGTTATTTTCAAATGACCCAAATGAGCAATATGAGAAATGATGAAATCAATTCATTTAGGACTTCCTTGACTTACTTGTCCAAAAACCCCTGAACTAGATAGCCAACAAGTTTCCTTCCAACACTTCAGTTCTGTGATTCTCCATGATTCTGTGATAGACTTCAATAGATTGACGTCAGGACCTTATGCCAGTGATTCCAAGATTTTTGCATGTTTTGTTGTTCTGTCACAGATTGCCTCAGTTTCCCCAAATGTAAAAGTACTTAGTGGTCCAGACCAGATATAATCTGACCTGAATATAGGGTAACTGTTTCCAGTTTGTGGGTTAAACTAATATTACACCTAAGACCAGTATATATAAGTAATTACAATATATTTTAAAGGAGGAACCCAAGACAGAAGAATATATAAAAAGCATATAGGTTTACTTATATTCAAAAGAAATAACAGATGGTACAAAAGGAAAAAACAAGTGCAGTTACAAATTGAACAGTATGGCACAAAAGACCATTCATTAAACAACATTCATTGTCTAAGCTTTAGAATAAGTCAAAACCTTAAAGGAAAAGAATATGCTTTATTTCCTATGCCCACTTGGCAGCAAGGGAGAGGGAAAGTGACCTGCAGCTTTTGGCTAGGGATGGGCGAACAGACCGCGGTTTGGGTTTGGCCGTTCGGTTCGGCCACATTTGGTTCATGCATTCGAGTTCATGCATTCGGTGATTCTCCGGGTTCGGGTTTGGCAGTTCGGTTCGGGTTCAGCTGTTCGGCTGAAAAAATAACACAAGAGCTGAAAATCGTGCCAGAAACCGGAAATTCGAGTGCGTAAGGAGCTGTGTGGCGAGTGAGTGTGTGTTTGACTTGGTGTCTTCTTGGTTTTTGTGTTTTGTCTGTGATTGTGTTGGGTTTGGCTGTGCTGTGTGTTTGGGTGGTTGGTGTGTGTTGTGGGTGACTGTTTTGGGTGTGAGTGACTGTTTGTTTAAAAATATTTTTTTTTAAAATGAAGAAGGCTGTAGTGCTGATCCCCCGGCTGGGGGCAAACTTGCCGCTCGAGGAAGAGGTGGGGGGAGGAGGAGGAGGAGGAGGAGCAGGAGGAGGTGGTAGCGGTCGAGGCCGCTGCCCCTACTACTACACCTCCTGTGGCACTAGTGGCTTACTCCTCGGATGAGAAGGAAGCGGCGGGCTCTGGAGGTGCTGCTTCCAGGTTTGTAATCTTTTTTTTACTTTGAGGACCAGAAAGGTTCTATCCGTTAGAGTGAGCTCACTGACGTGCGGGTGGATGCGTGGGTGATGGGCATCAGTCAGGCACAAACAGTGGGTATTAGTGGGTGGCAGCGGATGTCTGCCTCAGAGAGAGAGGGTACTGTAGTATGGGGGGCTCTGGCACAAACAGCACCCCCACCCAAACATGTGCCAGGCTAGCAAGGGTCTCCACTCTCCAGTTGCCATCCCATTACCTACGCACCCTCAAATAAGGGCAGGGTCTTTCCTCAAGCCAGGGTCACATCTCCTGTCACCATCCCTAGCACCCCAAGTAGGGCAGGATGTGCACGTGCCAGCCAGGGCCTTCCTAGTTGCAATCCCAAGCACCCCAAGGAGGGCAGGATTTGCACGTTCCAGCCAGCCAGGGTCTCCCGATTGCCATCCCAAGCAGCACCCCAGGGAGCGCAGGATTTCCATGTGCCAGCCAGGGGCTGTATAGTTGCAATATCTAGCATCCCCTAGCACCCCTTGGAGGGCAGGATTTGCACGTGCTTTACTGCTTTCTAGTTGCCATCCCTAGCACCTCAAGGAGGGAGATGTAGAGGCATCATCATAAATGCATGATATTACTTTGGTGTTCTTAAATGTGTTCCCATTTCAGAGAGGAATTGGATGCTGGCCCCAGAATTGCTGCCAGGACTATGCCAAGGAGGAGGACCACCCCTAGGTGTAGGCAGAGGTCACTGCCACAGCCAACCACACCTCCAGACATCCGGCGCCAGACGTCAGATGTCCGGAGGTTCTACCACAAGGGTGAAGGAACTGCCACATGCAAGGTATGGCACTGGGACCGGAACAACAGGGAATGAATTACCCTATGACCTGTTAGGAATGAAAGTCCCCTGCAGAGAGAGATTGTATGGCCACCCCAGTCCACCTACTTGTGCAGACAGAATGCAGGCAGGGCTTGACAGACCATTGGTCTGACACAGTATAACACTTCTTATGTTGCTATTTTTTTCTCCTCCTTTTAGATCTGCCAAAAAATAGTCCAGCACCAGAGGGAGGGGACCATGTCGGGGCTAATAAACCACATTGAGCGGAGGCATGAACTCAGATTGAGGTGGCTGGGTGAGGAGGAGTCTGGAGTGGCGCCCATGGCGCCTCAGCGCCAGAAGAGGAGGGGGAAGGCAACCCAAAAATGGAGGCATATAAGCCCTTCCCTTTCCCCCCCCATCCATCCCCAACGTGGAGACCCCCATGGAGGATGCACAGGTCAAGGCCCTTCGGGCCAAATGGCGGCGGGCCACCACTGGCCATTTTGAGGTGGTCAAGCACTCCTCTGCCAACCTGGGGAAGTGCCTGGTGGATCAGCTACAGGTGGTCCATGCGGAGCGGCAGAAGGTGGAGGCATATGGCCACTATTTCTCTGCCGAGCTGTGCCACATGCAGCTGTACCACTGGGTGGTCTCCAGGTGGCATAGTGAGCTGAAAGAGGTGGTGGAGTATGCCATGGTAAATGGCGTGGTGGACCCCTCCGAGGTGGCCGGCCCTCAGGACTGTGAAGCGCCCGAAGGCTTGTTGCCTTTCCCCCAATTACCGGGGGACAGGCACAGTGGCAGCAGAGACTCATTTTAATTCATAAGTTTCTTTTACATGTTTGCTTTTGTTTTATTAAATGTTGTTGTTCTTGTTTTCTTGTAGTGTATATAGTTTTAAGTAAAGTTTTTATATTTATTGTTGCGAGCTTTGTTTAACCTTTCCACTCTTTTATCCCTATGTGCTGAAGTTCTGGCTGGAAGGTGGCAGAATCTCATAAAGGTTGTTGATCCCTTCCAGCAGCACCTGCCACCTCATGTAGTGTAGTTATTAACCCAAAGATGTTCTGTGCCAGCAGCAGGCTCTCAACTAGCAGAAAGCCACCCAGAAGATGCAAGGCTTGTGTTTGTGTGGGTAGGTGTGACAGAGAGAAAGAGAGATGGGCTCCTTGGCAGCAGTTAGCAGGTGGTGGGAGCTGGTAGTCGGAGGGTCCTTTAATTTCAGCAGTCAGGTTCAGTGGGCATTCGTGGGTGGGTGCAGACAAAGGAGTAGGCTTTTGGGGAGGGGGGACAGGCTGGCGTGCAGGCAGCAAGCTTATGGATGCAATGGAATGGAATGCAGCCCCCAGTGACTGGAATGATGGTCCCATAATCTCGTTGATGGTCCCTGGGATGGGTGGGCATGACTGAATCAGGGATAGTGGAATTACAGCCTAAAACCTATGGGGCACACTTCATTTGATCAGGAAATAGGTGGTAGCAAGGCAGCAGGTACAGGGACGCACAGAGGCAGGCAGGCACTGGCAGGCAGGCAGGCACATATAATACGTTGTGGGTTATATTCCATCTCATTATGGTAGGTTTGCTGTGTGCTGGATGTGGGAAATAGGCATTAATGGGCACATGAGCACAGATAGGAGTTCTTCCTGGTTCTGGTAGGTGGCAGCCAGGATATACCTACGTCTCCCCCTCTAACCCCCATCTCCCTAGTTCTAGCTGGGAACCTCTCTCTCTCCCTCTGGCCATATAGTGCCGGTGACAGCATGGGTGGGATTGTGTCTGTCTTTCCTTCAAGCAGTGGGTGGACTCTCTCTCTCTCTCTCTCTCTCCCTCTCTCTCTCTGTCCTGGCAGCAACCTGGGCGGGCAGACAGGCACCTTGGCATGAGAGGCAGGAAGGCAGGCTGAGGCATGCTTTGAGCTTTGTGGCAACCTGGGGTACAGAACACTTGGCACAGACAGCATATAGGTCTGGAAGCAGCAGCTGTTTCTTTATGCCATGGCATCATGGCACAGGCAGCATATAGGCCTGGCCTGGGGGCCATTGGAACTGGAAGAAGTAGACATTGGTGGCCATGGTACAGAACCATCAGCACGGATAGCGTATAGTCTAAGGATCTCTTAGACAGTTGATCCAAAGAGATAGGCAGGCATTGTTGTGAAGGGACCGGCTGGTGCTTGGGAAGGGGAGGGCAGGCAGAGCCCCTGGGGCTGGTTCTGGGGCTGGAGTGGATGCTTCTCGATTAGGTGGAAAGACATCGCAGTCTGCGAGGAATGACGGCCCCAGACCCATCATGGTAGGTTCTGGGGCTAAGGTGGAAGCTTCTGGATCTTGTCCACAGCCCACCCTGCCTGTAACTTGGCCCCAGGACCCTGACGGCGGGTCCTGGTGCTGGAGTGGCTGCTTCTGAATGAGGTGGAAAGACATCTCAGTGTGCGAGGAATTATGGCCCTAGACCCATCCCGGTGGGTGCTGGGGGTAAGGTGGCAGCTTCTAGATCTTGGCCACTGGCCCTCCCTGCCTGTAACTTGGCCCCAGGACCATGATGGTGGGTCCTGGTGCTGGAGTGGCTGCTTATGAATGGGGTGGAAAGACATCACAGTGTGCGAGGAATGATGGCCCCGGACCCATCATGGTGGTTCCCAGGGCTAAGGTGGCAGCTTCTGGGTCTTGGCCACAACCCTCCCTGCCTGTAACCTGGCCCCAGGACCATGGTGGCAGGTCCTGGCATTGGAGTGACTGCTTCTTGTCATGCGGTGGAAAGACATCAGAATGTGCGAGGAATGACGAGCCCAAACCCATCATGGTGGTTCCCAGGGCTAAGGTGGCAGCTTCTGGGTCTTGGCCACAACCCTCCCTACCTGAAACTTGGCCCCAGGACCCTGACGCTGGGTCCTGGCACTGGAGTGGCTGCTTCTGAATGAGGTGGAAAGACATCGCAGTGTGTGAGGAATGAAGGCCCCAGACCCATCATGGTGGGTCCTGGTGCTAAGGTGGCAGCTTCTGGGTCTTGGCCACAACCCTCCCTGCCTGTAATTTGGCCCCAGGACCCTGCCAGTGGATCTTGGTGATGGAGTGGCTGCTTCTTGTCATGCGGTAGAAAGACATCGGAATGTGCAAGGAATGACAGCCCCAGACCCATCACAGAAGGTCCCGGGGCTAAGGTAGCAGCTTCAGGGTTTTTGCCACAGCCCTCCCTGCTGGTAACTTGATCCAAGACCCTGACATCGGGTCCTGGCACTGGAGTGGCTGCTTGTGAATGAGGTGGAAAGACATTACAGTGTACAAGGAATGAAGGTCCCAGCCCCATCACGGTGGGTCCTGGGGCTAAGGTGGCAGCATCTGGGTTTTGGCCACAGTCCTCCCTGCCTGTAACTTGGCCCCAGAACCCTGATGGTGGGTCCTGGGGCTGGAGCAGCTGCAGTGCTTCTTGATGAGGTGGAAAGACGTCGCAGTGTGTGAGGAATGATGGCCTCAGACCCATCGCGGTGGGTCCCGGGGCTAAGGTGGCAGCTTCTGGGTTTTGGCCACAGCCCTCCATGCCTGTAATTTGGCCCCAGGACCCTGAAGACAGGTCCTAGGCAGGAATGGCTGTTTCTCAATGTGGTGGCATGACAGCACCCTGTGTGAGGAATGACAGGTCCAAGAACTTGTGGCACAGACAGCATGGGCGGAATTGGCAGCAGAAGCAGCAGCAGCAGCAGGCATTGGGTTGTATGGGCACAGAACCTGTGGAACAGCAGAGACAGCAGCAGCAGGATTTGCCTGTACACATCCCCCCTGGGTGGTTGGATTTACCAGGCAATAGCTCCCAATACAGCAGCAGATGGCAGCAGCAGGATTGTGTTGGCACATTTGGATTGGCCAGCGCAGAGCACCCCTGGACCATCAGACAGCAGTGGTGGGATTAACACACCAGTGGTGCACAATCACCAGGGTTGCCAGGGTAGGCAGAGACAGGCACTGTGTCATGAGAGGCAGGCATACTGAGGTGGGGTTCAAGCTTTGTAACCTGGGTGGGTGGGCAGGCAGCATGGTATGGGAGGCAGTACGGAAGGCGGGCATGGGCATATTTGAGCTAGGCAACCTGGGTGAGCAGACAGGCACCTTGGCATGGGAGGCAGAAAGGCAGAGTGAGCTATATTACTTTGAGTTTTGTGGCAAGCTTGGCGGACAGACAGGCAGCATGGCATGAGAGGCAGTAGGGCAGGCAGGCTTGGACATTGGCAGCAGGGCACTCAGGCTAGCAAAGACTGTGCAGTGCGAGAGAGAGAGAGCCAGTCAGTGTCACATAGGCAGGCCAAGATCGTATAGCTAGCTATAGGCCGGCTGGCAGGCTTACAGTTTGTTTCCTAATGCCACCCTGCATCCTGAGGTCAGTCAGATAAGATGGCATAGAGAGAGAGAGAGAGAGAGAGAGAGAGAGAGAGAGAGAGGCAACGAGAAAGAGGCAGAGAGAGAGACAGGGCGGGTGTCAGCCATTAGGAGGGAGGGACAGCACCTCAGAAGCACAGGAGCAGTACCCCTAGCCCAGATTGAGGAGGAGGAGGAGCCCTGTCCCAAGACTGCCCCTGGCATGGGATGGATGGTGTGTGCCACTGCACCATCACTCCTTGTCCAGGGACAGCTTGGGGAATCCCAGCAGTGGAAGGTTCACCTTCAGAAAGAGCAACTGCTCCACCAACTTGGCCCCCAGTCTCAGGTGGTGCGGGGTGCATATCTCCCCCGTGATGGAGAACACCCTCTCGCTGGGGACACTGGTTTGTGAGCAGGACAGGATACCCTTGGCCACTTTGGACAGGACTGGCCACACGTTGGCCTTGCCAGCTCAGTAGGCCAAGTGATCGCTACTGGGATCTATGCATGGTTCCTCCTCCAGATAGGTCTCCACTGCTGTTGAGGCACCATCATACTCCCTCTGGTAGCTCTGGGTGGGCACTGCCCTCAGCCACACTGCTTGCCCTTTTGTGCTGGGCCCCATGCTCCCCAGAGTGGACAGCACAGATGAGGAGCTTCTTGCAGTAGGGGTCCTGCTCGTGCTGCTGGAGATGCTGCTACCCCTAGGGCTGGGGGCAGGTATAGACCCAGATGGCTGGAAGGGGTCGCTGCTCCCACTCCCACCAGCCCCAGGGGCATCCCGCTGCAGAGCCCACTCTGCCTGCCTGACTTTCTGGACCAGCATAATCTTCCAGCGGCCATAGACTGCAGTCTCGCGTGCCATGCTGCCCTTGATCCTGGGGTCCAGCATGGTTGCCAGGACATATTCGTCCCAGTGCAGGAGCTCCTCAAAGCACACACTCAGTCCCGCCTTCAACTTCTGAGCAAGGTCAATCATCTCATCAGACATTCTCCTGCCCTGAGGGCCATGATCCTGCCCCCCTGCCCCAGGCTGCTGCGGAGACTATGCACCAGGGGGGTCACCTGACTGAGGGTGGCGGTGGAGCTGCTCAGTGTCTCCATGATGCCCAGGAATTGTCTCAGGACAAAGACAGTTTGGGATATAATATCCCATTCCTCCCTGTTGTACCCAGGAGGTGCCTCAATATCTGTCTACAGTTCCACCTGATGCAGGGCGGCTTTCTGTTCAAGAAGCCGTTCAAGCATCAGGAAGGTGGAGTTCCAATGGGTGGAGACATCCTGGAAAAGGGTGTGCACCGTGGACCCTTTCTCGGCCTGCTTCTCCCGAAGGAGCTCGCTGCCCTTCACGCGGCGTTTGAAGAAGCCTGCCAGCTTCCTTCCCCACTCAACCAGGGAGCTAAGGGTGCCTTGCCCAATCCCCTTATCCCCCAAACCAGAGCGTCCTTGACCACCAGGTGGAGGGTGTGTGCGGCGCAAGGGATGCTCGTGAATCCCCCGTCATGGACTGCCTTAAGGATATTGGCCATGTTGTCTGTGACCACACATCGCTTGGTGAAGGCCACGCCCGCTGTGACCCACTCCCTCACCATGGTGGCCAGGGATGCCTCGAGGTTCCGCACGGTATGGGAGCTGTCCATAACTTGGGCCTGAAGCAGGGCCCACCTATACCCTGCTTCAGGTCCCCTCCTGCCACTGCCAAGCACTTCCTCTGTGTCCTGACACTGCCAGGTAGGCATGCTGGGCGTTTCTGGTGGACCACAGGTCCGTGGTGAAGTGGACCGTTGTCCCCCCAGTCCTGCAAGCTGCTCCCTCACTTGCTCCTTCAAAGCCCTATAGAGCTGTGGCACGACAGTCCGACTCAGGGTGGATCAGGAAGGCAGCTTAAAGTTAGGGGCCAGAAACCCAATCAGTCGCTGCAAGCCCTTGTCCTCAGCAATGGACAAGGGCTGGTCATCCAGGGCAATCATCTTGAGCAACAGGCACTTGGCTTTCTCCTGGAAGCCTGTGCTACGGCGCCTTGACACATCCCCCCACCCCATCTCCTCCATGGTGGACTGATGGTGCTGCTGGGGAGACTCCTGCTGTTGTTCTGCCCCCATGCTGCTCCTGCTGGTAGAGGCAGTAGCAGTTGGTGCAGGACGCTGGCCCACTGAGTGAGCCAGGCGACTGGCCACTGGAGTCGGGAACCCGCTGGCATGCACTTCACCTGCCTTCCCGCTCAGCAACACAGCACTGTGGCATACCTTGAGGTGCCTAGCCATTGCAGTTGTGCCAAGGTTGGCAAGCACCTGCCCGTGCTTCACCACCTTATTGCACAGCGTGCACTGCACCTCTCTGGGATCATCTGCTCGCACCAGTTTAAAATGATCCCAGACCGAGGATTTCCCCCCCCCCCTGTCTTCTTGCCTGCCGTGGCAGATGCAGTGCTGCTGGGAGGGGGAGAGATTCATGTCACTGGCACTGGCGATGCAGCTCTGGGAGGAGGCTCATCCTTCGCCTCAGCTGAAGACATCTCTGCAGCACTAGTCTCTGCCTCTTCCTCGCTGTCCCCAATCACGGTGATGTACCATGAAGGGGAGTACTGTGACTCAGAGGTTAGACTTCCCGTGCCCGCCATGCTGCTGGCACTCTCCCTGTACCCCCCTCTGTAGCTGCTAGTGCTGCTGCTGCTGCTCCTCTCCCTAGTAATGACATTGCCCGGGGATCAGGCCCTGCCTCTAGCAGCCAGGGTGGAATCCACCAGCTCTGGACTGCAGGCGATTGCCTCGACAGTGGGGGACATTGGTGGCCCTGGAGGAACATTGGAAGAAGCAGCCCCAGCACCTGCTCCAGCACCACCACCAGCAGAGACAGATGCAGTCTGAGCCTCAAGTCCTGCAGACCTTCCAGTGCCCTGTGTGGTAGTGAAGGAGGGCACTGTCAGGAGGCGATGCAGAGGCACTGAAGACTGTTGCCCTAAGCAGGCCTGCTGAGTTTGGGGGGGGGGGGG
>QEPC01011033.1:496958-579447 GCA_003113815.1 Sphenodon punctatus | reverse complement strand
GGTACAAAACTGAAATGAAACCTAAATCAATCTAATAATAATCGTACTCTAAATGAATAAAAAAACAGGGGAAGGGAAGGGAATCAGGGATGGAATATATGGGAGAGGGAAAGGATTCAATGGAGGGGGGAGGGAGGGAGGAAGATTGAACACAGGGAACACAGGGAGGGATAAAAACAAAAAAACACAACTAAATCTATGTAATATAATCTAAATAAATGATATTATGGAGGTAAATGGGTTGATGGGTGAAATAGGAGGAGGATGGCAATGGATTAGGAATAGGAAGGAAGAAAAACTGCTGGGAGAGAGGGAGTCTTCTGAAACGCCTGTTGTTCAGGAACAGTGACTAGCTCAGAAAGTATTGGGAAGCGGGGAGGCAGACAGTTTTGTTTCTTGCTGGGCCTGCCTCACAGCAAGCCCCATTGGCTCCATGCAGCCTAACCCGTGGCCAATCGCAGACTGCCAAGCCAGTGGTCTGAGGCAAAAAGGGCTGGTTATTTGGCAGGCTGGCTGCTACTCCAAGTCACTCTCCACCCTCCACCCCTGGTGCCTGGAAGTCTGCTCCTAGCTGAGTCAGATGACTTCCCCCTCCCTGCTACATTTGGCCTTCCAGTGAACTGACATTAGACCACGTTTTAGCCACCCAAACGCAACCGAACGCGAACCGAACTGACCGAACTGTTCGGTCCTTTCAACGTTCGGAATTCGGTCCGGTTTGGTATGTTCATGTTCGGTATGTTTGTGTTCTGGTTCGGTCATCCGAACAGGCCGAGTTCAGGCCGAACCCCGAACTTCCGAACCGCTTTCGCCCATCCCTACTTTTGGCATAACTCCTTTCCCCTGATCCCTAAATAAGGTTTGGAATTGTTCTTCTGTGGAATTTTGTATTTGTTTGTTTCATCAATTTTAATTGTACATATCATTTTATATTTTTCCGATATTTATATTTTGTACTTTTTAATATATTTTCCGTGTTTTTCTTCTTTTTGGCTAATTGGCAGAAGCTTACCTAATAAATGTATTGATTGATTGATCTGCTTTAGTCTGTCTGGCTAAGTAGTTTCTTAGTTACCCAGTTCAAGCCCCGTTCTTGAGAAGACTCAGGAATTCAGAAAACTTCTATCCTTCTATTTCCTGAGCGGCCATTTTTATGACAACTTTTCTGATGGCTATGCATTTCTTGAATTAAGCCATTACATGCTGAATAGATAGTTAAGTTACTGAAACGCTAAGAGATGATAAATATCTCAGGCAGGAATTGAATAGAAACAAACAGAGAAAACCCTAGTACAGGCTAAAGTAAATAATAGTCAACCTACTAACAAAGGCAGAAACTCGCCTTATTTACGCTTCACTGTTCAGCTTCTTGAAAGTCAGCTGTTTGCTGTTTGCTTGTGTGTCTAGACTCAGCAACTGCAAAGCATCTACAAAGTTGGTTTTAATCAGATACAGATTTCTACATGCGGAGAAATTTCTTTTATTCAACATTTTAAAGCAAAGTTTTAGCAAAGAATATCAAAATACAAAAATACATGACAGGCCTCCTGGGTTGTGAGATTACAATTGCCTCAAAATGGTGTCACCCAGGTAAACAATATTGAATACCAATTAGGGTTGTGACCTGATACACAGATGGCATGACCCGCACATGACCCACACATGGAAACCTCGACTTCATGCCCTGATTCCAAAACTCTTGAAATTAATTGAAACTTTGGGTCTAATCCTGACTCCATTGGAATCAATGGGTGAATTCCTATTGAGCTCAGTTGAGTCAGAAATGTGCCTTTGCCAAAAGGCACTAGATCAAGTTTTATCTAATGTTTTCTGCATGCATGTATTAAAAAAACCCTCTCTCTTGGGACTGAATTCATTAATGCAGAAAAGAAAAACGTGGGTTTTGTTATTCCTAGATTATGAGTGGGCTGGGAGTTCTAGTAAAAAAAAAGTGCATCTAGACATCTATCAACAGAGAGGACTTTATCTTAAGTATATACTCTTGCTATGAAGAATTCCTTGTGGGATGATGATATGTGGAAGGTATTTTAATTGTTTTAGGACATGCAGTTTGCCTTGAGCTTTATATGCTTTGAGAGACTTTATTTCTGTCATGATTTTTGTGTAGAGAGATTATGTTCGCTGTCTTGGTCCCAAATGTAAGCGATGAGAAAAAAGCAATTCAGATAATATTTTTTTGTTTGTTTGCTTGTTTGTTTGTTTTAATTACTGATGTAGGAGGAAGGTGTCCTGCTTTGATTTTTTAAGGACCAAGTCCATTTTCAGATTTCTTTGGAATAAAATAATGATTGTTTCTGTCCTTCTCTGTGCTATTTTTTAAATGTATTTATTTTTAAACTGAGTCATTTTCTTCACACTAGATACTATGACCAAAAAGAGATTTTTAAATCGTATTTCCAGAACTGTTGGAGTGCATTCTTGTGGAATCTTAAATCTTTTTCCAGTGATATTTCCACTCAAACCAAGCATAACATTTTGTTCTATTTTTCTTGGTGGAACTATTAATAAGAAGCAGTGTAAAAGGAAAAAAAACAACAACCTACTTCAGTAAGTTAATTTAGATTTATACTTGCCAAACCTTTAGGCTTTGAGGAAGTTTTGCTGTGGCAAGACCCTCATCGTGGAACTTGCTCTCTTTGGATGCCTGTCTTAGTTCTTCCCTCCAATCCTTACCCTTAAAAAGTACCTGAAAACTCTTTTAATCTCTAGGTGCTTTTAGGATCCACTATTGATTCCCCTTAATATAGCTTGTCCTCTCTCTTACCTTCCCCTATTGTTTTGAATTTGGTTTTATATTATTTTATATTTTGATGATTGTAAATCACTCTCAGTGACATTTAAAGGCAGTGGAATGTTATACAAATAATATTTATTATTATTATTTTTGACCATTGCTGTCATCGTTATCAGCTTTGCCATTATCATAATCTGGATCTCTGTCCACCACTAAGAATTTAGACTAATGAAAATATTCTTTGCTGCAATTTCTGAACTTCATAAATGTATCTCTGGGTGTTAACAGATGTCCCAGAAGGATGTCTGTCTTACCCTGTGGGCTTCCTCCAGCTGGGTATGCTCCAGTCGTGGGAACAAATGTTCACATGGCCTCCCCTAGTTGGGGAGGGGGGGACAAGGAGCAAGGTGCAGCCACACGGCTTTGTTCTCAATGTTGCCCAGCCCCCCACCATGATGGACAGCCATGGCTGCCTATTATAGACAGTCATGACTTGCCACCATGGCAACCCCTGGACATCAGTAGAAACCAGGCCAGAAACACATGTTCCCACCCAGCTCACCCACCCTGCCTCGCTCTGCGCCACCTGGCTGTGATAGGAACTGGGGCCACATCTTGTGCGCCACAAACAGACGGCCCACTGTGATGCTGGCCCAGCTGGGCCGAACAGGGCCCAACTGAGCCAGCATCACATACGTTTTTACTCACTGTCTCTCCCTATATTCACCTTTCCCTTATATCCTCTCCCCTTTCTATTAGATTGTAAGTCCCTTGGGTCAGGGGCTTGTCTAAAACTATTGATTTACAGCATGAGGTACATTGCTTATACTATATCCCCTTACAGTCCAGCTTTCGTCCAGGCTATGGCACTGAGACTGCGCTTGTGGCTTTAATCAACGACCTTCACGGTGAATTAGATCAGGGTCGCTTGACCCTGCCGATCCATTAGATCTGGCATCTTCTTTTGATACTGTTGACAATGAGATGTTGGTGACTTGCCTACAGGACCATGCTGGTGTGGGCTGGACTGTTCTCGAATAGTTCTGCTTGTTCCTGTCCAGAAGAACTCAGTGAGTGGTGCTTGGGGACCATTTCTCATCTACCCAGGACTTCTCTTGTGGAGTCCTGCAGGGTTCCATTATGTCCCCTCTCCTGTTCAACGTGTATATGTAGCTGCTGGGAAAGATCGTGAGGAGCTCTGGAGTTGGTTGTCAACAATATGCTGATGGCACTCAACTGTCTCTCTTTTTTCATCTGACCCACACCCCACAGTCTCAGTGCTTACACAATGTCTGGTGGCTGTGGGGGACTGGATGAGGGCGAGCTGAGTGAAGTTGAATCCCGACAAGATGGAGGTGATGCTAGTGGGGAAGGCAGTGTGTGTGGCATCCCCCATCATTTATGGGGTTCGCCTCACACTGGTTCCCCAAGTTTGGAGTCTGGGAGTGCTCCTTGATGTGCAGATTCATCTAGATGGCCAGGTTGGAGCTGTGGTGAATAACGCATTCCACAAATTACACCTCGTGCGACGTCATCGTCCATAAATCTCAGACTCCAACCTGGTCACTATCATCCATGCTTTCATCACCTCAAGACTGGATTATTGTAATGAACTCTACATGGAGCTGCCTATGGTGATGGTTTGGAGCCTGCAGCTGGTGCAAAATGCGGCAGCTCATCTCCTTATGGGAACAGTCCACCAGGAGTATATTACACCTGCGCTCCGTTCTATACACAGACTGCCTATAACCTTCCAGGTCCAATTTAAGTCACTGGTTCTTACCTATAAATCCCTATATGGCCTGGGCCCCATATATCTGTGGGATCGCCTTAGTCCCCGTGGTCTGGATCGCCCCCTGTGGTTGACCGACAGCGCCCTTCTTGAAGTTCCCCGGGTATCCTGGGAGGGTGACTATGGAGAGGGTGTTCTCAGTGGCTGCACCGAGGCCATGGAGCTCCCTCCAAGCAGTGTCCCAGGTGGCCACAGACCTCTCCTCTTTTTGATGTCAATACAAGACCTGGCTGTTCCGCCAGGCTTTTAGCGAGGGAGATGAATGAGGGTGGGGTTTTATTTTTATGGGGATGGTAAGGGTAGGGTATTTTTTTTCTTCCCTCCTCTTTTTCTAGGGGAGATGCCCCCCTTTTTTCCTCCAATCCCCACTTTTTAGATGTTTTATGTGGGGTTTTTTGTTTAATTTTATATGTTTATGTTTATATTTTTATATATGGTAGGCTGCCCTGAGCTTCCTTTGGCAGGAGGGGCAGGAAATCATGTGTTTTTCTAAATCATAAATAAAATATAAATATATAATAATAATCTTATTGAAGGAGAATTGTCTTGTACTCCCTATAAGCTTTCCTTCAAACTCACACAACTACTGATTCTCATTTCTAGTTTACAGTAGGATTTATTTGGATCCTCTTTTACAGTATTTATGTGAAGGAGGAGGTCTTGATCCTGAAGTATGAATTATGTTTGCTGTGGTGCATTTTCTTTAGAATTCAACTCACATCCCATAATAAACTCCTTGTAATGTACTCTATTACAGGATATATCAGATTTAGGCCTTTTTTACCCAGACGCCACCATTGGCCCGGTGGGTGGAGCTGGGTGGAGGAGCACACCCAGCGAACACCAGGCACCACCAAGCTGGGTGACGTTTACATGGACGGTGCAGTGGGGGTTTATAGGATGGAAGGGGAGGGGCCGGCACACACCCATCGGCCAAACACTCACACCAGGACACATTGAGCAGACACCCATGACATTTACATGGACAACCAAGACAGCGAATGGCAGGGAAGCCCCACCCAGTACAGTGAAAGGACAACATGGACGACTGAGCACAAATGAAACCGTTTCACGCAGCTCCATCCTTGAACCACCAGACCCTGTGTGGGCAGAGTAGGAGGGATCAGGGATGACAGGAGACACACAGTAGTGGCCCCAGGCCAGCCCCATGACAGGGCCAAGACAGTCAGGCACCACAGACCCCCCACACACAAGAACCCATCCACATACAAACGTGAACACAACCACACAGGGAAGGACTGCATGGTCAAGGAATTGGGGGGACCCCACAGGGAGGGGGTGGGGTGGGAAGGGGCACATGGGAGAAAGGCAGAGGCCTGAAGCAGCAGTGTACCCCAACACAAACACCCAACCCCCCAGCAGATCCCCTGCACACATGATCCCAAGGCCCCCATAGAACGAGTTGGGAATGGGACACAGGAGGTCATGGTGGCAGGGACAGAAGCCCACAGCACAACTGGGCTGTCATGTAATAGCAGGGGAGGGGGGACCCCAGAATACACCAACCACCAACAAACCCGCTGCAGCTCCCCGAATACCAACAACAGATGCGTGTGGGCAAAGGGGGGGGGAACATCACAAAGGCAGGGAGGGGGCAAAGCACCAGAAAAACAGCCAAGGGGATGGACCCTGGCCCAAGGGACCATAGGGAAAGGGGAGCATCGAGACAGGGCCAGAGGGGGACAGCAAAAAGCCAAGCCAAGTGGCCACAACCCCTAGGACAGGGAAACCAGGGTCAACCCCAAAGGATCCGACAGAGCTGCAGCACAACCACCAGGAAGGGGGTGGTGGTTGAGACAACCAGTCCCTGCCAGGCAACCATGGCACAACCACCAAGAGGTGCCCACACAGGCGACCAGGCCAAAGGGAACACTAGGATACACCACCGGAGAAGGGGGCAAAGCAACTTTAATAACAAGGGGGAAGAGAGTGGGACACAGAAAAAGTACAAGGGGCTTGGAAGGCGGCACAGACAGTGAGTTGGTGGGGCAGATCTCCTCCCTCAATAGGGACGCTGGCCCCGTACCCATGATCTGCCTGGCCATGGTCGATATGGAGTACCCTCTGCAGGAGATGCAGCAGCTGTTTCACAACCTCCTTCTGCTCCCTGCTCTGCTCGGCAATCATCGCCTATACTAAGGGAGAGAGGGTGAGTGCCATCAGGATGGTACAAGGGCCTCAACAACGTGGAGCCCCAAACATACACACGGGGATAGGGCCCCACATACATGCAGCACACTCACTGATCTTCTCGTAGAGCCGTGCCCAAGCATGGAGCTCTGAGACCACACACTAGAGCTGGCCGGTCATCTGTGCCAGGCGAAGAACAGCCAGCAAGACAACCAGAGTAGCTAGAAGGGGTAAGCGGGAGGGAGATGGGGAGAGGGTCCACAGAAACAGTGTGGATCAGCAGGGGTCAGTAAGCACACAGCATGCACAACCCACACATGGACACCAGTACACCCATGCCAGCACCCCAAACGCTCGGATCAAGGGGGAACAGAGGCAACCAACAGATGGCCCGTAGCCAGCCTGCCCCCAACACCCACCCACATACAGGTGCATAACGGACAGCACTGCCAAGGGACAGCACAATCACACACATGGCACACGCAACCCACCGCAGACCTGCCAAGTCACACAGGTGGTTGACAACAACACCACAGGGAGAACCAGGGGACCACTCAGAGTACTGGGGGCCTGCACAGGGTCGCAGAACACCAGGTGGCCACCAGCAGATCAAGGACAGTGCTGTCAACAGAACGTTTTGGGCCCCCACCACCCCACAGGCAGAACCTCCAAGCCAGTAGGGAGCCCTCAAGGGAATGCATCACACAACCCAGGTTAGTACCAGACATCCCCAGACATCCCGAACATGAACCCCCCAGACCCCAAGCACATGACCGAACACATACGGGGAAGGGTCCAGTCATGGGGGTGGTGATTGGAGCAGAACACTGACACAAAAGCACTGTGGAATTATAAGGGCCAGGGCCTGTGTGCAGCGCCTTTGGGCGCTCTAGCAGGGACTTTCAAGCTGCCGCACTGTGACTGATGATGGCGGGGGCAGGGCATGGGGTGATGGGGCCGCCCCACCCCAGGGGGCAACGCCACGGCCAAGGTGGCAAGGGTCAGGCACTGAGGCCACGCCCCCCACAGCGGTCGGGGATGGGACACAGATGTTGCACCGCTCAGCATGGCTGAACGCCAGGCAAGGTGGGGCTCGCCCTATTTGAAGAGGCTGCCAGTACTCACACACTGATGGAGATCAGCAGTGCTGTGAGACTGGTTCCCTGAGAGTTGCGATTTGGAATTATTATTATTATTATTAACAAACATTTATATAGCACAAGCAGTGTACCTGGCACTTTACAAAGTAATAAAATAGACATGGTCCCTGCCCCTAGGGCTTACAATCTGAGAGACAGGAGCTGGGGGAGAGACTTAGGAAGGGGAACAGAGGGAGAGACAAGGGGTCTAACATTCATGAAGTTGCGAGGTCTCAAGTGCACGTACTTGGCTTGGTTACGATGAGAATAACAGTAGGCTGGTCCATGTGGCAAGGATAAGGGTAAACAGACCATAGGTATAGGAATAGTGGCTCAGCAGGATAAAGAGTCAGACAGAGCAGAGCGAAAGAGGTGAGTTTTAAGGAGAGATTTGAAGGTATGAAGGGAGGGTGCAAGTCTGATGTGGACAGGGAGGGAGTTCCAGGCATGGGGGGCAGCAAGTGAGAAGGGACGAAGGCGCTTAGGGGAGCAGGGAAGGCTTGGAAGGATGAGAGAAGGGACAGAGGAGGAGCGAAGTGCACGGGCTGGAGTATGGAGGGCGATAAGTGCAGAGAGGTAGGGGGGAGCAAGGTTGTGAAGAGCTTTATAGGTGAAGACTAGGAGCTTGTGCAGGATTTGTTCAGGAAGGGGAAGCCAGTGAAGCGAAGAGAGGAGGGGCTGCACATGGTCGAAGCGACTGGCGAGGTAGATGACCCTGGCAGCAGAGTTTTGGACAGAGATGAGGGGAGAAAGGTGAGACCGGGGAAAGCCAGTGAGAAGGCGGTTACAGGAATAGTGTTTGGCTTTTGTAGACAGTGAGAGTGTGGGAGTGTTTGAGAGTTTGAGAAGTGAGTGTGTGGGGGCGTGGATGTGACGGGTGTGGGTGTGGATGAGGTTGTTTGGAGTGTGTGTCTGTGTGGTCACTTCCCTTCCCCCACTACCATTCCCTTCTCCTTCCCTAGATACCAATTTTTCCTTCCCTCCAGAGGCTATTTTTCTGTACCCTCGTGCCTGGTAGTTGTTCCCCTGTCTCCCCACTTGGTCCTAACACATCTCCTCCCTATACTCTTGCACTGTAGGATTGAGGGTAGTGCTGAGAATTGGGTGTGGAATTGTGGTGGTGGGTGTGTATGACAGGGCCCCACTCAAGGGTGCCTTGTCTCTCCACCCCTATGATGACAAGGCCTCGTTCCAGCTGGGACATATAGGGCCAACTAATAACCTGAGGGGTTGTCTTCCTTCTTTTCATGAGTGGGGCTCTGTGCATGCATATGTGTGCATGGGGGTTCCCTTTAGATTCCCTTTGGGGTGAAATTACCCTGCTGTGTCTGTGGGCATTCCTTCCGGGATCCCTCCCCATCCTAACATCCCTACCTACCCTAACAGGGATGTACAGCCACAGGCAAGGTCTTTATTAGAGATGGGGAGAAAGGGGGGGTACGGGCACAGAGAGGCCAGTGAACATGCAACCAGTACACGGGGCCATCGTGGCTCCTACCCCAAGTGGGATGGAGGCGTGCGGTAACACTACAGTGCTGACGGCGCGAGTCTACAGATGCAATGCTGAGGTATGGCAGACGGGTCATCCAACCAAAGGGTCACACATTACTCTGGGGCAGAGCAGCAATGTCCACGGGGAAGCAGGGCACAGCACAGTCACGGTTATGACATTGCAATGGAGCAGGAGGTTGGGATGCCCAGCTCAGAGAGAGGCTGGAGGGTGCCCCTGAAACATCTGGCCTGGGAAAAGACCCTCCCAGGCGAGTAGGCCCCTGTGAAATCCCCAGGAACGCATATGCGCATCCACCATGAACCGGGGCAGGAGGTGTTTCCCCATGGCATCTGCAGCCCTGACATCTAGTTGGTTCATCATCGATCACAGGGTGTCCAGTTACAATGCGGTAGGGGTCCCTGTCAGTAGTGGTCCACCAACAATGGAGGAGGGGGTAGGAGGCCCAGCTCCCCAAGAATGGCCTGGAAGTCCGATCACAGATAGAATACTCCATGGGCACGCAGTAGGATGCCGGTGTAGTCGGTAGCAACATAGGGACCCCTGGCCTGGAGGGCCAGCCCATACTCCGGATGTGCAGCCACCAGGTGAACAGTTTTGATCTCCTGTGTGGTCCATGGCACAACAACAGCAGCTGGGTGTCCCCACAGCAGATGTTGTAGGAGGGTGAAGCCAAGCTCCCCAGCACACCTCCGGCAAGCCGGACCCCTGAATGGATGACCCATCACCCACATGTACCATGACAGGAGATTGAATCCATCTGCAACTGACAAGGGGTTGCTTAGCAGCAGCTCGGCATCGTAACTTTGCCACAGCATTCCCAAGAGCATGTTGGCACATGGCGACCGCCCCTCTCTTGCACCACCACTGGCCTCAGGGCCTGTTCCATACCCTGCCATTACCATTGCAAGGGCTGCTCACAGGTTTGCACAGAGGTCCTATGGGGAGCGGCTGTGAATGAGTGATGCACGAGGAGCTGCACAGCACTAGCCGGGGTGAGACGATACACAGCTGATAGTGGGCTGACTGCTAGGCCCTGTGAATCCCTGTCCCACGCACTGGGTGGGAGCATTCCAGTGATAGCAATGACAGATCACCAAGGTCACAGCTGCCTCTAGCAGTGAGCTAATGAGGCACTCCATGCAACATATCTTGATAGATCACAGCTGCACAATGCTGTGGCCTTCACTCGCTGTGACCGATACTGGACTGTTGCAGATTAACCCTGCCCAGTGATTTCACGGGGGCATGGCATGGGCACAGGGGGGGAGGTAGGCCTCCTGACCCACACTGCAGATTCACTGTAGCCCTAGCCCCCGGGCGTTCAGGCGTTCCATGCTGGGGGGGGGGGAATGTGCTGGCAGCCCGGCAAGTGGGGATCCCTATCAGGTGCTCAGAATACACCCACGGTACTGCAACAATCGATGGGCACACAGCATGGTCCCCAGAGTACATATGTGGGCCGGATCCAGTGCCTGGGTGTGGCATGTAGTGAGAGGTGGTTTGGGTATGATGGATGAGGTGATCGTGACGGAGAGCAGAGCTAAAACATTGGTGGTGTTGTCCAGAGCACGGGGGAGGAGGGTGTGCCTTGTGGTTCGCCCATTTCAGTTGTCCCCTTTACCCTGGGACAGTGGTTGGCTGACAGGGGACGTGTGAGGCATGGTATGGGTTTGCAGGGTACACAGGCTGTGGGGGTTGGAGGCATAGGCCGCAACCGGGTGGTAGGTTGGTGCACAGGCCAGTGACTGGCTGGGTGCTTACAGGGGGCACTATCACAGTTGTGGAAACTGTGGGGCAAGCCACCCTCTCATGTACTGCCTGCGTAGCTGCGTGGTGATCCATCACTGGCTCTGGTGGTGGGTTCTCACTGACTGTGTGTTGTTGGTGGTACCATGCTACCTGTTCATGAGCCCCCTGCTTCATGATCCTGTCCCAGGTGTTCCAGCAGTGGACCAAGCTACTGCTGCCAGGGCCCCACTTCTGCAACCATGGAGAACAGCACAGCAGAGCAGCCAACATGCACCAAGCAGCATCGTTGTGGTGGGCAAGGAGGATTGCTGACCAGCGACATGCCTTGTTCAGAACAGCTGCGTCCCAGGACATGTGGCTTGTCCTTTCCCGGTGGCCTCTCAACCTATATGGTGGTCATGTGACTGTCCCAATGTGGAGGATGAATTGGATGTGTTCACACACCAATGAATGGTGGGAGAACATGCTGGCTACCTGGACGGATGAGGAATGGACAGACCACTTCCGCATGAACTGCTCCCTGTTGACCCAGCTCGGAGAGATCCTGAACCCACATCTCCAGAGACAAGCCACCAACATGCGGTATCTTCTGCCACCAGGGATGTGATTGGCCATGGCAGTGTGGAGGCTGGCTACCCCTAATTCCTGTCGGAGCGTTGGGGAGCAGTTCGGAGTGGGGACCGATACCGTTAACAGGGTGCTCCACGACGTGTGTGACCTGATAGTGGAGCTGCTGCTTGAGGAGACATCTAGCTCTGGGATCCAGAGGTCGTGATCCACGGCTTTGAAGAAATGGGCTTCTTCCATTGCATAGGGGCAATAAACAGCACCCACATCCCTCTCATCCAGCCTCCACATGCCAAGATGAACTATCTGAACCAGAAGCAGGCTTTCTCAATAAATCTCCAGGCCGTTGTGAATCACGGGTGCCTGTTTACTATGTGTACACTGGGCAGTTAGGGAGAAGTCATGATGCATTCATTCTACTGGCATCCCCCTTCTCCGTGGCTCCGGTGGTTCTTGAGGACCCTGCTTACCCGCTGAGCCCGTGGCCCATTGCTCGCACACCAGAATACAGGCACTTCAGCAAACTGTCCTCTGGGGGTTCTGGGATGTTCAGGGGAGGCCATATTTCCCATAGGAGGGGTCTTGGAGGCAGCTGTGGAGGAACCAGGAGGGGTGAGGGCCGGAAGGGCAGCCCCACAGGCTGCTGTTGTGGGGCTATGTGTGGGATGGGGACCCTGTGCACGAGGCCAGGAAAGGGGTGCTTCTGGGGAAACTAGGGTTGGCTGAAGTGCTGGGGAGGGGGCACCTGAACCTGAGGGAGGGTGCCCCGGTGGTACTCGGCTGCCACTCCTCCATCCGGACCTGGAGGGCCCATGTCATTCTGGAGTTCTCTAATCAGGAGCCCCACAGCCTCCCCTATGAGATCAAGGGCCCTTGCAGAGGTCCCCTCCAGCATGACACGACCCCTTGCCCTCTCGAGCCGCACTTCGCGGTGGAAGGTAACAGTCTGGCACATGTCCCACAGGTGTTCGGTGCGGGACCAGTTGAGAATGGCTGCCAATATGTCCCAATTCCTATCCCCCTCCCCTCTTTAAACCTCCCTGGTGAGGGTGAGCACCTCTGAGTGCACTTCAGCTAACCTTCTGCTTTCCTCCAGAAGTTCCCTCCCCAGGTCCTCTCTCCTCCTCCGGTTCCTGGCCTGCAACTTCCAATTCCTCTCAGCGCTGTCAGCGACAGCAACCATCGCAGGACTGGGTGCTCATCTGTAGATGACGTGACCCCATTGGGGGTGCATATGTTTCAACACAGGAGGTGCCTTATCCCCTTTTCTGTCTGTCCCTATGGTGATTGTGACTGCTCGGATGGGGTCCCCATATCCCCATCCACCATGTCGGACCACTGTGCTTGCCCCTTCACCTGGGACCGTGTTGTCCCAGCACCTCCTTATGGGCATGTCTCATGGTCCCTCCTCCCTTGTGACCCCCCATCTGCATTCCTGTCAGGGTATGTTAACCCATGTGGCTAGTTTACTCAACTGTGATGAGCACTGGCCTTTCCCTGTCATGCATGGGGGGTGGTTTGCTCTAGGGGCTGCCCCTGTGGCCCGCCTTCTACCCAATCACCCCAGCACCACCCATGACCCATCCCTTTTGCATGTTGGCCTACCATCGGTGTCCTGCTGAACGGGTCTCGGGGGTGCCACCGGTTCCTCCTTGACCACCTCTTCCTCCACGACCTCCTCCCCGTGAACTTCCAGGGTCCCTTGAGCTGTAATGGGAATGGGGATCCATCAGCTGATCCCTGCTGGCCAGCTTTGGCGCCGGTCACTGTGGCCGGGACCCTGGTCCTCCCCTTCCCTCTCCCCCCCACCCCACCCCATGCCCTCTCCCCCTCCCCCTTGGTCCTTCTCCCCTCCCAGGCCCTGGTTGTGTTCCTACCTGGATCATCTTCCTCCATGTCCTGGGAGGCATCCTGGGTCTCTGTCCACTCCTTGTGTGCCCCCCCATCCCTGCGGCCTGTCGCCCTGTGGGTTTTGTGGGCACACGTGGAGGATGATGTTTGTGTGAGCGGTTTCCGGGTCTACCTCCTCCCCCTGTGTGACGGGGCTGTTCCCTCCTGCATCCTGTCCAGCCTTGGGAGGGGCAGCAGTCTCCCCCTGCTCCGGCGAGTTCGGTGGGGGGGGAGTTTGTTAGCGCCCTCCGTCTGCCCCTGGCAAAGGCGGTGACGTGTATGTGGGAGGCAACTACATCCCCGTCCATGCAGAGGAACCGGTCCAGCTCATTGTCGAATTCCATTGTATGCATGGCATGGCCAGACTTGATATTGTTGTCCTTGATATACTTATATCTGGACCTCAAGTCCTTTGCCTGCTGCATGTACTGGGTGACATTCCTATTGTACCCCTACTGCTCCATCTCCTGGGTGATGACTTCATAGACCTGTCAAGAGATGGTTTCTTGATCAGGGGGCAGACCTCTTCACATTTGAGGGTAGCCAGCACCCTCCCTTCCCTAAAGGAGCTGTTAACAATGCCTGTCAATAAAGATACTACCACCTCAGCACTCACCTTCAACATCCAGGACAGGCACGGGTCGGAGGCACATGTAGTGGGTTTCACTGATCCCAGAAGCAGCACACAGCCTTCCTCATCATCAACCACATTAAAATCAATGAAACAATGAAGGAAATACAGTCCTTCAGGACTCTGTGACTCTCCACATTGAAAGGCCCCAATGAGTCCCACTTAGGGCGTTTATAGACGAGACAAAAAAGGCGGCTGATCCTTTGATCAGCCGCCTTTCTTGCCGCTCGTCTACATGCATGGCCTGCTTTTTAATCCGCGTCGGAGGGGGCAGGCGATCCTGCCCCCTCCGACGCGGATTCCCAGAGTGCCGGCTTTACGCCGCACTTCCTGGTCCCGTGCGCGAGTGCGCATGCGCAGAAGGGTGCGCATGCGAACTCGCACTCTGCGCCGTGTCTGAACATCAGACACGGCACTGAGAGACGCCGCGGCAGGAAAACCCGGCGTTTAGCGATCCCGCTTGTAAGCGGGATCGTCTATAAACGCCCCCAGAGTCCTGCTATCTTCTCTGAAAAGAACATAGACAATTTCTTACAGTTGAAAAAGCTGTAAATAAATTGAGACAATCTGGAATCACAAGGCCGCACACCACCCAAAATAGTTGTACTGATCTGTTCTCTTCAGCATCTATGCCTGAGGACAAGTAGAAGTGCTGGGACTTAAAGATTGTCCTTCTGTACACCCACATAAACTCTTTGTACAGCTGAAGATCAGCCTCCAGATGGCTCCTTAAGCATCTCCTCTCAAATCTATGCCCCATCCTCTTTAAGTCTGCCAAATCGCTATTCTGCCACAGCGGGTCACTCTACGGACCGTCAAGACAACTAGGGTCAAGTGAGGAGCCAGGGAATTGAGGACACACTCTAATAGCTGAAAATAGCTGTTGGTGAGCCTGTCAGTCCCCTAGTTGTAAGGGGCAGATGTATCAACTCCAGCACTAATAATGAGGTTGCTGAGTCCACTGGATTCATCAGTCTCCATGGCTGCACAACAGTGGATCAGCTATGGTGCTGTCAGTCAGGTAGAGCAGCACCTGCACTGAAACACACAAGTTAGTGGTCTCACCACCCAATAGGGGTGACTGAAACCTCTGAAATCAGAAATCCCATCTTGAAAATGAGGTCAAGCATGCAGCCAGCAATGTGGGTGCTCTCCTGGATATTCTGGGTAAAACCCAGAGATGCCATTGCATCAAGGTACCCAGAGGCTAGACCCCCAGAGCCACCACCATGGTGCACATTAAAATCTCCCAAGAAAGCATTCTGGGACACACCAAAAGCAATGCTGACACCAGCTCCAGGAACTCAGTGCCAAATCCCCCCCCCCAAATTACCTGAGGGTCTATACAACAGTAAGACCAGAAATCTTGGTCTTATCCCAGTGGCACAGTGCATGGCCAGGCACTCAGATGTCCCCGCTGCCAATGTGGGTCACCTGGTGTATTGCAGAAGGGATGAAAAAAAATTAAAGCCACCCCCCACCTCTTTATTCTGATTGAGGCTGATGGATTACTGAAAAACTTGGCAGGACCAGCCATACCAAAATAGGGCCTGCAGCATCATTCATCCAAGTGTCAGTGATACATACCAGGTCAGGGTGACACTCTGCAATAGAATCATACAGAGTGTTGGCTTCATTCACCACAGACCTGGCATTAGCCATCCAGACCCTCATGAAGGAGGAATCCATCTTACCTATTACCCCTTGGCCCTTCAAGGTACTCACAGTGGGATCCACAGCAATTTTCTGAAGGCATATAAAATGGGGTGCCTTCTTCAGTTGTCACGGATCTCCCCATCCCCTCATCATCACCTGATGGGTATCCTAACACTAGCTAGCCCAGTTACCTCACCCACTCTGGATGTCCTCCCTCCTTGTGGGACCATCTTTCACTCACAGAGACAAACAACGAAGACTGGCACTGCCTACCCAGGTGGGAGATTCACACTCTCACCCTGGGAGATCTACGTCCCTCCCAGGGACTAGGAGGGCACTCTCACTGCTCACCGCCCCAGAGAACCACTCACTCCCCAGACATTCAACAGATGAGTGCTCTTTCATGGCCCCCCCAAACATAAAACACATAAACATCACTCACCAAAGATGGCCCACTTTCCACTGGTGTGAGAAAAAACAGGGGCAGAAGGAGCGGAGTACACCATAAAAACTGTTATTAAAACACTGATCCATGGCCCAGTCCTTCCTGGCCACAGCCACATCAGCGGCTAATGGCCCACCTGTTAGGAAAAATTTCCCTATTTTTCCCAGTCCAGGATATTTATAGTGACAGTCTCTGTAATGACATCATCACTGCTTCGTTTTTAGAATGATGGCCATCTAATATGACTGTCTATGTAGTCAATTATTCCACTGGTAAGGACATCATCACCGCTTCTTTTAAGAATGGTAACCAACCATTTCTCAAAAATATCCTGATCTCTGAAGGTGATCAGTCCTTAGGGATCTTGTTGAGGAGTTTCTATTTAGATACCATATTAAGAACACAAACCACACAAAACTGACTAATAAAACAGACTTTATTTTACAAGGTTGTTAAATGACTTATAAACTTAAACTCTCTTTTCCTATTCCACTACACAGTCATACTTACAACCAGGCATACATCTGAGATGGCCAATCTCAGAGTAGCTCATTGATAGAGGTGGGAGTCCTGGCATGCACAACGCTGCCTTTAAAGATGTTGTGTCAGTAATCTCCAACTTCAGGGATGCTGCAGTTTCCTTTTATGCAATAACTTTTAGCCATCTGTTTGGCTCTTGGCAACTGTCCACTGGTTTTCCTGTAAGTTATTTTAAAATACAGGCGAGGGTACAGGCTTTTTGGCTCCTCTTTTTTAGAGTAGCTGATGTCTTGACTTTTTAAATGTGCTGCCTTCATGGGTTCCTGTTATTGCAAGGTCAGCTCCTGCTTCCCAGAGGCCTCTGCTTCAGCCAGGTTGACCTAAAATCAGTCACTCAAAACCATACACACAACATATTTTTTGGTATCGCCCTTCAGCTAGCTCTGAAGGACTCTCCCTCTAATATCTACCTGCAGGGAGAGGAAGGGGTCAGGTGTTAGCACTCCTCCACACCACTCAATGAGCAGCCTAGCAGATAAGGAAGTTAGAGTCACCTGCTGAGATATCGTAATCCTCCTTTGCTGTTATAGGAATGGATAGCATGTAAATTCCCTTAACCCTCGCCAGTTTGACAAACACATTGTATTAATATGGTATTGGTGGGTATAGTAGACCACAATTAAGTCACAGTTGAAAAAAAATGTGATCAATTTGAAAATGACTCCAATTTAATGTAATTTAAAAAAATGTTTTTAAAGAGATATTGTTTGTGGTACAGACATACAACACTACCACACAAAGGTACTTGGGGTCAATAGTACCCACAATGTTAACAGTAACATCCCTCAATAATAGTACTGTGGGTTGAACTGACCCCCCCCCTCCCACACACACATTTTTTAACATAAGATGTCCATAAACTGCAAAAGTAACAACAATAATGCGGAGTAGAAATTACCCCATATACCTAACTGGTGTATTTTTGTTCTACACAAAACTAAAAGTATAATGAAGAAATAGTATGGAAGGTTCAAACTATGAAAGTATGAACCCTTGTGTGAATATAAATCAAAATTGAAATGGGTATGTCTGGTTTTCATATTGGAGCATAATTGATCCTGTGATGAAGCGGGGCCTCTGGTCCTTTAAGAACACCTGCTTTGCCACTAACACCCAACCTACAGGGGACTATAAGAGGGCTACAAGCCTAGAAGCCAGGTAGTCTGGGACTGGAAGCAGTGCTTAATTATTAATAATAAATGAATTGCCGGGGTCCAAACCTGCCTCGCAATCCAAGTCCTCTGCCCCAGAACTTGACAGAACAGGGAATTGAACCCTGGTCTCCAGCAGCTAGTAATCTAATCACTAGACTAACCTGCCTGTTTAGAGCTCAATATAAAACAGAAGTTCTTGTGATTGAATCTGTATGATGGCCAGCACAGGGGATGGGGCACAGAAGTCATTAAGGAAAGCCAAATAAACCATGCAGTGTTCTTCCGGGTTTCATTTCTAACCCTGAAATTGTCAATATCAGCCTTTCCCTGGTCTTTCACATTTCTGCGTGCACTCTCCTAGTGGACATTTCCCAGGGGGGGTCAGCCCTGGCTCCCCTCCCACCCAAATTAAGACCAGGCTGGAAGCAGTGCAGACCTGGACTTTGGAAGGCTCCACACTCTTCCCTGGCTGAGGTCCTAAAATCCGCAGCCTCGCTGAAGGTCTGACAACCTGGGGCAAGGTTTTCTGTGAAGCCAGGATGAATTGGAGAGGAACCAGGCTGGAACTCATGGAAAGTGCAGCAGTGGTGGAAGGTGCACAAGTGGAGGAGGCAGACAAGGGTAGGAGAAACAGAGCAAGGAAGGAAAGCCTGGAAGCAGGATTACCCCAAAGACAACTGAGCTGGAGGATAACAGGCCTGGTGCCAAGGACCTCTTGAGGACTGTGATTGGACTGAAATGTATGTGTAGGAGTAGAGAGACCCATGATGTATGGAGGGATATTGCTGAGAGGTGAAACAAAAGCCACTGATGGAGTAGTGTCTCATTTTTAGACTGGTACATCATGAAGGGCATGGCTCCTGCAGGTACTTACCTCTCTGGCAGCCAAGGGGGTCTTTGAAGTGGCCTAGTCGGCCGGGTTTTTGAAGAGGCTGGCCTGCAGGGGGGAAAGTGGAACCAAGAGACCTGACAATGGGAAGAGTGAACCTGTGGGAATTGGACAAATCCCAGCCAGATGAGAGTTGATGGCACATGAACCAGGAGATGTGGCCATCCTGAAAGATGCTGCTCTGACTGACGGAGGGAGTTCAGGCTGGAGAGGATCGAAAGGGATCTCCGGGTGGAGTGATTACTACCCCATCTTTGAACTGGTCCAGAAGACTGGCTGGGGATAAGGAGGCATGACTGGCCTTGGACATGGGAGTGGTGGTCTTGAGATCAGGGGCTGCTCTATGGGACATGCTGTTCCAGGGGTACAGGCTAGCAGAGAGGGCCCCACAGAAAAGCTCAAGGGAACACAGGGCCCTAGCCCATGTCAATAACTTTATCCTGCAGGATCAGTGAGGTACCTGGGGCTGGTGTTCCCAGAAGGGAATGCCCTCCTGGCTCAGATCACGGGATGTCCAGGAATGGGGTTACTTCCCAAGTAAGGGATTCCCTAAGACAGGCTGAGGGGTAAGGCAGGGCATTAGCTGCGCTGGTTAGGAGGCTAACCCTGGAAATGGGGGGGGGGGGCTAAGGTCCCACCAACCCCAGATGACCCTGACAGGAAACAAGCTGAAAGGGTTAGTGCAGGTGACATGCTGCTGTAAATACCTTGCAAAGGAAAACAGCCAAAGGCATCAGAACAAGAAACGCTGACCTAAAGGGGCCCTGCACAGGAGGCTGCCTGAGACACAACAGCACCTGCAAGGGTGCTGAGGGGAGGAAGAAAAGGCCCAAGAGAGGGGTTCGGAAAGGGACATAAGAAGGAGTGAAAAAGGAGGTGGCATCTTTGGGAACAGTTGCAGAATCTGGAGACAACCCAGGTTGTGGAAGGTGCCTGGCTCTGGCAAAAGCTGCAGAAACTCACGGGGAAAAGGAGAAGTTGCAACAACTCCAGAAGGGGCAAGGAACTCTCGGGGTTGATAATAAGCACCCCACTGAGGGATGGCAAGGCAGCCACAGGAAGGCTTTTGTTTCTAACCCCCAAATGGCCAATACCAGCCTTTTCCTGGTTCCCCACATTTTGGAGTGTACCATCCTAATGGCAAAATTTCCTGGGGATCAGGTCCGCTTCCCCCTTGAATTGAATTGCTGGGACTGAAGCCTGGCAAGCCGTCGCCCCCCCCCCCCCCCCCCACACACACACACATTAAATCCACTGGCTACTTTCTCACATTACCTGGGAGGGGGGCAACTACCGTGAAGGCAATCTCAGTTGTATTCTCACAAGAATTAGGGCATGTAGCATGCTATTCTGCTTTTATGCTGTGAGAACACCCATGATTGTAAACGCTACATTGGGGGACCTGGTCATGCATGAGAATTCTCATGGCATAAAAACGGAATAGCGCATTCCTACGTGTGCTAATTCCCGTGAGAATACAGCCGCAATTGCCCTTATGGATGTTTCCTCCCATGAGAATATATTTGCGATTGCCCTCACAGAAATTTCCTCCCACCCCGTCCCAGGTAATGTGAGAAAGTGGCCACTGTCCGTGTTTTACAGAGCTTTGACAGAAAGTAGGAAAGAGTACAAGCATTACTGCATCAACATTTTTTTTTAAAACTAATTAAATATGTGAAGCTTCTTCTTTTCCTTTCTTTTCTTTTCTTTTTGTAAAATTAAGGCCAACTGCTTACCATGGATAAATTTTGGCTTCCTAAAATGTCCCACTCTTCCTAAAGTTCTGCAACATGTACAAGCATCTGGTAGTGCAATTGTTGAGATTCACTAGTTCTGCACCAAACGTTCATCACACACACTCCTTAGAATCTTTGTTTTATTTGTCTGTTCATCAGCTGTTAGCTGACATTGTACTTAATTATGAAGCCAAATCTCCCTTCTTTTATCCTATGTCCTTTCCTCTGAGCTCTCTTTTATTTTCCACTTTCCGCTTTAAGTTTTTGTTATTTTACAATAATTTTCACTCTTATAAGTCACTTACAATTGCAAATTTGCACCCAGAAAGGATTACAGGAAATAATAAATATTTGGATGAATTTTGTGGGCCATGGACAGAAGGGTCAGAAAACACCTGGGTGCATCACTGCTGAATGTGGCTTCATTTTGTAAAATAAAGAGTGCTCTATAAGTGACTTTTTAAAATTACTTAATAATAGCAGATTCCATCATTTAATAGGGATATGCATTTCACTTTCGTTATATTGATAACAATAACAAAATTATTCATTTTTGTTATCGTTATTGAAATAACAATAACAAAGATAAATAATAACAAAATCAATAATGATAACGAAAATTGTTATTGATTTTGTCATTGCCTAGTAGCCTGACAGGTGTTTTTTGGAGGGAACTGCAAAGACGGGAGGAAGGGGCAGACATCTCGGAGCCAGAAACAGTGTTGAACTTTTGAACTGGGTCTGAGATGGCACCTGATGGATGTAATCACTGGCCAATGAGCAGCACAAGCAGGTCCAAGGCAGTTGCATGGCAACTGCTTATGATTGCTCAACACCTCCTGCCTCCCAGAACCAATCATGGGGGCTCTAGGGAGGGCACGGCAACCCTTTATGTTGCAGAGCCAGGCTGTTTGACTCTTGTTCTGTGTTAGCTCTTGCTGTGTCCAGTTGCATTTACAGAACTCTGGTGCCTGCACTAAAAAACTTCCCCAGCCCTCAGTGTTACCTTACCTTTCCTTATACCCTTTATTTTACCCTTTACCTTCTCCTGTATGTCTGCCCCTGTAGACAGACAGACAGACAGACAGATAGATAGATAGATAGATCTTATAGTTTTTTCGTTTCCCCTTTCCCTGTCTGTTTCCCCATCCATATTATAGATAGATTAGATTAGATATTATATAGATATTAGTAGATTTTAGGCTTTATATATATAGATATATATATATATATATATATATCAGATAGATGTTTCTTGATATAGAAGATAGGAATATATTGCATATAGTAAACGTTATTAGGTGTAGGTTTAGGTTAGACATACATATTAGTAATTTTTCATATTGTCATTGTGCGCTTATTATTACTATTGCATTATAATGAGAAAGGGAGGAAGTAGTCCAACTTCTGAGAAGTCTTGGGCAGATGTCTGCTGACGCTTCTGCCACTAGTACAACCTGCAACGGAAATGATACTGAAAACAAAATCTTCGTTATGGCTCAAAATCAATACCGATAATGAAAAATGAAATTCTGTTAAAAATGATAATGAAAACAACAACTTTTAATAACAAAAAACAGAAACGAAAAATGACGTGGGTGCACACCTCTATCATTTAAAAGAGCTAAACAAATAAAAGTGAAAATGTATGTTGTTTACCTAGATTAATCCAGGGAGATCCCAAAGCTTTTGTAATGAGTCGAAATTGTATTGCCATGACTCCATTATAAAATTAGAATAATTCTAAGAATGTGAGAAGTTTTTCAGTGGATCCACACCACTGTATGTGACTTCAGACTCTCATATGACCTCCCTAGTGAAATGCATCAGTCATTCTGCCCAAGGAACATTATGCAGTGGTATATTCAAGAGAGAGTAAAGAACTCCAATTATAATCATTTCAGCAGGCATTTAGACAGGCAGAATAAAATTATAGCCCAATTGGAATCTGGCCAAAACAAAACACTCACATTAACTCTATGCTTGCAATGCCATGAGATCATTAATCATTAATATCAACCTGTGAATTTTCCTTCTTACTCCCACCTCATCCTTAACACCCATCTGAAGTGAATAGTTACATTTCAAAGGGAAACTCTAATCAATTTCCACACTGATCCTGAATTTTTAAAGTATTTTCTTCCCCCTCTAGCCACAGCTCCCTCTCTCTGAGTACAAATGACTTACAGCAAACACATAATTCTCCACTCAGCTAAGCTTTTTAGCATTGCTTTTGAATTTCCTTTTCATTATAGTCATATGCTGTAAAAGCCAAGAGTTACAAAGGGTGGGAAGCCACTGACTAATATATGGTTATGGATTTACAAAGAAATGTTAGATCAGGGCTTCTGACACACAGTGATTCCACATTGTACCCATCTATTTAGCTTTCTAACATGTTTAACACTTAATGAATCTTAGTCAATTATTCTTCTCCTTTCATCTGGATTTCATTTTCACTTTGTTCCCCCATCCACACACCCCTGGTAACTGGACTGTTTCTGAATGGCACAAATGATTGAATACACTTTAAACCATTCCAAGCAGGAATAGTTCTATAAACACAGATCAGGAGGAGTATCTTCTTTCATCCTATAAAAGCATTGCTATGCAGCTGATGAAGCTTTTGTATGTTTGGATATGAAAGAAGGAAGAGAAAGGAAGCAATTTTTAATATATCAAAAAGCAAAGAATGATCTTGAAATTGATCCGCTCTCTTCTTTGCACCACAGTGTTATTCACATGCTATTACCTTCTCAAGATTCAAAAGTTCATTTTGAGTCTGCAGACCAATTTAAAGCATTTAGGAGACAAAGCGGTGTTACTGGTCTGGCTTATGCACCTTTTCAAAGTGGCCACTTTCAAACTTAGTTCAAGAGACATTTGTTGCTCCAGGAAATCAGAGAAGGGAAAAGAAGCAAGGCATTTCTATTGTACATACTGGATTCCCTAGAGAAAATCTACATCTCATAATTGAAACTTAGTCAGTAGGACCCATCTGGCAGATTGGAGGATCAGCTGGTCCTTTTGAACTGTGTTCAATATACTGGAAGGAGTATTGTTTTTCAAGTCTGTTTTTCTTTTCCTGTGCGTGCATTTTTAAAAATCTTATGAGCCCAGCCAAGTGAAGTGTACTTTAATATTAGTCTTTGACTAGAAAGGATCAAAAGGCAAAACAGTGACAAAAAAGTCTTCTTTTGATTTATTATTTATATTTCTGGGGGAGGGAAATGTGAGACTTATATAGGTTACTTACTGAACAGTGCTAATCTTTGACAGTGTGTCCTCTTCAATAACACTCAGGCAACCAGTTTAAAACAAAGGATGGGCTCACAAAAAGCAATGCAAAGAGTTTCCTTTGCTTAATCTCCCATCCAAGTGCCAATAGAGATAATTAACATGCTCAGAAACAATGCCAGTTGGCAGTATTTTGCAAACAGGTTTTTAAATATTTGAGAGAAGACCTAAAAAGGCACCACAAGTATTTTTTTAAAAAAAATAAAGAACATCACAAAATGTAGGGAAAAGATCAGTTTTTTAAAAAAATAAATACATTTTTTAAAAATCTTGGCAATTTATGCACCTGTTAAGCCAATGTTAAAAGTGAAAAATTTCTTTGTTAAATTATTTTTTAAATAATTATTTAATAAACATTTTTTTGCCTGAGAATATGGCCTATTTGGTGCCACTTCTTAAAATGGCAAGAATAATGGGTGATAATTAGAGCTGAACCGAATAGTACTTCCGGGTACTCGAACCAAATTCCGGGACATCAGGAAACTTTGGAAACTTTGGAACTCTTCTGTGCCAGCGTGGCACCTCAGCAGGTGTTGGGGAAGAAGAACATCAAGAGAGTATGGTGGGAAATGAGCCTGTTGCTTGTTCTTGCCTTTCAGATGATGTCATAGTATCCTCTCACACTGAGGATACTTCTCCAGAGAGGACCCCAACTGACAGGAATAGGATGTCTGTAGTAGTGGGTGAGTTCCATGGCAAAGATCAAATGCAGGGCCCCTTTAGGCCCTGACCTCTCTGGGGAACACTCTGCAAGGCCCTAGAGGTGGTCATGTTTGTTGCCCTGCTGAGAGGGAGGAAGGGATCCCCCCCACAGTCTGCCCTGTTGAAAATGGGGGCCATTGCAAGGCCCTTGGAAATACAGAAAAGAGCTGGGCCCGGGGCGGTCACCCTGGATCACCCTGTGACGAGGTCTGCTCTACCTGGGAGGGAAAAGGTTCCCCACTCCTGCTGTACATCTTTCAGGGAAAAAATGGTTTAAAAATTGGTTTAGGTGAGCTTTTAGTGGTCAGGGATGGGTTCGGGATTAATTCTTTTTAATATATGTAATATGTAATAGTAAAAATAAATAAATTCACAAGTATTTCTGAGTTTCCAAAGATCGGCTCCAAGTGTTCAGCTAGTCCTCAGTAACTCGGTCGAATACTCGATGATTGGTACTTGGTAAGATACTCTGTAAAATAAAACAGAGTACCAAGTAATTTTCTGAGTACCAAGTACCAAGTACCCTTATATAAAACCAGGAAAGTCCTCATATGTTGCAGGAAAATCCCCGTATATTTCCCATCCAAGGATTTACCCAAGTACCAAGTACTGGACTGAGTACCAGGCTGACTCCTCAGGTGGTACTCAATAAAACTAGCTCTTGGAATGGGGTGAGACAGAAATCTGCATGAATAAGTAGGTAGGCTCCTCAATACGGAAAGGGAAAAGAAATAGCGAAAGGGTCCGAATTTTTATCGAATGTGTCACTAGAATGTTCAAAGATACCAGAATGATGACCATGGTTTAAGAACTTGAAGAAATATGATCATGGGGTTATGGACCTATCCTGACATTTGGATATGCTGAAAGGCAGAGAGGAATCAAACATTTTTAATTGCAAAAGTAATTAGCCATTGCAACAGACTATCACAGGTGGATTCTCCATCACCTTGTTATTTTCAAAGTGAGAGTAGACACCTTTCTAATAGATACAATTTAGGCAAATCCAGATTATTGTACTTGATAATCACTGGAAGAAATTCAGTTGGCATGTGCTTATACAGAAGGTCAGACTATATTATATCAGTGTTCTCTACCGATCTATCATCTTTGAAACTGAATAGAGTTTCATGGAACAAAACTGGTTTTATGGGGACTTTCCACCAATAACAGTTGTTGCTGGCTTGCCAAGAACAGAGGTGATTAAAATAAAACAAATTAATCAATACACTTACTTCTTAGGCAGCTACCGTACCATGAGGCTTTAATGGAAATGATAAGGAGAAAAAGAGATAATGAAAACTTGAGAAAACAACTATGGTAATTAGGAATTTCATTATTCTTCATAATAGGTGACACTGCATGTGAGACAAAAACTGTTTAACTATTTCTGCAAACTCTAAATAAGAATTATGAAAGGTGGAGAGGAGAGCAACAAAGATAATGATAGGGATGGAACAGCTTCTGTGTGAGGACAGGCTTAATAGTTTAGGACTCCTCAGATTAGAAAAGAGTCAGTTGATGCTGGGGAGGGGGAAGGAATATATCCGTTTACAAAATCATGAGTGCTGAAGGAAAGGTAAATAGGGAGCTGATGTTTGCCCTTTCTCAAAACAGCAGAACCCTATGAAATTAATTAGCAGCCGATTTAAAACAAATACAAGAAAATACTTTTTCAGTCAACATACAATTAATCTATAGAACTCATTGCCGGGCAATGTTTTGAAGGTCAATAGCATAGCTGGTTTCAATACTGGATTGGATAAGTTCTTAGAAGATAGGTTAATAAAAATGGTTGCTAGTAAAGTTGGTCAGAGTCAGGTTGACCAATCTCTCTTAGGCCCTTTTTACACAGAAGCTATAATACCCATAAAATGGGCATTACATTTTATTATACATGTTGCAGGGCACTACTGCAGCCAATCACCATGGGCCCTGTGCACACATGATGCCTCCACCCAGTTCCTCTGGGTGGAGATGGGCGTTAGCCGGTGGGTGGGGAGCATTTCCCTGGGTGGAGATGGGTGGGGGGCATCTGTGTAAACACCACTTTCAGTGGGTGTTGGTGAGTGTTTGCTCCCGGCCAACACCCATCTCCACCCACACCCACCCACGGAGCAACCGGCAGTGGCGTCTGTTGCTCCGTGGGTGGGAACTGGGTGGAGGCATCATGTGTGCACAGGGCCCATGGTGATTGGCTGCAGTTGTGCCCTGCAGCATGCATAATAAAATGTAACCCATTTTATGGGTATTAGAGCATCTGTGTAAAAAGGGCCTTTGTTGGCTGCTGGGTATGACAAGCAGGAAATTGATCACTGCATATGATCTATTATGCACTTTTCTGAAGTAACCAAAGCTGGATGTTGTTAGAGGCAGGAGTGGGGTTATATGGTTTATTGGCCTGACCTTATATGCCATTTCTTATGAAAATAATAATGTTATTTATAAAAGGCACAATAGGCACTCACTAATGGATGTCTATTGGAATGTTTATTAGGTGGACATGAATCAGGAACACAAGTTCTCAATCTGTGTCTCCCCACGGCATCTGTCTTGAAATCAAGGGCCATGCCATGTGGACTATGACCATCTATTATCGAGGTCGGGGCTGGGAAAGTTTCCTTCTCTAGCTGTGATCCTGCCCTTTAGATCACTGTTCGGCTCATTGCTGCTGGGGAAAGAGCGGGGACCCAGTCCCAAAGTGCAAAGGCTCTGGAGCTGGCTGTGGTCCCCATTTAGTTCCTTCTCATCTAGAAAGGAGTCAAGCAGGGCACACAGCCACGACACAAAGGCTCTGTGAGTGAGCTGTGAGCCCCCAGGGGAATTCAGCCCAGCATGCGGAGGAAGGCTTGGGGAGGCAATAGCCCTGTTTTCAAGCTGTAAGTGTCCTTGACACCAGTATGCCTGTTTACTTGGTGCTGCCACCTATGGGCATGCGGGTAAGTGTCAAGGGCACTCACAGCTTGAACACAGGACTACCATCCCATTTATTTTCACTCTACGTGTCCATTACATTTGCGAACCTATCCTTCCTGAAAGCTACTCCACGTGTCTAAGCCTTCACAAGGAAATACAAACATTAATATGCAGGAGCCTAAAAATTAGGCTCCTAAATTATAGTTGATGCCAAAATAAGTCATGTGATTTTCAGAGGTGCTGAGCACTCCTCAGTTCCCTGTGAACCCAATAAGAGCTTTGGATTGGAACATAGATAATATCTTACAGTCTGTTCTGGACAGGAAGGCAAATCCCTAATCCAGGACACACAACAGAGCATTTTAAGTATTATTATATTGCCTGTTGAGAAGCATATGTTCACCACCGTACAAAGACTCCATGAATGCAGTACCAATGTCTGCAATTTGGCTGTTTCCCAGAATCAACACATGGCAGTGTCTGGAATCTGTATATTGAATATAGCATTTCCACATGCTGAGCACTCGGTGATTTGAGGGCAGCAGGAAATGTTGAAGTTCTAGCTAACTTTTGAATTCAAATTCCAGAGTCTTGGCTGTTAGCCCTTGTGCTTTCTACTGCTGATGCTGGCAACAGCCAAGTACACTTTCTTTTTTATTCCGCCAATCATTTATCCCTGCTTGCTTTGTTTAATTGTGCATTGCTACAAATTGTGCATTGCTACAAAACAACAACTCTGTACCTATACTCCCTCATTTATATGCCCCCAAAGACCTTGGGGTGTCAATGAGTGAAGCCTGTGCCAGTGCCTCTGGCACCTGTTCCTCCTCTCTTCTGTCCACCTCCTCCTCTCTTATTCACCCTCTCTGCAAAGGCTCCAAAGGCAGATCTCTGAATCTACTAAAACCTTTATAATTTAAACAAAGGCAACATCTACAATTGATGTAAGGAAATTTGCAACTTCTGTTAAAATCACAAAACCTTCATTGCTTATAAAATTGGGACCCTTTATCCATTCATTTCAAACTTTGGCAGTGATATTCCTTTTGGTGAGGGGAACAACCTGTCCGCATTCCGTCCAAATTGGATGGAAAACAAAGATGTTATAGCTGAGAATGTGTGTGCAAACTATGAAATGAATAAATTGCTTATAAATCATGATCAGGACCCTTTATCCATTCTTTCTGAAGATGGCATAGATGATCCCTTGAATGAGGGGCACAATGGCCATTTTTACACCGATGGAGGTGGGTGGGGGGGATGGGTGTTTGGCCGTGGTGGGTGGAGGTGAATGTGTGGCCATTTACATGGACACACACCCACCTCCACCCATGGGGCCTCCTCAAGTTTTCTGGAGGGCCCTGTGGGTGGAGATGGGTGTAGGTGTGTGTGTGCCAGGAGCGCACATGCACAAACACCCACTGCCTGTGGTGTTTACACAAATGCACACCCAACGCACACCCACCCACCACCCACTGGCCGTTTACACTAATGCCCCCCCAACACCCGTCAGAACACCAGGTTGGGGGGGGGGGGCGCCTGTATAAAAATGGCTAATGAGTCCACTTGTTATCCAAATGGTTGGAAAACAAAGAAGTTAGAGCTGGAAATTTGTGCACAAACCATGACATTAAATTGCTTATAAAATTGGAACCCATTATCCAATCTTTATGAAATATAGCAGGTATGATTCCTGTGGTGATGGGTACACTCTGTCCAAACAGTATGGACATCAGTTGAATAATGAAGACATTACTGCTAGAAATACATTTCCCAATGAAACTAAGGGAAACCAAAAATGAAACAATTACAAAAACAAACATTCTCATTAAAGAAAACCTGAAAAATCAAAATGTTAATAATGAAAGTGATTTATTTTTTTTAAATGAAATGGGTACATCGTTCATACCCCTAATGGTTAGTGTGGCTATTGTCAACATAATACTCCTCTTCTTTTCCTTCCTTTCCTAGTGTCAGCTTTATCAAGTTCACACTTTGCTTCTGCCTTTTCTTTGTAATTTTTATTCCTTAACGTCATTAAAATGATTGTATCCATGACAAGTGAAACATCTTTTGCCATTTGAAGGACACTATAATTAGAGCTAAAATTAGTATGCGTGGGTAACACCTGCATTTTCACTGCACTCTGTAGTGCTCCCAGCTGGTGCTTGTCAATTTCTGTGGAGAATGGTCCCATTTTCAGGCATCAGGCTACCTGAGGATGAAACAGGTGCCCACTGCCTGTTGCTTTACCCAAAGAAACTGACAAGCCTAAGCAAGGAGCATTGCCAGCACTCCAGCCTGTCACAGTGCCTCAGATGAGAGGTGCTTGTGTGTGGGGGAAGCCATGGCCCATCTTTGAAACTGACAAGCCCCAGCTGGAATATTGCGGAGCTAGACTCTGCAGCGCTTTTGGCTGGGGCTTGTTGGGTTCTCTGGGTAATACTCACATTTTCAGGAAGTGGGGCAGGCAAGGAGGAAAGTTCATTGAAGATGTGGACACCTTACATTAAACAACAACAACAACAACAACAAAACAACACTGGGCATGCACAAAAAGGCCACTGGGGCTGTTCTACACATGCACAGTCCTTTTCCAAAATGGCACTGACAGCATTGGCGCTATTTTGGAAAAGGGCTTCACATGCACATAATGGCCCTGGTAGTCATTTTTAGGGATAAGTGAACGAGGTTTGGAAGTTCGGAGTTCGACCCAAACCGAATCCAAACACAAACTGACTGAACCAAACTCAATTCCAAATGTTGAACTGACCGAACAGTTTGGTCAGTTTGGACCACGTTCGGGTGAGTTCGGGTGGCAAAAACGTATCACTGGAAGGCAAAACATGACAGGGAGGGGGAGTCAGCTGAGGAGCAGACTTCCAGGCACCAGGGGTGGAGAGGCTTGGAGTAGCAGCCAGTCTCCCCAATCACCATCCCTTTTCAGACCACTGGCTTCGCAGTCTGTGATTGGCCCTGGGCTAGGCTGCATGGAGCCAATGGGGCTTGCTGTGAGGTGGGCACAGCTAGAAACAAAACTGATTGCCTCCCCCCTTCCCAACACCTTCTGAACTAGTCACTGTTCCTGAACAGCAGGCGTTTTAGAAGGCTCCCTCTCTCCCAGCAGTTTTTGTTCCATCCTATTCCTAATCCATTGCCATCCTCCTCCTATTTTATCCATCCAACCCATATACCTCCATATTATCATTTATTTAGATTAGATAGATTTAGGTGTTGTTTTTTGTTTTTACCCCTCCCCGTGTTCCCTGTGTTCTATTTTCCTTCCACCCTCCCTCCTCCATTTAATCCTTTTCCCTCTCCCTCTTATTCCATCCCTGATTCCCTTCCCCTGTTTTAAGTTTTGAATTTATTTAGAGTAGGAATATTATTAGATTGATTTTCATTTCAGTTTTGTACCTCTCCCTGTGTTCTTTGTGTTTCCCCCTTTGTAAACACAGGGGGTTTCCCCCTTTGTAATATTGTATAGATAGATAGATAGTTATTAGAATGACAGTTACTAGATAGATATACATAGTAGTTAGCTTAGTTATAGAGACAGATAGATATACAGTGTGTTTGTAGAACAATGCCTTTGTATTTAATTATTAGGATATTCTATTTAGTTCAATAGGTTTTAGAATAGTTAATAGCAGTTAGATTTAATATAGAGATAGATAGATAGATATAAAAAAAAAGAAACAGCCACTCCAGCTCCAGGACCCACCGTCTGGGTTCTGGGGCCTACATTACTGGCAGGGACGGCTCTGGCCAATATGTATCTATAAGCTGCCACTCTAGCCCCAGGACCCACCATCATGTGTCGGTGACCATCATTCTTCGCCAGGGGCGATATCATTCCAACGCACCAAGAAACAGCCACTCCAGCCCCAGGACCCACCATCAGGGTTCTGGGGCCAAGTTACAGACAGGGAGGGCTGTGGCAATATGTATCTAGAAGCTGCCACTCTAGCCTCAGGACCCACCGCATGGGTCTGGGGCCATCATTCCTCGCACAGAGAGCCGATTTTCCAGAACATCAAGAAACAGCCACTTCAGCCCCAGGACCCTCTGCCAGGGTTCTGGGGCCACATTACTGGCAGGGAGGGCTGTGGTAGGGATGGGCGAACAAATTGCGGTTTGGGTTCGGCCATTCGGTTTGGCTGCATTCATTTTGTCTGTTCGTTTCGGCCATTAGGTTTGGCTGCGTTCAGTTCGTCCGTTCGGTTCGGCAGTTCGGCTAGTTCTCCAAGTTCGAGTTCAGCTGTTCTGTTCGGCCGTTCTGTTCAGCCGTTCGGTTAGACTGTTCGGCTGTTCCATTCGGCTGTTCCATTCGGCCGTTTGGGAAATGTTGTTATGGGTGTTTTTTTGTTTTTATATGGTTTTTTGGTTTTTTATTGGGTTTTATATGGTTTTCTTTTTTTTGTTGTGGTTGTTTTTATATGGGGTTTTAATTTTTTTTGGTCTAATATTATATATATCCATCTACACTAAATCCAAGTGCTATTAACTATTCTAAATGCTATGAACTAAATGGATTATCTAATAAGTACACAGACCTACTCCTACAAACACTAAAACTAAATCACTAATGCTATCTCTATCACTAAGCTAACTCCTACAACGCTCTACTATCTATCTATCTATCTATATGGATATATATACATCCCATATATATGGGATAGGGAGGGAATCACAAACAGAAGAGGAGTCTGTAGTGAAATACATACATACTCAATGAGTCTGTACAGTGAATTGCATAACACAAGGTTTCAGTTTAAGGTTTAAGTTTCATTTCAATACAAAACTGAAATGAAACTTAAAGCAATCTAATAATCCTACTCATGCCTGCTGTTCAGGAACAGTGACTATCTCAGAAGGTGTTGGGAACGGGGGAGTCAGATAATTAGTTTTGTTTCTTGCAAGCCTCTCCATCCCTGGTGCCTGGAAGTCTGCTCCTCAGCGACTGACTACACCTCCCTGTCATGTTTGACCTTCCAGTGAACCTTTTTTTGCCACCCGAACTCACCCGAACGTGATGCGAACTGACCGAACTGTTCGGCCATTTTGTCGTTTGGTGTTCGGTTTGTTCGGTATGTTCGTGTTCGTGTTCATGTTCGGTCATCTGAACAGGTGAATTTCGGGTGGAACTCCGAACTTCCGAACTGTGTTCACCCATCCCTTGGCTGTGGCCAATACCTAGAAGCTGCCACTCTAGCCCCAGGACCCACCATCATGGATCTGGGACCATCATTCTTTGCACGGAGGCGATGTCTTTCCACCACATCAAGAAACAGCCACTCCAGCCACAGAACCTGCCATCAGGGTTCTGGGACCAAGTTGCAGGCAGGGAGGGCTGTGGCCAATATGTATCTAGAAGCTGCCACTCTAGCCCCAGGACCCACCGTCATGGGTCTGGGGCCATCATTCCTCACACGGAGGCGATGTCTTTCCACCACGTCAAGAAACAGCCACTCCAGCCACAGAACCTGCCATCAGGGTTCTGGGGCCAAGTTACAGGCAGGAAGGGCTGTAGCCAATACCTAGAAGCTGCCACTCTAGCCCCAGGACCCACCCTCATGAGTCTGGGGCCATCATTCCTCGCACGGAGACGATGTCATTCCACTGCATCAAGAAACAGCCACTCCAGCCCCAGGACCCGCTGTCAGGGTTTTGGGGTCAAGTTACTGGCAGGGAGGTCTGTATACCTAGAAGCTGCCACTCTAGTAGTCCCAGGACCCACCATCATGGATTTGGGGCCATCATTCCTCGCACGGAGATGATGTCATTCCAGCGCATCAAGAAACAGTCACTCCAGCCCTAGGACCCACCATCAGGGCTCTATGGCCAAGTTACTGGCAGGGAGGGCTGTGGCCAATACCTAGAAGCTGCCACTCTAGCCCACCATCATGGGTCTGGGGCCATCATTCCTCGCACAGAGAGCCTTTTTCCAATCGCCCGAACCAAACCAAACAGGAATGAACCAAACAGGCGAACCCAAACGTCACAAACAAACCAAACGGGCAGACCAAACCGGACCAAACCTAATGGCCGAACCCGAAGCGCGATCTATTCGCTCATCCCTAGTCATTTCGCACATGCATGGAGTGCTTTTAAAATTTTCTCAAGATTCTCATGACATCTCAGAACATTACCAAGAAGATCTCAATAACATTTCTCAAATATCACTAGAATCTTACAGAGTCAGAAGAATTATTAGGGATGGGTGAACAGAACTGAGTTAGGAAATTCGGTTTGGTTCGGAAATTCGCTTGAGTTTGGAAGTTCAGTTCGATCAACCGAACTATTCGAGTTCGGTCTGAACTCCAAACTTCAGAACATAGTTTGGAAATTCAAACCCCATTGAACTAAATGGAATATTATCTTTTAGGGATGGGCAAACAGATGTGAGTTCGGAAATTTGGTTCACTTTGGTTCGAAAATCAAGTTCAGTTCAGAAGTTCGGTTCGGTCGACCGAACTGGTTGAGTTCGGTCCGAACGTCCTAACCATGTTCGCCCATCCTTAACAATTATCATTTCAGCCCTAGTTTGGGGCTAATCCTACAGTGAATTTTGCCTGTAACAGGGCAACCCATTACAAGCTTGGGAAATTATTTCATTCTGAATTTTTCTTCCCTATGACAGTGTTGTTAGACTTCACAGATGGAAAGCATGTATTTTCAGCCAACTACCAAGGGTCCTTGACCTGACTTGCACTGCTGTGCCTATGAATATTCACTGCTAATGAACTGTATCCTTTTGCTCTTGTTTTTTCTCAGTCTTTCTGGGGTGATACACAATCACTTTCGACTTCTTGTTCTTATGTATTTAAAACTCAACGCAAATGAATTATGCCACACTACCAGAAACACATCCATAATATGGACCTTGACTTCGATGACAAATATATTTCTTTTGGTAAGATTCACATTTCTCAATTATAGTCTGATGGAAGGAGATGATGATGAGCACCATTTATGTGTTGCAGCAAAAAAGTACGCTGGGTACATTGCCTCCATAGACAAGCATGATGATGTCCTTGTCTCAAAGTGCTCACTTGTTATATCTTGAGATGAAACTTTGGAGGATGGAAGTGAAAGAAGAATTTTTTCTTTCACGATGCAATGAAAGAAAAGTGACAAAGCAGTGAATTTACACATGAATACTGTTAGTTCTGAACTTTGGGTTTAATGCATTTTGTTTTGAAAGATCTTCTGTCACTAGTTTTATTTTGTTGATATCAGGCTTAAAGAGAGGCCAAAAGTTTGGAGATTTTTGGAAGAAACAAGATTTAAGAAGGCAAGTGAAGTAGGATGATTTCTGGTTTAAACTTTGCTAAGTAAAGAATACATCTACATTGCTTATGATTTCAAAGCTCTTCATCAAAGGAAAAACTGTCAAATAGGTTTTAATTTTTTTTTCATGGAATTGAAAAAAAGCAGCAGGGAAATTATTATAAATGTTGTGTACCAAAAATTATTTTTGTTTAGGTCTGGGCAATGTTAATTTACACCATTTGACAGTTGTCTTTAGTTTATAAGTGCATACATAAGAACTAGGTCTGAAACAAGTTTTCGACCTAGTTGAAAAAATTGTCGAGAATAGGCCTCTCAACAAGATTTTCGGGGTTGAGAATCTCATGTGAATCGGCATTTTCATTGCCATTCTCGCAAGATTCTCAAGCGCCACAAAATGACTCCCAAAACATTTTGTGTGTTCGCAAATGGCCACCAGTGGCCAGATGTACAGAATGGTCGTGCAGGCAATTTTGCACATGCACATAGCATTTTGGGTTTTTTTGAGAATCTTGCAAGATTTTCAAGAAACCTCAAAAACCACTCTATGCGTGTGAGAAATGGCCAGCGGGGGCTGCACATGCACAGAATGGCCGTGGTGGCCATTTTCCACATGCACAGAGCATTTGGGGAGTTTTTTTAGAATCTTGTGAGAATGCATGACATCTTGCCAGGAGTTTCAAAAATCTCACAGATTCCCGCAAGAATACTGTACGTTCCTGTTTCAGTCCTAGAACATAAGTAGTGCCATACTGGGCCAGACCAATGGTCCATTGAGTCCAGCACCTCTCTCCAATAGTGGCCAATCTCGGGCACTTGGAAGTACCCCAGTAGGTCACAATCCATTTCCTGTTCTTGACTCCTAGCTCCCAACAGTAAGACGTTACATTCCCCAAACCTACCTGGCAAATAGTAACTATTCCCTATGAACTCGTTCTACAACACTCATGAATTTATTAACATCTATCATATTCCCTCTCAGTCATCTCTTCTCCAAGTTGAAGAGTCCCAACTTATCCAGCTTCTCTTCATAGGGGAGCTGTTCATACCCCTTATCATTTTTGTTGCTCTTCTCTGTACCTTTTCTATTTCTACTATCTTTTTTGAGATCAGGAGACCAGAACTGACAACAATATTCAAGGTGTGGTTGCACCATAGATTTATATAGTGGCATTATGAGCTGAGGATTTTAATGAATTGTCCACAGTGACTCCCAGATCCTTTTCCTGAGTGGTAACTCCTAATTTAGAACCCAGCATTGTGTACATAAAGTTTGGATTGTTTTTCCCTATAGGCATCACTTTGCACTTGTGCACATTAAATTTCATCTGCCATTTAGATGCCCAGTCACCCGGACTCACAAGATCCCCCTGCAATTCTTCAAAGTCTGCTCGTGTTTTAATGTCCTTAAATAATTTGGTGTCATCTGCTAATTTGATCATCTTACTCTCCTTTCCAGATTATTGAGTACATTAAATAAGACATCTTCCAGGATAGATCACTCGGACACTCCACTATTTACTTCTCTCCATTGTGAAAACTGACCATTTAGTCCTACTCTTTGTTTCCTATCTGTTATCCAGTTACCAATCCAAAATAAGGCACTGCGTCCTATCTCACGAATTCACCGGTCTGTAGTTTCCAGGATTGTCTCTGGATACCTTTTTAAATTTTGGCATTACATTCGCTACCCCCCAGTCCTCGGTAGTGGTCAGCAATTTTTTATTTTAGTTCCTTCAGAACTCTGGGGTGTATACCATCTAGTCCTGGTAATTTGTTACTATTCAGTTTGTGAATTTGCTCTAAAACCTCTCTCAGAGCCATGTTAATCTGTGACACCTCCTTCGATTCATCATCTGTAAAGAACAGTTCTAGCATTGGTATCTCCCGACATCCTCTGCTGTGAAGACAGAAGCAAAGAATTCGTTCAGCTTCTCTACAATGGCCTTTTCCACCCTGAGCGCCCCTTTTAACCCCTGGTCATCTAATGGCCCAACTGACTCTCTAGCAGGCCTCTTGCTTCTGATGTACTTTAAAAAGGTTTTATTTTTAGTTTTTTGCATTGTTAGTGAGTCTCTTTTTAAATTCTCTTTGCCTGTCTTATTAATGTTGTACATATAATTTTCCAGTGCTTATGCTCTTTCCTATTTTCCTCAATAGAAATAGCTTTCCATTTTTTAAAGTATGCCTTTTTGGCTCTAATTGCCTCCTTCACCTCACCATTTAGCCATGCTATCAGGTGTTTGGTCCCCTTGCTACCTTGGGTATTTTCAGACGTGACGGGGCCAATTGACCCCGGCATGGAAATAACCCTTTGATTCCCTGCTGGGGCCACCGCATCATGGGCTAACAGATATGGGCATTGACCCCGGCATTGACCACGGCCCGGAATCCTGCCACAGATTCCGGGCCGTGGTCAGGGGACAGACGTTACTGTCCCCTTCATCCCGGGGGGGAATCTCATTCACCACGCAATCGGGGATGGACCGGACAGGACCTCTGATCGCGTTGTGAATCTGATTCCCCGCCGTGATTGACTGTGGTAAACATCTGGGGGGGAACTTCCAGTTCCCCAACAGATGTTGCGAGGCCATTCCCCACCACAGGGTATTGACTGTGGTTGAGCGTGGTCTTGTAACGTCTAAAAATACCCACTGTTTAACCTTTGGAATACATTTAATTTGGGCTCCCAAGATGGTGTTCTTAAATTATCTCCACACCTCCTGCAGACATTTAACCTTCGCCACTGCTTCTTTTAGCTTCCTTCTAACTAGTTTTAGTAAAGTCTCTCTTTTTAAAGTTAAATGTTACTGCAATAGTTTAATTTCATTCTCATCCTTTATTGCGTGGCCATCAGGCCACTGCATATAAAACACAAAATAACAAAATAAAAAACAAACACATTATGTAATTACACAATCCAAATCACAATAAATTTTTTAACTTAAAATATAACTAAAAAGAAAAAAAATACCATTGGTTAAGCCCTCACAGCAGTCTATCAATAAACATAAACACATCACAGTTACTTAGTTGTATTTACCATTCTCCCTTCAGTAATTATGTCAAATATAAAGATAATTGAAATCACATATTAAATTATTATTGCCCATCATAAATTAATAATAATAATAATAATAATAATAATAATAATAATAATATTAACATACCTCTTCCAGTGGTAGAGGATAATTGTCCCTCATGTTCATAGTCTGGGGGTGCTCCTTAATTTGCAACTCTACCTGGATGTCCAGGTGGTGGCTGTGGTGATTAATAATATTAATAATTAATGGATGCTTTCTCTTATCCTTATATTGACTGGGTGAATGTCTCTTCCGGGCATGATATAGAGGTAAAGTTACAAGATGCCATAAATGACTGCTTCTTGGACTAGGTGGTCCTGCAACCACTTGCATCTATCAGTCCTAATTGGAGGCACAAGTCCTGGTGCAAGGGGTAACAGTGGTGGAGGTACCCCTTGCACTATAAATTGCAAGCAGAGATTAGAAAGGCTTCTAAAGTAGGTATTTTATTATTATTATTATTATTATTATTATTATTATTATTATTATTATTATTATTATTATGTATTACCTACTTTAGAAGTTTTCTAATCTCTGCTTGCATTTTATAGTCAGTCTCACCAGCATGGTCAGGGAGCAGAGGTCTGACCAATATCTGAGCAGTATATTGAACTTTAATGTTTCCTCCAAGGTGACTTGGAACAACAAATGGGCACATATTGACCTACAGAAAAAGAAAAACAAAAGCAAATTCGGGAGACCCTCAACATTAACCATATGTAGCTTCTGACTTTACGGTTGCTTTAACTGGTGCATTAGAGGGAATCTGGAAAGAAAACAATCTCAATTAATGTCCTTTGGAAACCAAAATATGCTTTCGGCTTCCTTTTTTGTAATTTATTTTTATTTTATTAATTCATTCATTTATATTTGTTTTACTTATGAAATCAGGAATTTAAGTAGGGGTGATAGTCTAACCAACAAAAAATGGATTCTCTAAGAGCTTTCCTCCTTTGCTCTCCTTTATATGTATTCTGGAAGGGCAAACTGGGCTGAACTAGTAGGATGCCATCACTGAATTTAAGTGAGTGTATTTAGTGTCCTTGAAATGTTCTGGCCTCAGAACAATAGAAGGCAAACTCCTTTTATATACAGAGCAGATTTCAGATGGTCACAGGCACTTCTATCTTCCCTGGCACTAGTTAACCAAAATGGTTCAATTGTAGAACAAAGAAGCATTCAACAGTTGAAAATGCTTCTTTAGTCTTCATGTCATGAAGATTTTTATATCTTGCTATTGTTGCAGTATCCTGGAAGGAGAAAAGGACACATTCATGGGTTTTAATGGCTGCACTCGTTATTTTTCAGGTTCCAACTTCAGGTGGGGGAGGGCTAGATCCCTCCTTTCAACTGGGGTACACTCTCAACCATTCTAACTCTGGGCTGCCTGAAGCACTCCCAAGTTCTCAGTCCTTTTCTTAGTTAAAAGCTATGTTTATCTTCCCCTCTACCCATCAATGTAAGCCCATGGGTGGGAGAGGTGTTACTGTCCCCCTTTGGGACCCATTTTATAAGAAGGATGCGGGGGACCCAGGGCTGTATTAGCCCTTGGGCACATTTGGACGCTACTTCCTGGGATGTACCCCCTATGCTGGGTACACCAAGTACTTTACACATGGTCCCATTTCCCCATCTCTTAAGGAGATGTCTTTGTGAACAGTCTGACTCCCTCAACTAACCTACATGAAATATTGGCAGGTATGATTAGCGAAAGGTCCAACAAAACATCCATGATGAAAATATATTTAACAAAGTGTTACATGATGTTTAGAATTAGGGTGACCATATGTCATGGTTTTTCCAGGACCATCCTGGCTTTTAAGGGCTGTCCCAGGGTCCCATTCAGCTGCTGCAATGTCCTGGGAGGCCAGGGAGCAGAGCCTACCATGGTGCTGGTCTCCTTCCCCTACCCTCACAGCACTGGAAGCTGGAAGGGGGCATCAGGCATTTCCGGGCAGCAGTTATTTGTGTTCATGGGAAGGAGGAGCAGGTGGCAGTGCATGTGCAGTGAGAGAGGAGAGCAGAGGCTGAAGAAGGCAGGCAAAGGCACAAAGGTGGCCAACCACCTGCGATAACAGCTGGAGGAGCGGAAGCAGCAGCATGGAGACAGACAGGAGGTAGCAGCAGTGATGGCAAGAGAGAGGGGGGGAACAGGTGTGTAGAGTCTGGCCCCAACTCAAGGAGGGAAGTGCAACAGGAACTAGTGGGATGGACAGACATACTTGATGAGGACATGGTGGCAGGGAATTCTAGGCGTGAGAGAAATGGGTGAAGGACTGGTCTTAGGGAGGGGGGGAGGGAAGTACCAAGGAGGCCACAGGGCAGGAAGTGGTGGAGCAGGAGAGCGGGGAGAGAAATGGGGGGGAGCTGGTCTGGGGGGTGGAGGGAAGAACCAAGGAGGACTGATGCAGGGGGGAAGGGAATAACAAAGGAGGGCTGGTCTGGGGGGTGCTAAGGAAGAACCAAGGGGGTCATGGTGGTGGGGAGTGGTGGGGCAGGGTAGGAGGGCGAGAAATGGGGGGAGCTAGTCTGACAAAGAAAGAAGAGACAAGGAGGGCATGGCAACAGGGAGTGGTGGGGCAGGCTAGGGGAAAGAGGAATGGGGGGGAGATGGTCTGGGGGAAGGAAGAGAAAAGGAGGCCATGGCAATGGGGAGTGGTGGGGTTGGTCAGGGGGAAGAGAAATGGGGGTGAGATGGTCGGGGGGGAGGGAAGAGACAAGGAGGGCATGGCAATGGGGAGTAGTGGGGTTGATCAAGGGGAAGAGAAATGGGAGGAGATGGTCTGGGGGAAAGGAAGAGACAAGGTGGGCATGGAAAAAGGGAGTGGTGGTGCAGGGCAGGGGGGAGAGCCAGTCTGCGGGTAGGGAAGAGACAAGGATGGCATGGCAACAGGGAGTAATGAGGCAGGACAGGGGGGAGAGAAAATGAGGGACAGTGGAAAGGAAAGGGCCAAGGAGCCTAGGGAAACCATTCTCTTGGATTATAATTTACAGCAGGCTTGTCTGGGTCTGGATTCTGGTCTCTCCCATGTTGGATTAGGGTTCTTTTAGCCAGAAAAATGGGCCTGAGCTAATTCAGCCCTTGAATTCCTAAAAGACAGGTCCGTTTAAAATTAGCAGGTTTTTGGTGTCATTGGGTATTTTCAGACATTACGAGATCACACTCAACCACAGTGAACCACGCTCAGTTCCACAGCGGGGCCAAAGAGCCCTGAACGTCTGTTCGGCACCCACCAGATGTTCACCATGCTCAATACCCACACAGGGTCAATTTCAACCACGCTTCCCGGGCTCCCCGGGGGAATATCCCAGGAAGCGTGGTCAAAGAGATCCCCACTGGGAACCAACAAAAAGGAGGAGGAGGAGGAGGAGGAGGAGGAGGACCCACGGTGGAGAAGAAGGAGGAAGGCCTACCACAGAGGGGGCCAGTGGGGGCTCCAGGAGACCCGGGACATCATAAGGATATGGGGGACCCTGGAGTACCAGCTGGAGCTTGCGCTCAACCAGCGCAACCAACATGTCTACTAGGACATAGTGTGGGACATGGAGCCAGCGGGGCACCATCGCACCATGGCACAGTGCCGCTCCAAGGCCAAGGAGCTGAAGAAGGGGTACAAGGCCATCCGGGACAACAATAGGCGGTCCGGACACGGTGCCCAGACTGCCCCATTCTACGATGCCCTGGACCGCATCCTGCACATGAAGTGGTCCATAGTCACCCCAAGGCTCGTGGGGAGCGCTGTGGTCCAGGGCAGGGAACTGGCTGAGGTACCCCCTCCCCTCACCGCCCCCTGGTAGACACGAGCTCCAGGGCCCTGGGCCCCCAGGGGTAATGCCCTGGGATCTCCGGCACCTGCAGCCCCCCCCTGACAGCAGCCTGGAGAGCACACACCCCCAGGCCGGGCACGCGGAGTCCGAGGCCGGCACTCTCATCACCCTCAGCCAGTGGTCCATGGGGGAGCACTCTCACACCGAGGGGCTGGCCTCGGAAGGATCTGAGATGGACATTGAGGTTAAGCGGGTGACCCGGAGGGGGGAGGGACTGGGCCCATGGGGCCAAGGGTCAAGAGGGGGTGGGGAAGGATGGGCCAGGGCCAGCCCCAGCCCCCCACAGGCAAGGCAGGAGGGGGCCCCTCCCCAGGTCACCCAACCACACACCCCTACACCCAACACCCCCCTCCTCACCTGCAGGCCACGGAACACCCCAGGACCAGACCCAGGTGACAGAGCAGGCAGCCGCCGAGGAGCCCAGCCAGAAGGTGAAGGAACCAGGTGAGGCAGGCGGTGCGGTAGGGAGGGCACTCCGGGGTGCAGAGAGGGGGTCCCCAGGCAGTCGGAGGGGGTGAGATGGGCCAGGGTTGAGGGGTGGGGAGGAGCCGGGAGAGATGCCCAGGGGCCCGAGGGGCCCCTGCCCCATCCCAGGCAGGGGCAGGGGCCCAGGGCAGAATTGGACTCACCCTCCCATACCAACAGGGCAGCCCCAGCAGCCAGCGTCCCCAGGGTCCATGGCCCCAGTGCAGCGCACGAGGGAGTACCGGGCATGGGTCCGCAGGTGGAGGGAGGAACAGGCGGAGGAGATCATCCAGACCTCGGCAGAACAGGGGGAGAGGATGATAGCGGCCGTGGACCGGATGGAGGCGGTCATCGAGTGGTCCCTGGAGTGGGCGGAGGTGAGGGACAGGAGGCTCCAGGCCGAGGTGCACCTGGAGCAGAGGTGGGAGCTTTGGGAACACAGCAGGCAGGTGGAGGTGCTCGGGAGGCTGGAGCAGGCCATCACAGGCATGGTGCGGGAGCACTCAGCGAAGATGGATAGGTCCCACGATATTGGGACCTCACTGCTCCTGCACGCCGGCACGATGTGCACCTATGTGATGGCAGGTGCACCCCCGGCCAATGCTGGGACCCTCGGCGGCCCCGCCCTCCACCCAGGCACCCGAGCTTCCCCCGCGCCCTCAGGGGCCACGCATCCGCCTCCCGGTGCCCCCTGCTCTCCAGAGGGTGCAGCCTCCCAGGGGGCCACCCCAGATTCCGGAACACCCCTCCCCCCCACTGGCGGCCCCCCTGCTGGACCAGCAGGTGGCACAGGACACTGCAGGGAACACGGAGAGCGGGGGGAATGAAAGCTCCCAAGGCTTCACGTCCCCCACCGGGCACTCATGGGGACAACCAAGGAAAGGAGGGGGAGTGGGGAGGGCAGTGTGATGGGGGCACTGTAGGGGACAGGGCACAACCTGTGTGGAGGGTCAGGGTGGATGTGTACATGTGGGTACAATAAACGGTGTTTGCACTATAATGGCTGCCAGGCCCATTTGTGGGTGAGGCGGGGGCAACCATGCAGGGGCAAGGCCAAGGTACCCCAGGGGGTGGACCTGGGGGGGAAGCCATCACACCTGGGCCCCCCGGGTGATATACCTCACCAGGGCATCCCGGATCCGCTTTGCATAACGGAACTCCCTGGGGTTTTTGGCATTCACATACAGGGGCACCGGACCAGGGTCCCGGTGGAGCTCGGGGTACTCCAGGGCTGCCCCCTCTATCTCACATACATTGTGGAGCACACAACATGCACCGATCACCAGGGCCGAGGTCGCCACGGTGTAATCAAGCCGGCCAGCAACACTCCTCCAGTGCTGCTTGAGGGCCCCAAAGGCACATTCCACCACGGTCTGGCTGGAGCACAAGCGGGTATTGTATAGCACCTCCGCAGGGGTCCGCGGTACAGGGTAGACCTTTATCAACCACTGGGTCAGGGGGTAGGCAGGGTCCCCCAGGATACAGGGGGGCAGCTCATGCCCATGTCAGCGAAGTCCCCCCGGAACATCCGGGCATAGTAGGGGGAGATGGTCATGATCCTGGCATCGTGACTGTGGCTGGAGTTGCCCATGTAGATGTCTATGAACCGGCCCCAGTGATCCACCACCCCCTTCAGCTTCAGGGAGTAATACCCATGCCTGTTCACATACTCTAGCGCCTCCCGGAGGAGGGGTGGAGTATCTCTATGTGGGTGCCGTCCACGGCTCCCATGCAGTTGGGGAAGCCTCCGGCCACGAATCCCACCATCACGGCCCCCTGGTCCACCAGCTGGATTGTTCTGTACAGGAGCACGCCCTCCACTGCCTCGCACACATCCCGGAGGATACAGGCGACAGTGCTGAGCCCTACCCCGAAGTGCTGGGACACGGATCGGCAGGAGTCAGGCGTTGCTAGGTCCCAGACCCCTATTGCCACCTGCTGGACCATGGGGATGGGGGTCTGCATGGAGGTGTGCTGACACTCCAGCCAGGGTGTAAGGAGCTCTGCTAGGCAGAGCAGGGTGCGCTTGTCCATCCTGAAGTGGGCCCTCCAGGCTGGCTCTTCCCACTAGGCCAGCACCCTAGCCCACCACGTCTGTGGGCGCTCTGCAACCCATAGGCATCTGTCAATGGGCATAGCGAGCAGGGCTGCCCGGCGCATGATCTCCCTTGCCCACAGGAGGTGCCTGTCAGCCTTGCGGAGTGCTGTGGGCCAGGTCCGGCTCCGGCTCACAGTCTGCCAATCTGCCCTGGAGACCCTCAGTGCCCTGAGGCAAGCACGGGCTCTCCTATGCCTGTGATGTGCCCTGTGGGCCCTTGCAGCTCTCCAGGCCAGGGAAACCTGCAGCCGGACGGCCAGGTGCACCTCCGCGGTAAGGAGGCGCAGTTGGTCTGTGTAGTCGTGGACCCACTCGGCTGTGACCACGAGGTGCATCCAATAGGTGGCTGCCCTGTCCCGCTGAATGGTGGTGGGGCCCCAGGGGGGAGATGAACTATTATACAGGGCCTCTGATGGCAGGGCTGGCCAGAGGGTGGGCCCCTTGCCGGACGCCCCCCACCTATGGGGGGCCGGGGTATGATTGCGTGAAACTGGGTACACCTGCAGGCAGCACACCGGGCCTCGCCCCTGCACAGGCGTGCGGGTCTGCATGCTCCGTGAGCAGCTGCATTCCATCAGGCATCACCACCACCCCCTCCTCCCCTGTTTGCTACAACTTGGCCTTGGAGATGCGATTAGCTGGACTGTGTGTGCTATTGTGTTATGCAGCTGTGCTGGGTCCACACCCCATGCCTCGCTCTGTTCTGCAACACTGTTCCTGTCTGAGGCCTGTTGTCCTGTCCCTGGGACCCACCGGGGTCCCCCCCGGGCCGTGAGGGTATGTGGGCCCCCTTGTCCTTGGTGTTACTCTCCCTGTCTCTCTGGACCATGGCTGGTTGTCCGTCCACCGGGCTCCCGCTTCCCAGTCCCCATGGGGCCCCCCATATCTGGACCTTCCGCGAGACCATGTCTCTGTGCGACCAGTGGCATACCCCAGCCGTGCAGCTGCTCCTGGGCAGCCCTGCCAGACATGTGGGTGCCTTTGCGAGCTTGAGCTCTGGACTTCGTTACTTCGGCTATGAGACGAGCGCTCGTGATTGCCGGCTGCATGCGGACACCCTGGGGCTCATTCGCTTCCCCGATGGGCGCCTCCCGGACAAGCGGTGTACTCATGTGCCCTGGTCCAGAGCTGAAACCGTGTCTGCGCTGAGTGTTTGCAGCCTGGGCACCTTCACGCTGTGCCTTGCCGAGGGGGGCCCTTCTCTGGCCATGTCCTACTTTGCCTGTGTTCAAGGGGTGCGTGGGTACCAGTGCACCCGTGAGGAGGTGTACCAGCGACTGCTGGAGCTGGGACAGCTTCCTTGGCCCTCTTCTGCTGCCTGCTGTGTGGCGGAGCCTTCCGCGACAGAGCTGTCAGCCCTGATGGGGGTGTGGTCCCGGACGGAGGTACAATAGGGGTTGTCCCTGCAGGACCCCTTTGAGGCCTACTACCTGATAGCCCATAGGGGGTGGTTGTTCTGTTCACCCCCACCGAGAATCCACTGGGAATCCACTGTGGTGAACTGGCCGCCTGTAACATCTGAAATCACCTATTATTTCTGTGCTAAAAGAATTTTACTAAAAGTGTTCTTTGGTTTATCTTGTTTACATACTTGTTGGCTGTGCACCTAGAAATTGAAGCAAACCCTGTTTGGTTGGTTCTTCTATGGGATTCTGTCAGTGTTTTAAAACTATTCACTTTTAACATATATAGGTGGGTTCTTTGACTCCAAGTAGTGGGTATTTTGTTAATTGGGAATGATATGGCAAAAGAAGCCATAGCTTTTAAAACCGGTGACATCTTTTAGCCATGTTGTTTGCTGTGTTTGCTGAAAGCAATACTGGATTAACTGGGGTGCCCAGGAAGTATCCAGCTGGGAGAGAATGATTTCTTATAGGGTTTACTCAGGTCTGAGATTTACTTTTCCATCCTAACTATGGATAAAATCCAATATAGATTTAAAGTGTTCCTGTTTCAGGCCATGGAATCAATTTTTCTTTCTGTTCTTTTCCTTTCTTGCGACCTATGGCACGCTGTACAATTAGCAGTAAACACTATGGTCTTTCACTCAATATTATATTGTTTAGGGTTACGTGAAAAAGCAGTAGAAATGTCCTTGCTCCCACTATCTTGTTGTGACTTATTAAGTTTGGATTCCAGTAAACATGGCTAGAAGAAATTATATGTTAATTGAAGTATAATAAGGTCTTCTAATGGTATTTCACAGTATAGACACTAGTTTTTAATATGGCTCTGTACACCTGTTTGGATATACTATGTATTTATGACTCATTATTGATTACTTGCTGTTTAATAACTTGCCAGATTGGCCGCTGCGCCCACCCATCTCTTGGAGGGTGGCCAGCCAGGGGACCATGGGGGGCAGGACTGTGCGGCCGCATGTCGTGCTGGGCAGTCCCGCCCCCTCCCTGGTCCCTGGTAGGAATCAGACTGGCACATCTAAAGGATGGCTGGACTGATTCCTGACTGGAATTCAAAATAGATCCCAGTCCATAGTCCATTGTGGTGGGCTTCCGGGCCCGGTACGTCTGAAATTACGCAGACTTTTCAGCATAATTGGCACAAAGGAATGAGAAGAAACACTGTAACATGGGATCCAAGGTCTTTTTGCAAGTTTAGATCAAAACAGTTTCTCTGTTGAAAGCATGTTTTCAAACTTATAAAGAAGCAGTAATATTGATAATAGAAAAACACTGCCACTCTGCAGAAAAAAGGTGTTTTATTGTTTCAGTCATATCTGAAAGGCTAAAATAGGTTTAATTTTTAAACTAAATAAGGGTTTGAAAGGTTTATTAAGAAGGTTTTAAAAGGTGGTATTAATCAACATATTTCACAATTTAAATTCCAAATTGTTTTAAGGAATTTTAATGAAATAATTCTGTCTGGATTAGGGACAGTTCTGGAAATCTGGGGAAGAAATTAGAGACTAAAGACATTAAGAATAATGTATTTAATTAGTGGATTGAAGTTTATTTCATCATAAAGTCTGACTTCAAATTATACCGAAATACACCATTGAGAGGAATAAGTATTAAGTGTTCCTTTGAATTGTGACTTAATGAGAAACGGTCTTATAAATCAATTTTATAAGATTTAAAAGGCAAGGACTTTGCTTGGGTCTAGTATGGATGGTGTTTTTTTCTTAGCAAACCTGGTCTTTTGTGTGGTTTTACTGATGTAAAACAATAATCATTGTTGCCTAGTTTGTACTGTCTGCTTGCCTTTCACGTAAGTCTGTACAGCACAAAATTAATCAAAAAGAGCATCAGCATTTATCAGTCTACTAAATTATTCTGTGTCAAATCTTCTGCTTGCAAACTTGTATGATGCTTCAACGTTACTCCATTCAGTGCAGAAATAAAAAGGTTCAGCCAATCAAATGTGGAAGTACCATCAAAAGAACCTTCCCAAAGTGTCAGATAATCTATGGTGCAGTCGTAAAACTGAAGGATACATCTGAGCAAGTAATGTTTGTTTTTCCCCCTAATTGGGTCATTTCTTCTTTTTCTTTATTTCATAGTTTTCCTGTTGACCAGTTTTGCCTTCAGTAATTGCAACTTTTTTGATGCTTCAAAAAGCTGGAGTAGATTGACATTCCATGTGTTGGACACCCTGCATGAAATTCTCTAACTGATTATGCATGAACAGCAACCAAATTTCCCAGCATTGATTTTGAAAGAAATTCAGTATCAGAGTTGGACATTTAGGCTGATTGGTGAAGTATGCTTTCAAAGGCTCATTTCAACTAGACGCTGTATTATTGGAAGTAATGACAAAAAACGTGTATTGCCATGGTGAAGCAAAATTTTGTAGTCAACATCATCTTGGTCACAGAAGTCCTGCAATTCAGTTACACGAACTGTATAAATGTGGGGAAATGTATATATTTTCACTACAACCACTTCTAGTTCTAGTGGAAGAGTGTCACAGCTTCTCTGGATGCAGTTGTGTATGATGTGGGCCCCACAACCAATTCCATGTAAATTTCTGTTCCACCTTTCTTTTAATTTGGTAATTCGGTTGGTTTTACCGTGATGTTGGACCCCACCAAAATTTGTGTTAGTGTTATCACCACAGAAAAAGAAAACTTTGTCCACAATCCCATGCTTTTGAATGAAACTTTGAATAACATCTGCAATTATTTCAGAAGTTTCTCCTTTGACCATCTAACAACTTAACTTTCATGCCACTTAAAGATTAAAGAAACAAATCAGTATTGGGGTTAGCTTCACTGCCATCCTGTTTGAGGCATAAGCAGATACACAGATAAAACTTGCTCCAGGCAATTCTGTAGACAGGTCATCATTTGCCAGTGTGGCTAGAGCATTTAAAGCAATAGCTTAACTTTTTGTACGTGCACAAGAACATTTTCTATCAAATATCTTTCACCTTTAATGATCAATCACTAGAAAGGGAAGAGATATTGTGTTGGACATAATAGTATGCACATGTTCCTTGTGCAGCGGCACATTTCAGTTCAGTGTAACGAGTGATATTTTTTTTTTTTTTTAAATAAATAACCTTTACACTCCCAGATGCTGCCTGTATTGCAGTTTGTATAAGTGCTCGAGATAATACCGGATGTATTAAACACTGGGTGTTATAAGTGCTGGAGTTTTGTAATCTGCAGAGTTCCTGGTTTTCTGTCATCCAGCATCTCAGGTGGCTTCTGCCCCTTTGCCAGCACCACGTGGCTTGTTGTTCTTTCAAAGGTGGGTCTCCTCCTTAAGGCTGCCCCTTTACCAGCGCTGTTGTTCTTGCAAAGGGGGGTGGGTGGGTCTCCTCCTTCAGGTTGCTCCTGCAACATAGCACTACCCTTGTCAGAAACAAACACTCTTTCATGCAATGTATAAGAATCACACACGGGACCAAAGAGGCAAGGGAATCCATCTCCTATGCAAGGGGTAAGAACAGTCACACACAGGGGCAGGCGGCAGATTTTTCTAATCTGAAAATCAGTTTTCTCCATCTCCAGGACCATTTCCCTGAGGTCTTATTAAGTAGAATTTCTGGTAAGTTGAATGTTTTTCCATAGCTGGAGAAATTCTACTTAAGTGGACACTACTCACATCTCTACCTTAAAGTTTCTTTGTGAGGATTAATGAGTTCCTACTTTAAAATATTTAGGGTAATTTCAGACATTACGTGATCCCAGTCAACCACACCGAATCACAGTGGATTCGGTGGGGTGGCTGTGATTGCGTGAACGTCTGTGGGCGTCCCACCAGATGTTCACCATGGTGAACATCTGGTGGGGGTCAATGCTAATCATAATTTTGAAGGTGAGGTCGGCCTCACTTCCAGAATCGTGGTTAGCTGGACCATGATCAGGAATGGAGAGAAGGTAATGTCTGTCACCTCGCCGCGGTCCTGACCATGGACCAGACCATGGTACAGGATTGGGCACAGTGGCCTGAGTTGCCGCTGCGCCCGCCCATCTCCCCGAGAGCAGGTGGCTGGTGGAGCGCAGGGGGTGGGGCCAAGTGGCTGCACGTCACACCACACAGTCCCGCCCCTACCCCTCACTGAATCCCCTCTAAGATCAGGCCAGTGCATCTAAAGGACAGCCCGCCTGATCACAGACCGGGATCTGAGACATCCCAGTCCAGGGTTCAGCATGGCAGGCCAAAAGGCCCATCACATCTGAAATTACCCCTTGAATGTCAAGAAGGTGTTAAATGCTTTGCTAAATGTTTTGTTTAGCATGTTTTGTTAAATGTTTTGTCCTAGTGATTTCTGGGGTCAGTCCAGAACCCGGGGAGTGAGGCGATCTTACAGATAGACAGGGCCCAGACTGTGTAAGGCTTTATAGGTCAAAACCAACACTTTGAATCAGGCCCAGAAGACTATTGGCAGCCAGTGCAGAGATTGGAGGACCAGTGTAATGTGCTCCCAGTGACCCAGATCCACCAGGAGCCAGACTGCCGCATTCTGCAGCTTCCGAGTCATCACCATAGGTAACCCCACGTAGAGTGTGTTACAGTAGTCTAACTGAGAGTTCATTAAAGCATGGATGATTGTGGCCAGATCTGGAACCAAAACCAGTGGCCAAAGCCACCGTACCAGATGTAATTGGTGGAAGGCACTCCTCGCCACAGCCTCCACCTGGAGATGGAGTGGGAGTCAGGATATCTTGTTAAGATTGGACCAACTCACTGACTGATCAGGGCAAACAGTGACATTAGTTGGTTTTGTTATTGATTTTGCAGTTTTGTTTGCAGCAGACATTGTTATATTTGCAGTGGTGCAGTGGGACAGGGCCGAGCGCCCAAGTGTGGGTGTGTGGGTGGGTATGTGGGGGTGGGGGGTGGGGTGTCCCAGTTTTCCTTTTTAAAAATATGGTAACCCTAATTAGAATACATGTTTATCATAGCTTACTTAACAAATTTCTTTTGTAGCTTTTCTGATCATCAGCATTAAGATATGGTTTCTAAAGCATGCATCTGACCATTTCTGGCTGAACAAATACTGCCACATTTACCTCCTGAAGCCAATTGTTGGTAATTTACACCAAGAAATGACACAATTCCTTTCTACTTGATGTGATAAGTTCGGAATGCAATTCTTGCAAGTATTGGCTTGCTTGTCCATTAGTACTTGGATCCCCTCAACAGGTGAACAATCACTAATTTTAAAATGCACTCAGTTAACTGTTCAATATCTAACTTTCACTGACTATTCAGTCTAAGGCTGTAAGCTGTAAGTCAGTTCAATCAGTCTTTTTGTAGCATCATGTATTTCCTATTATAAGCATATATTTTTGGCCATCTGTGTTCCTAATGTATTAACTGAGTTTTTATATGTTAACTTTTTGCTTCAATGTATTGGATTTGTGTTTTGAAGTATTGATTTCTAAAATCAACTTCTGTGATTAGCTTGGATTCAAGCTGAAGTCTCCAGCTACATTCCAATGAGCTTTTTTCAAAACTTCCCAAATGAACTTTCACCGTATCCAAGGAAACAGCCAAATGGCCAGGAGTTAGAAGGTCATTAATAGGCCCTCTGCCCAAGCCTAGCCTAGGTGTCTGGAATCTTATCTCTAAGTGTCTATATGACAAATGGTACTATTCATAAAACTTCTCCAGACTGAGAAGGAGGATTTGTTAGTTTTTTTCTAGCTAACATATCTATTTAATTAATAGTTGAAATAACTTTAGGATCTGGTTTTTCTCTCTGTAATCTGACAATTATCTGTGATAAAAATATGAGGTATTCCAAACCTTGAAGGAAGTCTAACACTGTTTGATTTCTTTAAGAGAGCCAATTAGAATCCAGTGTAGCTGATGTCAGCATGACACTGCTCAGGAAATGTGAGCCTCCTAGCAGGCAACTTTAAAAAGAGAGACACAACCAAACTTTCTTCAGACTGAAAATCCACACACCACATGTTTGGATTTCTTTCTCACTGGCAGACAAAGGGAAGGACTAGGAAGAATGTAACGTATGATTCTTGATATCATTGAGTCAATGAATTGTGCATATGTTAAGCTTGTACAAGCTTTTTCTTAAAATAGAAATGTTTAAAGATCATGTAACTTTGATTGGCTATCAATACCATTCTGTGTAAGCTACTGATATTCTCTATTTATGTTTAAGTAAACTATGCATATATTTTTATATTCTAAAAGTCTCATGTTCCTTTATTTATAAATGTATTGTCATTTTACAATACATGCTTTGCTAGCTTGGCCTCAAAGTAAAGTGTAAAACTCATTTTATACAATTAGGAGAAAAAGGCCCAATCCAGTATGAGTGGTTCATCTGGAGTATCGAGACGTGACAGTAGAACAGAATTTTCATCCTGCAACAAATTTAGTTCTTTTCATTATTATCTTCTATTACAGAAGAGGACAAATGACAGATTTGGAGCTACTTGAGATTCTTAGATATCAACGACCTCAGGAAACCCAAGAGGAGGACTTTCCACCACTCCACATAGAACAAGACGCAGCACTGTTGTCACTGGTAAGAGGAAGACTGTGGAAGCCTCTGCAATCCTAGCTAACTCCTCGCTGGTAAGGCTCTAGAAGGGGACAAAACCACTCCCTCACAAGGCTGGCTAGCTCAATAAATCAGAGACTCATGCTAATAACACAAAGGTTGTTGGTTCAAATCAATTGCTGACTAATTTGGCGAAATTGAAAGGTGTTCTTGGAACCATTCCAAAAAGAACGTGACTCAGCTCCCTTTTGATGCTAGTAGACATAGACAGTAGCAAAAGGTATTTTCTCGGTATCGGAGGGAACCACAGATCTTTATACCTTTTTCACATGAAGTGGCTCTTTCCCTTAGCATCTCTTTATGTGGTGGGCACTGGGCTCTACAGGTCTGCAGAAGCTTGCCCGGTGCGAGCAAAAACAGGAACAAGGCAGCTCTGCTGTTGTGATCTGATTATATGTAATATAATATGATATTTAATACACTTGGAACCAATGACCATATTTGAAAAATGTATTTTGATATATAACTATTGTACCAAAGCTTTGAACACATGTACTGATCCAGTGAGCAGGATTTCTAGAAATAAGCAGATAGGCTATTTGTGGGAAATTATCTCTCATGACTTTCACAAACTCACAAACTCACAACATATCAACATGTCTTGCAAGATCTGTGATTTACATCATCCTGTTGACTAACTGCACCCAGCCTGGAACAAAGAACTGAGAAGAATTAAACAAAGGCACTTGATAAGAAGATGCTTGTATGCAACTTGTATGCACCCGCCTGATGAAGGTGATTGATAACAGGCTCCATCCTTGGCCCTCTCCTCTTCTCTATCTACACCCAATCCCTAGGCAAACTCATTGCCTCTCATGGTTTCCATTACCACTTATACGCTGATGACACTCAACTCTATTTCTCCACTCCTTCCCTCTCCCCCTCTGTTCAAGCTCTTCTCACCAACTGTCTCTCTGATATCTCCGCCTGGATGTCTCAAACTGAACATGGTGAAAACTGAACTCCTGATCTTCCCTCCGAATCCTTCCTCTCCCTCTTCCCTGTCAATTACCATTGATGGGGTCTCCATCCCCCCTGTCCCCCAAGCTTGCAGCTTGGGCTTCATCTTCAATTTGCACCTTACCTTCAAACCCTAGATTGACTCCGTGACCAAATCCTGCTGCTTCTCCCCCCACAACATTGCCAAGATCCGCCCTTTTCTGCCTGTCTCCTCTGCCAAAACTCTCATCCACACCCTAGTCATCTCATGTCTTGACTATTGTAACCTCCTCCTCGCTGGCTTTCCCCACTCCCACCTTTCTTCCCTGATCTCTGCTCAAAACTCTGCTGCCAGGATCATCCACCTAGTCCATTGCTTTGACCACATGCAGCCTCTCCTCTCTCCACTGGCTCCCTCTTCCTGAGCGTATTCTGCACAAGTTCCTCGTCTTCACCTACAAAGCCCTCCACAACCTTGCTCCCCCTACCTCTCTGCCCTGATCTCCCTCTGAACCCATGATCAACCACTCCGCTCCTCTTCCATCCCCTCCCTCACCCTCCCTCCCATGCCTCCTCTGCTCCTTCAACCGCCTTCGTCTCTTCTTCCTCGCTGCCCCGCATGCCTGGAACTCCCTCCCTACCCACATTTGCCTTGCCCCCTCCCTTTGTACCTCTAAATCCCTCCTCAAAACCCACCTCTTCTGCTCTTCCCTTTCCCTAACTCCTGCTAAGCATCCCCACCCAGGTTTATCCCCCACCTGTTATCTGCAAACTCCCAACTTACTAAAACCAAGCCAAGAACAGGTAGCTGTGCTCTTGCATCCTCATGAATATTGCATCCCTTGTTTATCCCTCTGTTCCCCCTTCCCTGTCTCCCCTTCCCCTGTCTTTAGATTGTAAGCCCTCAGGCAGGGACCATGTTTATCTTATTCTTTGTAAAGCACTGGGTACATCTCTGGCACTGTATAAATGCTAACAACAACAACAACAACAGCAACAGGAAAACAAGCACCAGGAATTGAGGGCACAAAAAATCAGCCAGGACACTATAAAAAGCCTAAGCCAAATCCCAGAAACCTACTATGGATCTTGGGGGCTGTGACTCTTTCCGGGATTCCTCCATAGGGGGTCCTACAACTTGACCAGACCAGGCCACCACCTATCTCCTGTTCCTGACAGATGACATCCGCTGTTTGAACTTGCAAGACATATAAGACTCTGATTGTGGGATACTGTCTAGCTAGGTAATTGCTGCTGGATCAACAGCTTGATTCTATGTTTTGCTGTGTGCTATAATAAACCTTAGACTTACATATGCACATGTATATTGACTCAAGTGAAACACAGTGTGTGGGTCCCTCCAGCCCATGTGGGAGCTAATTCTTATTTGGCATTGCCAAATCCTCTAGGAGAATAAAGGCATTGTTCTTGCTACTTCTCACATCCAAAGCAAGTGCTCTACCATCTGAGCTAATTCTCTTCAATAGCAGAAAACTGGAATCCAGCCATGTGGAGTGAAAGTGAGGCACTCACCTGCTAAGTCAATGGTGAGGTCAGGGGGATGGGGGTGGGGCAGTGAGGGGTGGGGCTGATTGAAAAATGCCACTGGAGAAAGCATTTCATTGATGACTGGCTAGCTCAGTTGGTCAGAGCATGGTGCTAATAACACCAAGGTCATGGGTTCAGTACCCACACTGGGCCCTTTCCCATGCCAGCTTTCTCTCTGGCTTGCCCTATGTTCTGGATAAATGTTCCCTTCCTGCCCTGCCCCCCCCACAATGTAAATTTTTGAAAACCTATCCACACAGAAAGTGATGTGGTATTTCTTTTTGGGCACAACCCTGACTCCCAGGGCGTCGCCTTTGTATCTCCCTCTAAATACCCCTGCAAACCCATAACTCATCCTTCGCATAGAGGGGTCTTCCCCCAACTCTCATCCATGCATACCCACAGTACAAATAAGGAGTACTTTGACCTTAAACTTCACTAGCCAATACAAACAACTGCCTGCAGGGGCAGAGGGAGTTGATACAAGGCTAACTTTTGAGAAGGTACCACCCTGGTTTCTCTGACTGTGCACCCATCATCAGTCTCAGGTATACTTTCCAGTTCTCTTTGAGTCTGGAGAAAGCTGATAGAAGACTGGGATGCGGAGATGATTGGCTGAAACGGTTCAGCATTCCTACTCCAACAGCCTGTAGTCCCAGGAAAGACTTTCACTCCTTTATAGGTCACTCTGGAGGCAGAATACTGAAGGTTGTAAATTTTGATTTCTGCAAAATCATATTTTCCAATAAATAATGTCCATGTGACGTATCTGCCCCCTCTCCCCTACAGTCAAAGTTCTCCTTTCTGACTCACAATTAGCACTAAATAATAAGAAATGATCTGAGATGCATAAGACTCTTTCTTAGATGCTTGACTTTTAAGAGCTAACAGGAAGAAAAAGTTGGCAAAACTTTTTTTTAAATTGTTTTTTTTTTAAGTATACCCTAGATCTGTTTAATAAAAGATGCCATTTTCGCATAACTATCTTTCTGATTGTATCTGTACTTTTCATTTGGCCTGTCCTAGCTACACCATTTCTAAAGCCAGGAGTCTGTATTTTGTTTTGGAGGCATGCTACTGTTTTGGAGAAAACAAAGTTGAACATATTGTTATTGTTATTGTTATTGTTATTGTTATTGTTCACGATGCCTATCAAGAACAACCTTGGCAAGGGAGTATTTTCTGGTGAATTAATAACCAGCTGGAATAAAAGGCCTATGGAAAAGCCCTGAGCCATCAACACTCACAGCTAGTAATTAATCTCCAGGAAATGCCAGGGGGCTCAATCGTTATTGCTTAATTAATGTAGTAATATCATCTTTGTGTGGAAATAATGAGTAGTTGCTTTTATGTATTCTCATCATCTTAACCTGGTTTAGGGAGGGATGAATGTGGCTGCAAATTTGCTTTAGCTTAATTTTATTCAGTTTTCAGTGAGAAAAACAAGTCAGTAACGGTTAACCCAAGGAAAGCTTTCTTTGTGTTTGTGTATTTAAATAGCTAAAAAGGTGGCATCTGAACCAGCACTTGGGAGGGGGGATAGGCAATTGTGAAGGAAAAGGTGGAAAAAGATTATTCATAATGGCAGGACTGAGCTTAATACAAGTTATATTCAGTTAGCTTAAAAAAAAAAAAAAAAACTGCCCAAAGAAAATCAAAAACACCAACCCTTAGGTCAATCTGATATCTGATGCCATTTGTCAGGGAAAACATTCCTTATAAAATCAGACTTTTCTGTATCTATAGATGAACCCATAATTTGAATGAATTAATTCATTAGAGAGAGATATGTGGCGGTCATTATCAGCTACAATGGACAATCAGCAGATTGGATAATTGTTCATTGTACAGAAATGAAAGTGCCATGAAAGAACAGAATTATCAGTAAGATATCATATGCCATTACTACCAAAATGCAAGTGTTCTTTGTGAGTCTGGTATATCAGTGAAATACTTTGGGGCACTTAAATACCAAGATAAGAAGATAGAGGACACTTCTGTGGAATACATGTTGCCGAGCAACCTGTATTTCTCATGTGTCCTCTTTAATTTGGATATCTGGCCACCATAAGAAGATCCTTACCATGGATTATGGCTTTAACCATAACGTTCAAGACACTTAGGGTATTTTCAGACGTGACACCCCCGCCTGTGGTCATGCTTACCCCAGTGTGGCCACGGGTGGGTGGTGTCACATCTGCTCCCGCCCTGCCAGATGTTTACCCATGGGCGGGAGCAGAAGTAAACCTGGACTTTGGCAGGGATAACATGAGATGTGTGCTGGGCTCGGACAGTGCACATCCTGTGTTAAGTCCTTCCATGGTCCAAGGTAGGCATCCCCGGACCGTGGTAGAAAGGGCCATCACCTCTGATGGTCTGTTCCACCGTACATTGCCGGAGCAGTTTTAGGCCGGCGCGGCAGCTGCACCCACCCATCAGTGAGGCCGCATATCCCCCGCCCTCTCCCCACCCCCTCCTTAGCTCCGGCTGCCGGGGTGGGTTTAAGCATGGTGCCTCACTAAGCTGTCATGTGTAAAAATACCCTTATTCTAGTATAGGCCTATTTGCTTCAATGAGAATACTCTGGATTAAGTGGCTTGAAGATCGTGGCCATCGTTCAAATTGCTCCTTAAGGGACCTAGATATAGTTGTTCATTTTTAGTGCTGGTTAGGTTTCATTTCCATCTGGGGACAGCCAAAGCCTTAGATTTGTTCCATTTAACTGACAATGGGAACAATTGCTATGTTTGATATAGATAATTTAAATGACTGTTGATTGGATGAGAAACTGTGTGACCATTAATAGATGGTGAAGTATCTGGAAATTAATTAGATCATGTTAAAGTGTCATGAACTGAAGAAGCTGAATTAGTTAACAGTCTGTAAAATATTTCTCTGTGATGCCCTGTCTGCCTGCCTCCATTGCGAGTTCTTGCAGGACCAGTGTCACTCACAAATGTTAGCTTTTCTGGGCTCCTCTCCAGTCTCTGTTGGTGGGAAAAGGTCTTTTCCATCTCACTGTTGTTGCACTTGCCACCAGTCTACCCGATCCTGCTGTGGGATGCCTCCAGCACTGTCCCTCATCTGGTTCATGCTATCCCAGCTAGCTAGTCCCTCAGCTAGTCTCTGCCTCTTTTAGTCCACACTATCCCAGTCAAGCAGATGTTTCTTGTTATAGGAGAATTAGCTCCCAGTGTGGCTATTCCCACCCATGGACCTCTGCCTATGGTACTCTGTCCTCTGTCAGAACTAGCTGTTCCTAAGTCCATAGTCCCCCTTCTGGAGAGATGTTTAGAGGGGCGCAAGAGTCATAGTCCAAGATTCAACTGTGGGACCTTGGTTCATGACACTCCAGCCTAGAGTTACATCACTATCAGGCTTCAACGTTAGGCGGGCAGACTCCACATTCCCACAGCCTAGTGTTACATCACTGGGTGCTCCTCAACTAGCCCTAGCCTCAATCCTCCTTCACTCTGCCTCAATTTGTTTATGCTATCACAGTCCACCCTGGACTGGGCTACCCCTGCTTTCGGCAGTCTCCCAGTTGTCCGAACCCTTAGCCTGCTTCCACCAAACTCAAAGGGGTGCCCCACCTTTGACTAGGGGCACCCAGAGGCTTGTTCTCCAAACCCCTGGGGGTTAGGGTGTGGCTGACAGCTCATCCACCTCCCTGTAATCACATATGGATGCCAGTTCTTCCACCCCCTACATCCCACATAGCATGAGGGTTGCCAGCTCAATTGCTCCCCCTGCAACCTCTCAGGCCTTCACCAAGTGACCGCTCAACCACCCCCCTGCCATTCCACCTCATGCCCTGCCCCCAGGGCCCTCCTTGCCCATCTCCCTAGGGTGCGGTCAGGGCTCCCACCTAATTCCCCAGCTAGGCGTGGTTCCCACTGACTATGGAGCTCCACATCCTAGCTGCTTCAAAATGATGGTCCCCAGGCTGGGATATCCCTCTTTCCTATAAAGTTGCAGTCCAGTCACATGATCTCACTCCACTCTGGCTTAATCCCATCATTGCCAGCACAAATGCACTAATGGTGAAGTGCTTCAACTCATTAGCCCAGTCTCTTCAGCCAGTGTTGACATGACATGTTCAGCCTTTTGTCATGGTTAACCTGACTGGGGCTACAGACATAGACTAAACTCTTCAAAGCTTAGCAGATCATTTAGCCTTGCAACTCTAGGCATTTAGGCCTTGTTCTCACAATCACTTATTTGGCGGTAAATACCTCTTAACTCACTTTAATCTCTAGTGTTCCCACAAACAGGGTATGAATGTGAGGATAAATGATGGTTAATGTGGAGAGGATGGCTTTTCCTCCAGGTGGCTTGATGATCTTTACTTGAAGGAATTTACTAGGGATGAGCAGCCAATTACATACTTTTGAGTAATATCACCATCTTAGGAAATAGGATCAATTTCCTGACCATTTCCCGACACCAATGTGATTTTTAAGTTCTTGCAATACTACAAGATACCCTCCCAATTACTGACTTTCCACTTACCGTTTACCATGTACAATTCATTTACTGCATTCCCAAGGGTACTGTTTCATTTTACTTCTGAGTTCATTATTACTGTATTTCTGAGCCAATCACTGTGCGAATAGCCCACCCCTTAATCTTCAACTGAATAACTGGGCTACATTTTGAATGCCTAGTACTTGCTCATATCTAAATACAGATCTCTAAATACTGATGTGACTTTTTACTTACGTATAGCATAGTCCATATTGTATTGTATTAAACATTAATGAAGAACTTGGTTTTCATAAAATATTGATGGTCTTGCATTGCTGGGCATAAATTCTCTAAATTTAGTTCATATCCATCATGGAAGAAGTCCACGATAATTTCCAAATATGCTGGAGAGAATACTTTTCAATATACAGAGAATGTTATTGACATTTTATCCCATTCCTCTCTTTTCTCTTTCATTTTCCCTCTTTCCGGCCTTCTCTATTTGCTCCAAAAAGGAAGGTTTTTTTAATGGGAAAAAAGATTCAGAACCTACATAATCATAAAGCATTTCATTTAGCTGACAGCATCTCTTGACATTTTCTTTTTGCTTATTAAAGTCACTATTTGCTTTTATGCTTATTTTTGTTTGACTCCAACTCCTAATTGGCAGTTTCATAGCAATGCGGTTCTTCATCCCAAGATGCACCATTAGGGGGAGCATTTCAGTGCACCTATAGTCAAATGCCTTACAAGCAGAAGTTGTACAAAGAGTATGGTATCTGTACACAAGACTGGGGGATTTCTAACTAAATTAGTAACAACATTAGGCTTGGGGTTGGCATACCTGATACAGCTCTGCAGAAAAAAAAAGGCAGCTGTATCATGACATATCTTATTGGGAAAATAAAAGGTGCAAAGGGTACAATCGTTTTCAGAAATGAAGAACAGTGCTATACTCAGGGACCAGATTCTGGATCCTTCTATGGGATGTTATTCAGTACTGGATATTCTCCAAAAACTCTCTCTTGTGCCCTCATAGTGTAGTGAATTGATGCAAAAATAATTGTGAACTTTATCCACAGTTCTTTTGGATGGATGGATGGATGGATGGATGGATGGCAATAAATCTCCTAAATTCCTTTGATTCTTCCAATAGCAGAAAATAAATGGAAACATTTTGTCCTGATCTATGCCTTGGAGGTTTCCAGTGCAGAATACAACTTGCATGGAGTGTGTCCATCTAGTATTTCTTTTGGCTGGGGATAGATCAGGGATCCTGTTGGTAGGGATGTGTGAACAGAATGCAGTTCGGATGTTCGGACATTCAGACGTTTGGTCCAAAAACTTAGTTTGGTTTTGGGCATTTGGTCCTGCAGAGTTCAGACCCCCCAAAACATTCAGAAAGTTTGTCAATGGAAGAGGCTTGGGGCACTCCAGGTGTGCCTGTGGGGGCATGGCAGGTGGTCAGAGACACAGCAGCAGCAGCAGCAGCAGAGATTGGGAAGGTTTGGGGCTGGCACCCCGGAATGCCTGGGCAGGCAGGCATGGTGCTTGGCACCTGGGGGTATATGTGGGGACATGGCTGACTTTCTGAGTCCCAGCGGAAGCAGCAACAGCAGAGGCTGGGAAGGCTTGGGGCTTGGTGGCTGGCCTGGCACCCCTACTTGGCCAGGCATTACAGGCTGCCAGGCATCGGTGGAGCAGTGCCAGAAATTGGATTCCCTGGTACAAGAACCCATGGAATACCAGGGGCAGCAGTGGCAGCAGCAACATATAGACAGCATGACATGAGCAGCAGAAGGCAGGCTGAGGCAGGGTTCAAGGTTGGCAACCAGGGCGGGTGGGCAGACAGGCAGCATGGCATGAAAGGTAGTAGGGAAGGCAGGCTGGGACATTGGCAGGGCACTCAAAAAGGTTGGAGAAGACTGTGCAGTGTGAGCACGAGAGAGAGAGTCAGTAAATTAGGCAGCCGAGATTGTCTAGCCAGAGGCCGGCTGGCAAGCTTCCCAATGCCACCTGGTGTCATGAGGTCAGTCAGATAGGCCAACTGAGGCCATCTAGTCAGAGAGAGAGAGAGAGAGAGCAGGGTGGGTGCTGGGCATTGGGAGGGAGGGACAGCACCTCAGCAGCAGCAGCCCAGATTGAGGAGGAGCCCTGTCCCAAGACTGCCCTTGGCATGGGATGGCGTGTGCTACTGCACCATCAATCCATGTCCAGGGGCTGCTCAGGGAATCTCAGTAGTGGAAGGTTCACCTTCATAAAAAGCAACTGCTGCACCAACTTCTCCCACAGTCTCAGACGGTGCAGCGAGCAAATGTCCCCTGCCATAGAGAACACTCACTCATGGGGACACTCGTTGGTGAGCATGACAACAGAGCCTTGGCCACTTCGGATAGGGGTGGCCATACGTCACTCTGAGAGCTGTGTCACCACCATGTTCTGCCCCTCCCATTAGCGCTGTCAGTGGTGCAGCAGCAGCAGCCAGTTGAGTCCCGGAAGCATCAGTGCACCATGGAGGAACTGGGGTGGGGGCAGCTGCCAAGTCCATCAGCAGCTGCAGGACGTAGAGTGTGGTGTACCTTTCAACTGAAAGCCACGCACATGTTGGGGGAAATGATCACACTCGATGGGCAGCCCTTCTTGTGGGCAAGGACATGGGCTTTAGGCACCTGATTGGCTTCCTGGCCTCCCTGTTAAAGCTGCCTCATGCACCACCCTGAGTCGGCAGGTGGTGCCAGACTCATACCAGACTTTAAAGGAGCAGCTGGCGAGGGGATGGGGGTGCCACTGTCCAATTCACCACAGACCTGTGGTCGAGCAGAAATATGCAGCATGCCTACCTGGCAGTGATGGCACACTGGTGGCAGGACCCTGAGGCAGCATTTGGCAGTGGCAGCAGGGTTCATGAAGAAAGGTATAGGTGGTCCCTGCTTCAGGTGGAAATCATGGATGGCCCCCACACTTCTTGGAACATTGAGTCAGCCATGACCACCATGGTGAGGGAGTGGGTCATGCCAGGTGCACCCTTCACCAAGGGGGGCGTGGTGATGGCCAACATGGCCAACATATTGAGTGCAGTCCATGAGGGGGGCATCAGCATCCCTTGCGTTTCACACACCCTTAACCTGGTGGTCAGGGATGCTCTGGGATTGGGGGAGAAGGGGATTGTGGCAGGCACCCTTATCTCCCTGATCAAGTGAGGGAGGAAGCTGACCCATTTCTTTAACTGGAGCGTGAAGTGCAGCAACCTCTCCAGGCAAAACAGGCAGAACAAGGTCCCCAGTGCACCAGCTGGTGCAGGATGTGTCCACCAGGTTGAATTTCACATTCCTAATGCTCTAGCAGCTTCTCGAGCCTTGCATCAGGTTCAACTGGTGATGGACAGCGGGGAACCTCAAGGGTACAATGGGGCAGAATGGGAGATTCTGACTCACACAGCCTTTGTTCTCAGACAGTTCCTGGCCATGACGGAGACCACCAGCTCCTCCACAGCCACCATGAGTCAGGTGACCCTCTGGTCCAGAGTCTCCTCAGGAGACTGGATCAGATTATCCAGGGGTTGTGGCCCTCAGGGCAAGAAGCTAGTGGGTGAGGTGGTTGCCCTGGTGCAGCAGCTGAAGGCAGGGCTGAAGACATGGTTTGATGAGCTCCTGCAGTAGNTGGATGGATGGATGGATGGATGGATGGATGGCAATAAATCTCCTAAATTCCTTTGATTCTTCCAATAGCAGAAAATAAATGGAAACATTTTGTCCTGATCTATGCCTTGGAGGTTTCCAGTGCAGAATACAACTTGCATGGAGTGTGTCCATCTAGTATTTCTTTTGGCTGGGGATAGATCAGGGATCCTGTTGGTAGGGATGTGTGAACAGAATGCAGTTCGGATGTTCGGACATTCAGACGTTTGGTCCAAAAACTTAGTTTGGTTTTGGGCATTTGGTCCTGCAGAGTTCAGACCCCCCAAAACATTCAGAAAGTTTGTCAATGGAAGAGGCTTGGGGCACTCCAGGTGTGCCTGTGGGGGCATGGCAGGTGGTCAGAGACACAGCAGCAGCAGCAGCAGCAGAGATTGGGAAGGTTTGGGGCTGGCACCCCGGAATGCCTGGGCAGGCAGGCATGGTGCTTGGCACCTGGGGGTATATGTGGGGACATGGCTGACTTTCTGAGTCCCAGCGGAAGCAGCAACAGCAGAGGCTGGGAAGGCTTGGGGCTTGGTGGCTGGCCTGGCACCCCTACTTGGCCAGGCATTACAGGCTGCCAGGCATCGGTGGAGCAGTGCCAGAAATTGGATTCCCTGGTACAAGAACCCATGGCATACCAGGGGCAGCAGTGGCAGCAGCAACATATAGACAGCATGACATGAGCAGCAGAAGGCAGGCTGAGGCAGGGTTCAAGGTTGGCAACCAGGGCGGGTGGGCAGACAGGCAGCATGGCATGAAAGGTAGTAGGGAAGGCAGGCTGGGACATTGGCAGGGCACTCAAAAAGGTTGGAGAAGACTGTGCAGTGTGAGCACGAGAGAGAGAGTCAGTAAATTAGGCAGCCGAGATTGTCTAGCCAGAGGCCGGCTGGCAAGCTTCCCAATGCCACCTGGTGTCATGAGGTCAGTCAGATAGGCCAACTGAGGCCATCTAGTCAGAGAGAGAGAGAGAGAGAGCAGGGTGGGTGCTGGGCATTGGGAGGGAGGGACAGCACCTCAGCAGCAGCAGCCCAGATTGAGGAGGAGCCCTGTCCCAAGACTGCCCTTGGCATGGGATGGCGTGTGCTACTGCACCATCAATCCATGTCCAGGGGCTGCTCAGGGAATCTCAGTAGTGGAAGGTTCACCTTCATAAAAAGCAACTGCTGCACCAACTTCTCCCACAGTCTCAGACGGTGCAGCGAGCAAATGTCCCCTGCCATAGAGAACACTCACTCATGGGGACACTCGTTGGTGAGCATGACAACAGAGCCTTGGCCACTTCGGATAGGGGTGGCCATACGTCACTCTGAGAGCTGTGTCACCACCATGTTCTGCCCCTCCCATTAGCGCTGTCAGTGGTGCAGCAGCAGCAGCCAGTTGAGTCCCGGAAGCATCAGTGCACCATGGAGGAACTGGGGTGGGGGCAGCTGCCAAGTCCATCAGCAGCTGCAGGACGTAGAGTGTGGTGTACCTTTCAACTGAAAGCCACGCACATGTTGGGGGAAATGATCACACTCGATGGGCAGCCCTTCTTGTGGGCAAGGACATGGGCTTTAGGCACCTGATTGGCTTCCTGGCCTCCCTGTTAAAGCTGCCTCATGCACCACCCTGAGTCGGCAGGTGGTGCCAGACTCATACCAGACTTTAAAGGAGCAGCTGGCGAGGGGATGGGGGTGCCACTGTCCAATTCACCACAGACCTGTGGTCGAGCAGAAATATGCAGCATGCCTACCTGGCAGTGATGGCACACTGGTGGCAGGACCCTGAGGCAGCATTTGGCAGTGGCAGCAGGGTTCATGAAGAAAGGTATAGGTGGTCCCTGCTTCAGGTGGAAATCATGGATGGCCCCCACACTTCTTGGAACATTGAGTCAGCCATGACCACCATGGTGAGGGAGTGGGTCATGCCAGGTGCACCCTTCACCAAGGGGGGCGTGGTGATGGCCAACATGGCCAACATATTGAGTGCAGTCCATGAGGGGGGCATCAGCATCCCTTGCGTTTCACACACCCTTAACCTGGTGGTCAGGGATGCTCTGGGATTGGGGGAGAAGGGGATTGTGGCAGGCACCCTTATCTCCCTGATCAAGTGAGGGAGGAAGCTGACCCATTTCTTTAACTGGAGCGTGAAGTGCAGCAACCTCTCCAGGCAAAACAGGCAGAACAAGGTCCCCAGTGCACCAGCTGGTGCAGGATGTGTCCACCAGGTTGAATTTCACATTCCTAATGCTCTAGCAGCTTCTCGAGCCTTGCATCAGGTTCAACTGGTGATGGACAGCGGGGAACCTCAAGGGTACAATGGGGCAGAATGGGAGATTCTGACTCACACAGCCTTTGTTCTCAGACAGTTCCTGGCCATGACGGAGACCACCAGCTCCTCCACAGCCACCATGAGTCAGGTGACCCTCTGGTCCAGAGTCTCCTCAGGAGACTGGATCAGATTATCCAGGGGTTGTGGCCCTCAGGGCAAGAAGCTAGTGGGTGAGGTGGTTGCCCTGGTGCAGCAGCTGAAGGCAGGGCTGAAGACATGGTTTGATGAGCTCCTGCAGTAGGGAGGAATATGTGTAGGCAACCATGCTGGACCGCAGGGTCAAGGGCAGCATGGCAGTGTGGGATGCTCTATGGCCACTTGAAGGGTGAGCTGGTGGAGAGGGTCCAGCAGGCAGAGAAGGAGGGCTCTGGAGAGTGCGTGGCAGCAGCAGCAGGATGCCTGTGGTGATGGTGGGAGTAGGAGCAGCCACCCCTTTCAGCTGGCGAGGTCTATACCTGTCCCCAGCCCTAGCAGTAGCAGCACCAGCAGCAGCAGGTTGAGCAGCAGCAGCATCCCTATGACATGGATGATGTGGATGGACATCCCTCCCTGCCTGTAATGTAGGCCCCAGAATCCTACGGGTGGGTCCTGGGGCTGGAGTGGAAGCTTCTAGATGACATGGAATAATGGCTCTCCTTGACTGTAATGTAGGCCCCAGAACCCTGATTCTGGGTCCTGGGGCTGTAGTGTCTGGCTGTTTCTTGATGCGTTGGAATGACGGCTCCCCATGAGCAGAATGACGGCCCCAGAACCATAACAGTGGGTCCTGGGACTAGAGTGGCAGCTTCTGAATGAAGTGGAGGGACTGGAAAGCCCTCCCTGCCTGGAAGGTAGGCTCCATAACCCTGAGGGTTGGTCCTGGGCCTGAAGTGGCTGGCACCCCGACTTGGCCAGGTGTTGCAGGCTGTTTGGCATCAGTGGAGCAGCGGTAGAGGTCCGGCCAGGGCTTGGTGTCTGGTACCCCTACTTGACATTGCAGGTTGGCTGGCATCGGTGGGGCACTTGCAGACAAATGGAACGATACGATAGGCCTTCCTGCCTGCAACGTAGTCCCCAGAACCCTGATGGTGGGTCCTGGGGCTAGAGAGGGTGCCTGTTTCTTGATGTGGTGGAATGATGACTCCCTGTGAGCAGAATGACAGCACCAGAACCCTGATGTTGGGTCCTGGGACTAGAGTGTCAGCTTCTGGATGATATGGAAAGACAGCCCTACCTGCCCAAAAAATAGGCCCCAGAACCCTGATAGTGTGTCATGGGGTTGGAGTGGATGGCTGTTTCTTGATGTGGTGGAATGACAGCTCCTCCTGAGTGGAATGATGCCCCCAGAACCCTGATGGTGGGTCCTGGGGCTTGAGTGTCTGGCACCCCTAGTTGGTTGGGTGTTGCAGGCTCCCAGGCATCGGTGGAGCAGAGGCCCCACCAGGGCTTGTTAGCTGACAACCCTAATTGCCTGAGCATTGAAGCATGGCTGGCATAGGTGGAGTAGCAGCAGAGGCCCAGCAAGGGCTTGGTGTCTGGCAACCCTACTTGGCAGGTCATTGCAGGCTGGCTGGAATCAGTGGAGCAGTTGCAGAGGTCCAGCCAGGGCTTGGTAGCTGGCACCCCTATTGGCAGGGCATTTCAGGCTGGCTGGCATAGGTGGAGCACTTGCAGAGAAGTGGAATGACAGCCCTCCCTGCCTGAAACGTAGGCCCCAGAACCCTGATGGTGGGTCCTGGGGTTGGAGTGGCTGGATGCTAGACCTGCGCAAGGCCTTTGAGTCAGTCTCAAGAGAGAAACTCTGGATTAAACTTCGATGTAAGGGGATAAATGAGACGCTGTTAGCCCTCATGATTCAATTACACACGGGTAATATTGCTCATGTTCGTGCGTCCCCTTCAACTGCTTCCAAAAGATCTATTCCCATAAAGAGAGGTGTTAGACAAGGGGGAATATTGGCCCCTATTTTGTTTAACATCTTTCTGGGAGATTTGATGATGTATCTGGGAGAGGAAGAAGGTCATCCCCCCAAGATTAAGAACAAGGCAATACCGGCCCTGATGTATGCTGATGACATCGTGGTATTGTTGCAAACCAGGAAAGGCTTGATATATTAATTGGACAAACTGAAGGAATTCTGTAATACCAATATGCTGCAGGTTAATTCTAAAAAATCCCAGATAATGGTTATTGGCGGCAAGCAAGAGGTGTACCAGTGGAAGTTTGGGGATGAGTCTTTACTCCAGGTTGACAATTATGTCTATCTTGGCTTGAATTTTTCTAATAACCTCAAATGGGATAGGCACGTAAAAGAGATGGCAATAAAAGCATCAGTTGCATCCAGAGGTATTATAAAGTTTGTTGCTGGGTCTTTAGAGGCCCCAATCTCTCAAGCCCTTAAAGTATATAAGGCCAAAGTTAAAAGTTTGGTTACATATGGGGCAGAGATAATTGATGGATCCTGCTGTGCCAAGCTTGAAGTTGTGCAAAATAAGTTTTTGCGTAGTATCCTGGGGCTTCCGCAAGCGATCCCAGAATCAGTTCTCAGGGCAGAAACTGGAGTAAGCTCTATTTTGAATCAGATTACAATAAAGAGTTTATGTTATTGGGCCAAACTCTGCACCAGGGAGGTGTCATGCTTGACATCTATCTGCCTACAAGAAGAACTAGAGAAGAAACAGAGCCCCCCTGTATTCGTGGGTAAACAAGACTTTGCAACAGCTGAGAAGTATAGGGCTATCTCTGGAATACCTACTCACCAAAGATCGGGTTAGTATAGGAAATATCATCAAATCCAGGGTGTTAGATATTGGGAAACAAGAAGATATTGCTGCTCTAATGGATTGGAAAGTCGCACCTAATTACCATCGAATTAAACAAATTCATGGTTTTGAGCCCTATTTGGAATGTCTGCCTAAATGTTGTATACGGAGAGCATATACACAAGTCCGTATGCAGCTAGTAAAATCTGCCATCACACAAGGAAGATACATAAAACAGCCTTATGCAAATCATAATTGTGTATGTAGTGACAGTGATCTGGAGGATATTTCACATATTATCTTTTACTGTCCTCTTTATGAAGAACTTAGGCAGGTTTGGTTATTACCTTTGTGGCAAGAGCATCCATATATATATCTGTCTGACCAGCTTTGTTTAGAGCAAATACTCTCCACAAAGGATAAGGAAGTGGCATGTGCGGTCGCTACCTTTGTTTATCTGGCCACCAAAAAAAGGGAGGAGCTTAGTGCAAGCAATGAAGATAACTTATGAGGGCGTTTGTATTGTGGTTGGATACCATGGTCTTCTACCAGTGGAATTGGGGGAAGGTGCGTGTACAATAATTGATTATTGGAATCATTGTTTAAATGATATTTGCAGTTTACTGGGGGTTAGTCTAGTTTTATAATTTCAGGGGACAAGCCTGGCTGAGGTTCCCCCCCCCCCGCAGAAGAGCAAGGCAGCAATTTCCCAGCTCTGGCTGGTTTTGTTTATGTAACCTCTCTGCAGGAGAGTGTATAATATAACTCTCTGGAGTTTTTGGAATATTTTTGGATTATCCTGATTGTTGGATTTTGTGATGTCATTTTGTCACACTGTATGTATTTTACATTGTATATGTGGGTACATATGTTTTATGAAAATGGCTATGGCGAAAGCTAGCTGAATAAACTGAATTGAATTGGCTGGATGCTTCTTGATGCGGTGGAATGACGGCTCTCTGTGTGTGGAATGATGGCCCTAGAACCCTGAAGGTGGGGCGTGGGACTAGAGTGGCTGGCTGTTTCTTGATGTGGTGGAATGACAGCTCACCATGAGCAGAATGACAGCCCCAGAACCCTGATGGTGGGTCCTGGGACTAGAGTGCCAGCTTCTGGATGATGTGGAAAGACAGCTCGCTCTTCCTGAAAAGTACACCCCAGGACACTGATGGTGGGTCCTGGGACTGGAGTGGGTAGCTATTCCTTGATGCGGTGGAATGATGGCTCCCCGTGAGCAGAATAACAGCCCCAGAACCCTGAAGGTGCGTCCTGGGACTCGAGTGGCAGCTTCTGGATGCAGTGGATGGACATCCCTCCCTACCTGTAATATAGGCCCCAGAACCCTGATGGTGGGTCCTGAGGCTGGAGTGTCTGGCTGTTTCTTGATGAGGCTGAATGATGACTCCATGTGAGCGGAATGACGGCTCCAGAAACCTGATGGTGGGTCCTGGGGCTGGAGTGGCTGGCACCCCAATTTGGTTGGGCATTGCAGGCTGCCAGGCATTGGCAGAGGAGCAGCAGAGGCCCAGTCATTACTTGGTGGCTGGCACACCTACTTGGCCTAGAATTGCAGGCTGGCTGGCATCAGTGGAGAAGCAGCAGATGCCCATCCAGGGCTTGGTGGCTGGCACCCCTACTTGGCCAGTAGTTGCAGGCTGACGGGCATCAGTGGAGCAGCGGCAGAGGCATAGCATGGGCTGGGTAGCTGTCACCCCTACTTGGCTGAACATTGCAGGGTGGCTGGCATCAGTGGAGCAGCAGCAGACACCTGGCCAGGGCTTTGTGGCTGGCACGCCTACTCAGCTGGGCATTGCAAGCTGGCAGGCTTCCAGGTCTGCTTGCTCACTCTATGCTGGGTTCTCCTGTTCTAGTCACCATCACAGCCGGGCGTTTCAGGCTTCCAGGCATTGGTGGAACAGTGGCTGAGGCCTGGCCAGGGCTTGTTGGCTGGCCCCGCTGCTCAGCTAGGCATTGCAGGCTGGCTGGCATTGGTGGAGCAGTGGTAGAGGCACAACCATGGCTCAGTGGCTGGCACCCCTACTTGGATGGGCATTGCAGGCTGGCATCGTACTCGACTGAGTGAAGAAGCCCTACTGCAAATTGGGCAAGTCTTCCCATTTGGTGAATCTCGTGGACACCCAGCCCCTGCCCACCGGCGCACTCATCCAAGCTATGCCTATCTACAAGAGTGAGAAGCAAATGGCTGAACTGCAGTATCAGCAGCAGCAGCAGACATTGAATTGCCAGGGCACAGTAACTGCAGCTGGCACCCCTGCTTGGCCGGGCATTGCAAACTGGCTGGCATCAGTGGAGCAGGGGCAGAGGCCTGGCCAGGGCTCAGTGGCTGGCACTCCTACTTGGCCAGGAGTTGCAGGTTAGCTGGCATCGGTGGAGCATTTACAGACAATGAAGTGGAACGACAGCCCTCTCTGCCTGTAAAGTAGGCACCAGAACCCTGATGGTGGGTCCTGGAGTTGGAGTGGCTTCTTCTTGATGCCGGGTATAACACCTAGATCTATCTAATCTAATCTAAATAAATGAAACTGTGGAGGTAAATGTGTGGAAATGTTGAAATAGGAGGAGTATGACTATGGATTGGTAGGAACACAAACTGCTGGGAGAGGGAGAGTTCTGAAAACACCTGCTGACTGGATCAGTGGCTAGCTCAGAACAAATTGAAAGGGAGGAGGGCAATTACTTTTGTTACGTTGCTTGCATTGGCGGGGCAGCAGCAGAGGTCTGGACAGGGCTTGGTGGCTAGCACCCCTATTTGGCTGGGCATTGCAGGCTGCTAGACATTGATGGAGCAGTGGCAGAGGCCAGCCAGGGCTTGGTGTCTGGCACCCCTGCTTAACCAGGTGTTGCAGGATTGCATCCTACTTGCCAGATCTGAACAAGCTATTCTGACAATTGGTCATGCCTTGCCCAGTGGTGAATCATGTGGCCACCCAGTAGCAGATATTGGATTAGCAGCAAACAGTACCTGTGGCACAGGAGAGGCAGCATTGACAGCAGCAGCAGACATTGGATTTACTGGGCACAAAACCTATGGCACAGACAGCAGAAGCAGCAGCAGCGGCAGATATTGGATTGTCAGGGCACAAAACCTATGGCACAGACAAAAGAGGCAGAATTGGCAGCAGAAGCAGACATTGGATTGCCAGGGCACAGAACCAATGGCAGAGACAGCAGAGGCAGCATTGGCAGCAGCGATAGAAATTGGATTGCCAGGGCGCAGAGTTTCCCCAGAAGGCCTAGTAAAGCGCTGAAGCCAGCCAGTGCTGAAGCCACCGGACTGTCATGCTGTAGCCGCCGTCTGGAGCGTAAAAGTTAGGCGATCCCTGGGTGGGGGGTAGGGTGATCCCTGGGGTGGGGGGCCTGTAAAACCACCCCCCACCCCAGGGATCACCCTAGTATCTGCTGGTGTGGGGTCCGGGTTGCCGCCGCCGGCACGTCAGGGGCCCAGAGCCCACGCTAGCAGGGACTTTGGGTAAAAAATAATATTTTTTAAATCCAGGCTGGGCAGAGTAGGTGGGGGGTGTCCCCCCCCTTCCACCCATGCAGTCTGGATGGGGGAGGAAAAATTGGTTGGTTTGTTTTTTGTTTCTTTTACATTGTGGCCATTCATTTCAATGGCTGCAATGTAAAAAAATCCGGCACGGGGAACCGGTACCGGTACCCCCAATTACCGGATTAATCCTATACTGCTGGTACAGCAAAATACCAGGAGTATCAGATACTGGGGGAACCAAAATTCCCACCCCTAATGAATACTATGGTATACAATCAACTAACATTGTGTCTGTGTGATGTTGTTTCTGTGTGCTATCATTTACAACAGAGAGAAAGCAGCCTTTGAACACCCTGAAGAAGCCAATTGTATTGGCGAAATGTTGGGTTTATGTACTTTTGCAGCTTCATAATTTTTATTAGTAGATTAATAAACTACTGTATGTACTCATTCTCCACATATACTTCTGAATTTGTATAGGAACATTATATATCTATATTGAAGCAGAATGTTGTTGATTCTGGTTTACGTAACTCTGCTTCTATATACCTTTTCAGTGTTTACAGACAGCAGAGGCAGCATGAGGAAGCAGCAGCAGACTGCCCAGTATGCTGCTGCCACTCTCGCTGTGCTCCCTATAGCTGCTGCTGCTCCTCTCCTTGCTGCCATTGTCCGGGGCTTGGGCCCTGCCTCTAGCAGCCGGGGTGGGATTCACCAGCCCTTGACTGCTGGGGATCACATCAATAATGGGGGTCGGGGACATTGGTGGCCCAGGAGGAACATCCGACCCTGAAGCACCTGCACCTGCTCCTGCAGCCTCAGAAGAGAAAGCCGCAGCCTCCTGGAATGCAGTCCTTCCAGTGCCCTGCATGACAGTGGAGGATGCTGGCAGGAGATGCCGCCGAACCACACCCCTAGTGCCACTGTTGGGAGCCTCTGAAGCCTGACTGCCAAAATCAGGCCTGTGCAGTTTGGGGCGTGGTGATTGGCTCGGGATGATACTGATGCCTGCTGCAATTCCACTGGCACAGCCCCTGCCACCTCTGCCACGTGCCCCATTGCCCGCCTTACGGGCAGCAGACCGACCTCTCCTTCTTCCCTTCTCCATTTTTCCCACCCAAAGAATGCACATGAAGATTTTATATTTTAAAAAATTTATTAGTATTCTAAAACCTATGGGACTAAATGGAATATTATCTAATATCTACATCCTGAAAACAGACTATAAAATATTAAAACTGAATCATTACACACTATCTCTACCTATCTCTATAACTAAACTAACTCCTACATCTATCTATCTATCTATCTAGGGACGGGGCGGGGGGGACATAGACAGCTCACAACAAACAACACAGGGAGGGGTTCAAAACTGAAATGAAACCTAAATCAATCTAATGCTATTCTAAATAAATCCAAAAACAGGGGGAAGGAATCAGGGATGGAATATATACATCACAAGGAGCTGTCACAAGGAGATACTGGACTACAGGTCTAACAAATATGTAAAAGTAAATGTTAAATATGTATGTAATGTATGTAATGTAAAATCTGAGAGTGGAAAGCTTCTGGAACTTGGGTGACAAATGTGTTGCCCCTTTGCAGGACTGAATCAGTTAGAGACAGAACTGATTCAGATGGGCTGCAAGTGAGGGAAACTGAATCACCTAACCCAGAAACGTGGGGTAGTGGAACCCAACTGTGACAGGATGATTGCTCATTATCTCCTCAGGATCTCCTTTGTGGGGTCCCACAGGGTTCCATTCTGTCCCCCCTCTTGTTCAACGTGCATATGCAGGCACTGGGCAAGGTCATTTGGAGGTTTGGGGTGCAGGACCATCAGTATGCGGATGACACCCAGCTCTATCTCTCTTTTTCATCTGACCCAAGTCCAGTAGTCTCAATGCTTACTCATTGCCTAGCTGCAGTGAGGGACTGGATGAGGGCAAGCCAACTGAATCAGAAACCTGACAAGACTGAGGTGATGATGGTTGGCTGGCGTTGTACCCTGCAGGGGATTGGGACTCCTCTTATTGATGGGGTCTGATCCCCTCTGGTTGATCAGGTTTGCAGCCTTGGATTGCTTCGCGATTCTTTGCTGCTCCTGGATTGCCTGGTTGCGGCAGTGGCCAGGAGTGCTTTTCACCAACTCCATCTGGTGAGGAGGCTGCGGCCTTCTCCTTTGGACTCGGATCTGACCACTGTTGTCCATGTTTTCATCACCTTGAGGTTAGCTATTATAATGTACTTTACGTGGGGCTGCCCTTGGTGATGGTTCAGAGGCTTCTGCTGGTGCAGAATGCAGTAGCTCACCTCCTTACAAGGACACATTGCTGCAAGCACATAACACCGGTTCTCCACTGCACTGGCTGACGATAATCTTCTGGGTCCAATTCAAGGTGTGGGTGATGATCTTTAAAGCCCTAAATGGCTTAGTCCCCATCTATCTGTGGGATCGCCTGGCTCCCGGTGTCCTGTCACGCCCTCTGCAGTCGACTGGAGGCACCTTCTTGGAGATTTCTCTTTTTTGCTGGGTCTCGACTATGAGGAGGGTGTTCTCATCATCACATCTTTGCTTTGGAACTCCCTCCCTCAGGAGGTCTGTCTGTGTTCAAGTCTGGTAGCCTTCTGGAGGCAATATAAGACAATATAAGATTGTTCCATTGGACTTTTGGCAGCGGGGACTGAATTGGTGGGTGGAGGATGATTTAAGGGAAATAATAGGTTGGGGGAGAGGGATTAGCTGGGATGTTGTTGGAGAGTGGGAATGGATTGGGTCTTGGGAGAGATTGTATTTAAATGTTTTTATATTGTATTTTATATTTTTTTGTAAGCTGCCCTGAGCCTTTGAGGAAGGGCAGGGTATAAATAAATAAATAAATAAATAAATAAATACATAAATAATTAGAATTCGAAATCAGTGTTTTTGCAAAGTATAAGCAGGGGCAGAACTTGATCCTGTCTCTATGTTAAAAGGTCCAAAATTTACCTATAAGTGACAATTCAAGTGAAATTACAGGGAGACAAAATTAGAGATGAAATCAGTGGCACAGCAAAGGTGTGGTGGGCCTGGGTCCAATTAGGGGCCTTCCTAAGGTCCAGGGGCTCTCCGGGGTGAGGGCAGGGCTTACTGATGAAGGCACTGCCCAACTCTCAATCCCTCTTTCTCAGAGGGTAGCAGCAACCTTACCCATTCTTAAAGCTTCCTTCTGGGTAGGGTTGCTGCCGCCCTAGGGGAAAGAGGTGTTGAGAGTTGGGTGGTGCTTTCATCGGTAAGCCCTGCCCCCATGTCACAAATCTTTGCTTTCGCTCAACCTTCCTGTGGCTCCCCACTGGTAAGATGCCTCCTGGGAAGATGGAACCCTTAGCAGTCAGCAGTCATGCTTCTTTCCAGGGTGGACTGTGATTGTGCTGGATGTGACGTTTGGCCCATCTTAGGTTGAAAACAGACACAACACTAACTCCACTTTAACACCGTTTTAACATTTCTTATGCATGTTGCAGGGCTGTATTGGTGCCCTATACAGCACTGCAACATGTATAAGAAATGTTAAAGTGGCATTAAAGTGGAGTTAGCATCATGACTGTTTTCACCCCGTGGGGCTTTGGCTGGTCCACCTCGTATGGGGATAGGAACACTGTTGGACTACCAGTGCAGCAGGCTCCTACTAGCTGCCTTGCCTGCACATGGCTGCTTGCGCCAGAAGTGAGGAGCTAGGTTACAGTTAACATATAATTATTACTCATTCAGACAAATTTTAACTGAAGCCAACTACTTATAAATGGAGACCAACACATTCAAACATGCTGTAATCATAGAGGTTCTTCCAGTGCTCTGTGAATTCAACCCGATTGTTGAGTCTGGTATGCAGTATCATCTCCCCCCCCCCTTTCATTGTTGTGGCTTAATTCCTGGTTTGATTGTTTTGTGTCATTTGGGGCATATTTCTAAGGACAAAAAGAGATCAAGCTGCTGAACAGATAACTTATTTTAAAAGTGAATGAAATTTGGAAAGCAATTTATTCAGCACTGATTGAGTCACAGCCTATTTCTCATGATCCATTGAAAAACTATACACCATTCCAATTCTCCTTTAACTAAGTGGCTCTCCAAGGGGAAAGACAATCCAAGCCAAAACCTACTTTTTGAAGAAGGCTCCCTATTATGTTCATGAAACTCAGCTTTGAAAGCTTCACTCTGGCTCCTGAATTTGCAAATCAAGCAAAATCCACTGCTAATGCAGATTTGCCACCTACATAATCACAAAGAAAACATGGTGTCCTACATTTAAAGCAATCAAATATGAAATGTAACCAAATGCAGTAGGAGTTAGAAAGGTTTGTTGTTCTTTGGATTACAGTGAATTTTTAATGCATTCTGCTCCATACCTCAGAATTGTTCATAATTAATGTGGATAGCACTCATCATAGTTAACAAACTTCTGGCTGTTGCATTCCCACTCAGAAGCTTCTCTAATAGTTCATAGGGTGAAAACAGAAATGACGCTAACCACCCTTTAACCACCCTTGGTGGTTATTTATACATGTTGCAGGACTGTATTGGTGCCCTATGCAGCCCTGAAACATGCATAAATGACCACCAAGGGTGGTTAAAGGGTGGTTAGCGTCATGTCTGTTTTCACCCAGAGGGTGATTTCAGACATTACGGGCCCCGTTGGCCCCGTACCGAAATCACCCAATTCATTCCCCGCCGGGATCACCCCGTCACACCGTATCAGACGTGCCAGGGGGATCCCGGTGGGGAATCTGGGACGGGGCGGGGCCGTGCGGTGTAACGTGCGGCCGCACGGTCCCGCCCCCTCCACGCACCCTGCCGCCCACCCTCCGGGGAGACGGGCGGGCGGCGGGGCCAATGAGGCCGCCACGTCGGGCCGGATTCGCCACGGCCCAGGATCCCGCCGGTGATCCCGGGCCGTGGCGCCCGACCAGACGAGACGCCGGGGTTCACCCCAGCGTGGAATTACATTCAACACGCGGCGGCCACCAGTCCCTCCGCTTCGGCGCTCACGTTGTGAATGTAATTTCACGCCATGGTAACATCTGGGAGGAAACATCTGTTTCCCCCAACAGATGTTCCGAAATCACAGCCACTGCCCGGAATTGAGCGTGGTTGACTGTGATCTCGTAACGTCTGAAAATACCCATAGTCAACACACACAATCTCTCTGCTTGAATCAATCTTTATTATTATTTCTTTAAAGAAGCGCACACAAAAAGCTGTAAGCACAGCAAAAGTGAATTAGGCTTATAGTAAAAAATGATGATCAGTCACAAGAAAAACATTAGAATAATGACATGCAAATAATGAATGAACCCTGTCAATAAATCAAAGCCAGGAAGCAGCTCCTTAACGCCCCAACCTTCACCCAAAATTCTGTAAAATAAATGTTTTGCATGCCCTTTAGATCTGTGTCAAACATTTTGCACAGCTGCAAAAAGAGGGAAATTCACATATTTTTATCAAATAATATACAATTTCCCATCATGAGTCTTCTTTCCCTGGCCAATCTAGTCTTAGCTAGGATGAATCCCCCTGAACATTTTGAACACAGGGTATTTGAACGGCTCAAATCCCTCACAACTCTTGAGCCACAGAAAATGGCTTTTCAGTGCTTAGTTCTTCATGTAATCTTCAGTGGTAGGAACAGGGCATAGGGAGAAAAAAAACTTGGATATTTTAATTTTGCAGGATAAGGAAGTGAGGAGATGCTGGGTGAGGAGATGCTGTCTTACTGGGGCTACAAAAAGATGGGATGGGAGCAGGCAGAGGCAGAGTTAACAGACTTCTGGTTGTTACATTCCCACTTAGAAGCTTCTCTAGTATTTCATAGTCAACAAACACAATCTCTCTGCTTGAATCAATATTTACTGTGATATTCTCTCAGGGCAGAGCTAATGTATGTCTCCTGTTTAGGGATGGGACAAGTGCAAGTCTTCCCATTCCCATTCCACAGGGAAATACCGACCTTTTAGGAGTGTCTGTGAGTGTTCATCAGTATTTTTACAGTCTTCAGTGATTCCGTGATCCCATCATTGTTGATATATATTGCTGTCTGTGATTTTTCATCATTTCCCATCAGTTTTGTCATCTTCTGTCATTTTTCATATTTTTTTGTCATCTTTCTCACTTTTCGTCACTTTTTGGGACTTTAGCCACTGAAATCATTGACGTTAATGAATGGCTCTTCAACAAAGGCCTTTTTCAAGGCTCGTAGGAGCCATGGTGCGGGGGATGGGGGGAGATGGGTGTGTGCTGCGGTCGGTGAACGGCACGTGGGCGGCTGATCGCACAGACGCACACCCATCTCCGCCAATCTCCACACAAAGGCCCTTTTCACACAGACACGCTAACACTGATAAAATGGGTGTTACATTTTATTATACATGTTGCAGGGCACCTATAGAGCACACCTGCAGTCCCACAACTTGCATAATCAGTATTACAGTGTCTGTGTGAAAAGGGCCATGGAGGCATCTCCGTTTTGTCCAATGTCTCCGTGCGTGGGGAACTGGTGGAGATGGGTGGAGATAAGTGGTGGGCGAGAGTGCGCACGCACGCCCCCCCTCCCACCCGCACCAGCAGTTGCACGGACACCCACCTGCCCACCCAGTCACAGACGTGGATGGGGGGCAGGGGGGCATCTCGTGTGAAATGGGCCTAAAGTGGCTTTCCAAGGGGAAAAACAATCCAACCCAAAACCTAGTTTTTGAACAAGGCTCTCCATTATGCTGATGAAACTCAGCTTTCAAAGCTTCACTCTGGCTCCTGAATTTGTGAATCAAGCAAAAGCCACTGCTAATGAAGATTTGCCACCTACATAGTCACAAAGAAAGCACAGAGTTCTGTATTTAAAGCAATCAAATGTGAAATGTAACCGAATGCAGTAGGAGTTAGAAAGGTTTGTTCTTCAGATTACAGTGAATTTTTAATGCATTCTCATTCATAATTAACACACGCACAAACACACTTATATAATTTTATATATATTTATAAATTGAGAGAGAGACTGATGTGGTAAGCAACAAAACAGTGATACACTCAAGGAAGCTCCAGATCCTAGTAGGATGCTGCCAGTCATAAACAATATATAGGTATATACAGCTCTGCTGTAGGTAAGCAATCAGCCACCTGGGACCCTCCTCTCCCACCCACCATATCTAGAAGCTGCCCTGCCCCTGAGGGCAGGCATGGGATGGCACGGGAGGATCCTACTCCAGTGAGGACATCTGTGCAACACAGCCTCTTCCAGTCGTCGCTTTCATCGCCACTGGCCTTCACCCTGACTCCCGTGCCATCCGCAGGCCTCGTTATCCACTCTGCATCTGTGAACACCGACCACTAGAATGTCTCCCCCTATTTCTCCCAATCCCTCACCCTCCATCTCTCCTCTCTTTCTCTCACTACTGCTGTCTCCCCTGCTTCTCCCTCTCCCTCCTCCAACATTCTTTCTCCAAACTCCCCGCTCCTTATTTTCCCCCTTGCCTATTCCCCCTCCTCCCCCTCACCCCCATTTCCCCCTTCAAGCCCCCTCCTCCCTTACACCGACCCTGCAAGCCCCATCACTCCACTACCCACAACCTCATCCACAATTCATGCTTTCCCCCTGATCAACTCCCCTTCTCTTGCTCCCTCTGGAACTGCCACTCTTCCATTAACAAAGCCCCTTTCATTCATGACCTATTCCTTTCTCGCCACTTTAAACTTCTTGCACTTACTGAAACCTGGATCTCTCCCTCTGACTCTGTCACCCCTGCCACCCTCTCCTCTGGAGGCCTTTTGTTCTCTCACCAGTCCCACCCCGAAGGCGGGGGTGGTGGCGTGGACCTTCTCCTTGCCAACCCCTGTCGATTTCAACCCCTCTCCCCTCCCCCTCCCTCTCCTTCCCCTCCTTTGAGACTCACTCTGTGCGTCTCTACACCCCACTTCACCTTCGTGTCACTGTCATCTACCACCCCCCTGGCCCCCTTTCCTCTTTTCTCCCGGACTTTGAATCCTGTCTTACCTCCTTTCTCACCGATGATACTCCTGCTCTCATTCTTGGTGACTTCAACATCCATGCTGACACACCTTCCCAGCCCTCTATCTCCCGCTTTCTCTCCCTAGTTCCCTCCTTTGATCTCCACCTCTGGACTGAGTCCCTCACCTCATCCTCGCCAGAAACAGTCCTGTTGCTGACCTCTCCTTTGATCTTTGTCCCTTGTCTGACCATTACCTCGCTTTCTTCAACCTCCCCCACCAACTCCCATCTTCTTCCCCAGCTCCATTACCCTTACATGATCTGCAGGCTATTAACCCTTTAGACTTTGCTTCCTCCCTCTCCCCCATCCTCCCTCCTGTGTTCTCCTCCTCTTCCCGATACTGCCATCTCTTCTATCAACACCTCTCTTGCCACGACCCTCAACTCTCTTTCCCCCCTCTCCTCCCGCCCCGTTCGACCCCGAAACCCCCATCCCTGGCTCACCCCTACTATTCACTACCTCCGCTCCTGTACCCGGGCTACTGAATGCCTCTGGCGCAAATGCCACTCCCACCCTGACTTCCTCCACTATACATTCTCCCTCTCCTCCCTCTCCTCCGCTATCTCCCTGGCGAGGCAAAACTACTATGCCTCCCGGGTTGAATCCTATTCTCGTGACCCCCACCGCCACTTCTCTACCTTTGACTCCCTTCTCAAGCCCCCCTTCCCCCCTTTACCCTCTTACCTTTCTGCTCAGGATCTCATGTCATTCTTCACCTCAAAGATTGACAAGATCTGCCAGGACATTGCTTCCCATCCGTCTCCTCTTCCTGATCCCTCACTACCCCCTACCCCCTCTCTCCTCACCTCCTTCCCTCCTGCCTCCCTTGAGAAAATCTCCTCTCTGCTCTCTTCCTCCAAACCCTCCACCTGCCCCCTTGACCCAATCCCCTCCCACCTCCTGACCTCCATTGCTCCCACTGTAACCCACACCTTTACATGTCATTAATCTCTCCCTCTCCACTGGCTCCTTCCCCTCTGCCTTCAAGCATGTCACTGTCTCTCCCATCCTCAAAAAGTCCACCCTTTACCCCTCTAACCCCTCTAGTTACTGGCCAGTCTCCCTCCTACCCTTCGCCTCTAAGCTTCTGGAACATGTTGTCTACTCCTGCTGCCTGGATCTCCTTTCTGCCAACTCCTCCCTGGATCCTCTCCAATCTGGTTTCCATCCACTTCACTCCACTGTAACTGCTCTAGCCAAGATCACCAATGATCTACTTGTCAATAAGTCTAAGCGCCTTTACTCCATTCTTGTCCTCCTTGACCACTCTGCTGCCTTTGACACTGTCGACCACTCACTCCTACTGAACTCTCTTTGCTCCCTAGGTGCCTGCGGTTCTGTCCTTGACTGGTTGTCCTCCTACCTCTCTTATCACTCCTTTAATGTGCCTTTTCCCAATTCAACTCCTCCTCCCTCCCCATGTCGATTGGGGTTCCCCAAGGCTCTGTCCTGGGCCCTCTCCTCTCCTCTGTCTAAACCCTGTCCCTTTGCAAACTCATTGCCTCCCATGGCTTCCAATATACCTCTATGCTGATGACACTCAACTCTATCTCTCCACCCCTTCTCTCTCCCCTTCTGTCCAAGCTCGCCTCATCAACTGTCTCTCTGATATCTCTGCCTGGATGTCCCAATGTCAGCTCAAGCTTAACATGACTAAGACTGAACTCGTTATCTTTCCTCCCTACCCTTCCTCTCCCTCTTCCCTGTCCATCCTTATCAATGGGGTCACCATCTGTCCCGTTCCCTAATCCTGTAGCTTGGGCTTCGTCTTTGACACTCACCTTTCCTTTAAACCTTACATCGACTCTATTGCCAAGTCCTGTCGCTTCTCCCTTCACAACATTGCTCGGATTCGCCCCTTTCTCTCTGTCTCCTAAGCCAAAACCCTTGTTCATGCCATGATCATCTCTCGCCTTGACTACTGCAACCTCTTCTTTACTGGCCTCCCCGCTCTCACCTGTCTCCCCACTTATATCCATCCAAAACTCCGCTGCTAGGGTCATCCATTCAGACCGTCACTTTGATGACGTGCAGCCTCTCCTCTCCTCACTTCACTGACTCCCCCTTCCCAAATGCATCCTTCACAAACTCCTGGTATTCACTTATAAATGCTTCACAACCTGGATCCCCCTTACCTCTCAGCCCTAGTCTCCTTACACACTCCTGCACACACTCTCCGCTTCTCCTCTGTCCCCTCCCTCGCTCTCCCTCATCTCCCCTGCTCCCCTAACCACCTTCATCCCTTCTCCTTTGCTGCCCCCCATGCCTGAAACTCCCTCCTTGCCCACATCTGCCTTGCCCCCCCTCCGCACCTTTAAAACCCTCCTCAGAACCCACCTCTTCCTCACTGCCTTTCCTGACGCCTGCTAGAACTTTCCTTTCAATATTTACTGTCTGCAATCGCCGCAGACTCCTGCCTAACTGCAACCAAGCTAAGCACTTGGTTGGGCGTGCTTAGCTGAAATGTTCAGCTAATGAGGGAGGAAGCTGAAATGTTCAGCTAATCAATACATCTTTGTTTACAGTCATTTCCTCTTTGGGTGATTTCAGACGTGACGAGATCACGCTGAACCACAGTGAACCACGGTGAACCCTGCGGCGGGGCCAAGGCGCCCTGAACGTCTGTTCAGCGGCCGACAGATGTTCACCATGGTGAATACCCGCCCAGGGTCAATTTCAACCACGCTTCCCGGGCTAGCCGAACCAATTCCCATGGATGCATGGTCAACGATATCCCCACCCGTGATCAACCAAAAGGAACGTCTGAATTCCAGTCGCCGCCCGGGATCAAAGGAAATCATCCCCAGGCATGGGCAATGAGTGCAACATCGCTGCCAGGAAACCGGCATCAACACATGCACTGGAGGGAGATTTAAAGGGAGAAAACTGGCTTGTCAACATGGCGGGATGGAGTGAGTAGGGAGGAGGAGGAAGAGAGCGGTGGCAGAGGAGAGAGCAAGGGG